>CM026072.1:23283041-23860541 GCA_014839685.1 Anableps anableps | reverse complement strand
TTCCAGAGAGTGTTGGTTCAATAACTTATATCCAGGTGTGATGCTCTGAACAGGTACAAAACTAATAGATAAACACAAAAATAGCTGAGATTTTACAGCGTGTTAGAGAAAACACAAATGCAGTATAGTTCTGATTTGCAGGTTTACAGTGATTTACCTTTATGTGCTTTGAGGTAATTATTGAAATAAACTCATTATTGAATTAAACTAGTTAAGCCTGGTTTACATCGAATGTACTGTGATGTTGCTAAAAAAAAAAAGAGCTTCATGTCCATGCACATACATTGAAAGCTTTCAAAAAGTCACCCAGTTAAAAACACACTTTTCATGTAGAAATGAAAAAAACAACTCTAAACTTTCCAAAGTTCATCGGATTAATTTCAACATTTCATATGCTAAAGGTCACTATGAATTTCTGATACTCTGATATTTAACAAGTAATCAGGAAAAAACTGAAAGTGGATCGAGAAAAGAAAAGAAAAGAAAAGAAAAGAAAAGAAAGAAAGAAAGGAAGTGAGTGTGGTGGAAAGGAAGGGAAGAAGAAGGAAGGGCTTAATGGAAAAAAATAAAGTAAGGACACAATGAAGGAAACTAGGAAGGAAAGAAAAAAGCAAAAAAAAAAAATAAAAAAATAAACAGGAAGGAAGAAATGATACATATGAGGGGAAAAAAGGAAAGATACCAGGAAAGAAGGACACCAGAAAGATAACAAGGATGTAAGGACAAAAATAAAGAAGAAAAGACTTATAGATGGAAAAGGGAAAGGGCACAAGGAAAAGAGGAAAGGCATAAGGGAGGGAGAAAGGAAGAAAAGAAGCATGGAAGAAATAAGAAACGGAAGGAAGGAAGGAACAACATTTAGACAATGTGATATGGGAATAAAGTTTCAAAATACAATTTTTTCCATACTATTCTCTTTTTTCCCCATTTATCCAAGCTTGGAAAAACTGAACTCATATTCCATAGTTTTACTACTTCGACTGCGTAGAAACTCTAAATTTACATTTAAATACAATGTCAGCTGTTGGCATGAAGTTGGTTGTTTTTTCACAGCATCCCTACAACACACTCAGAAATGCATGAGTGGTTGTTGTAAATACGGTTGCAAAGCTCAAAGGAATGACAAAGTTTTTCAGGGAAAAGTGTCGCACAAGAAAGTTGTGCTTGATTTAAATAAAAAATTATTCTGTCCAATACTTCCCCAACAGAGATGCAAATGAATGCAGTCAATCAAAATACTGTCACAAACCTTTGTCCGAATGGTTCTGGCTAAGTGGGACCAGCTCCAAACTAATCTTATGAACCTGAACATTTGTTGTGAGATAATCTGTGACCCCAACAAACTTAAGAAGTATAAATCTAGTAAGTAAAGTTATGCTAAATTCAACATTTCCTGTTTGGTAAAAAATAAATAAATAAATAAATAAATAAATGCAAAAACCAGCTAACACAACAAAAACAGGATCTTTGTATTAGCAAGAAATACTTTTAACTCCTTCTTTAACATCTCTCCAGTTTTTTACTCAGCCTGGTTGGTATAGTTAACATTATTTACAAAAAAAAAAAAAAAAAAAAAAAAAAAAAAAAAAAAAAAAAAAAAAAAAAAAAAAAAAACATACTCCAATGAAGCAAACCTTTGTGCGCCTAAATCTCAAAAGAAAATCTGAGGTCCAACTTTCCATTTCAGACAGAAAAGCACCAATCAGGCATTTCCTGGCCAATCCCGTTTTTTGGATTGGCCAGGATTTCTTTGAGGTCTAAGAAAAATATTCCACGTTTTACAAATTCTGTTATTTCCAATGGTTTACAACTCACGAAAGAGAAAAGCATGTTTTCCAAATCCTTTCACAGATATATATTTGTGTTGAAACAAAAAATAAAGGAAATATAAGATCATCCATATTTCTGGATCACAAATATATTCCTAGCATTTACCCGATTACTTTATTAAACTTAAAAATACCACATCAAATTGCATGCTGTTTGAGCATCTACAGACCAAAGCTAGTGTGGAAATTCTTAGTTTTGAACATTTTTTTCAGATTTTTTTCAGTATTTGACCCCAACTGACTGATGAATCTCTAATGTCGGAGTTTGCATTTCACATATGAAACCCAACAGCTTCCGACGAAGCTCAGGGACACTTGCTTTGATGCATAAATTATAACCTTGTAAACCTATCTTTTTCAGTGGAATTCACAAATACTGCCTCTACAGAACCTGAAGCACTTCTCTCTCTCTTATTGGCAATTTCTGGTACATTTAATAATTAGATTAAAGCAGAGTTTACACAAATACCTTTGTAAGTGGTGTAGGTGTTGGAAAGAAAAGTAAAAGCCCAATTTTTGCATCTATAGTCATTTATTTTAGGAAGGAAAAAGTTGAAATATAGCAGAAAAGAAGACAAAAACATCAAACTCCACATACATAACAGCATGGCGTAGAAATCAGAAATCCCTCCATCTTAAATCAGATGTATTTCAATATCATTTAAATCTAGAGGATTGAGGAGCAGATGATGGGTTTGCTCTTGCTTTGAGAAGACTGACAGCTCTCCCCCTCATCACTCCACAGGATTGTTTTTTCCACCGCTGCTGTTGTTGTGTAACAGTTGGCGGTTTTCACACCATGTCACTCACACAACAGAGTGGGTTTTTTTTTTTTTTTTTTTTTAGTGAAATAAAAGGTTTATTCGCCGTGATGTGATTATGGCTCTGCGTCACTGCGGAGCCCTGGACAGGCTGTCTTCATAAACCACCTGCCTGATCAGAGGACTGAATGACAGTTTTGCATTTAAAGCAGCCTTACAAATGAGATATAACAAATCAGTTTAAAATGTTAAATTTATAAAACTCAACAGAAACCAAAGAAATCAATTTGAAGGAAAAATATTTTTAAAAAATGAATTGCTGCAATAACGTGGTTACACCTATAAAGCTATGCTGTTTTGAGGCAGCAATTGCTTTAATTCTTTCAGCTTTCAGTTTTCTTGCTCACACACCACCTATCAATCAGATGGCACCTCGCTAACCTGAAATAAAGTTCAGAAGTCCTTTTATGACTTTCCTGACAGTTATATCCTTCAGCTAAAGCCATAGTTTGGAGAAAGGTTACAGAGAATCAACAGGATCTCACGTTGCAAAGGTATCAGTTTGAAAAAGGATGCAAAACATCCCACGGTTTGATATTTTCTATCTCATGGTGCAGTAAGGACGGTAATCAGTAATCTGGGAAGATATGAAACAACTGTGAAATCTCCAAAACTAACGAGATAGAAACTGGTCAAGGAGGATGCAGAGGAGTTGAGGTGGACACTAAAGGAACTGCAAGGATTTCTGACAAGCAGTGGTTGTCTTCTGCAAGTGCTAATCTTCAGTATTTTCCATAGAGAATATGGGCCAAAGAGCAAGGTTGCGAAACAGAAGTCTTTTCTCTTATTGAAACCCACTGATTATCTTTTGCCAAGAATGAGATAATGCTTTTATGTTTTTTAAGGGTTTTATGTAGTTTTTGGTCTTTTATACGGTTTGTACTCTAGATGTGTGCATGATTTTCCCCGTGTTATTTATGCCTTTCAGTGCATTTAGTAGGTTTTTCATCTTATTGCTGTCGTTGCTGTACAGATACAGTTGGACTGAATTGAATTTTTCTCCACAGAAATTAGCTGGGCCTGGCTAAAACCTCCTGTAATCACGTGGAAGAATGTGGGAAGATAGGATGAAAGCAAACTTTAACTTTCAGGCATTACTGGTCACAAAATACCATTGAACATCACCTGCACACCACCAAATCCACAGTGAAACATGGTGGTGGTAGCATTATGCTGTGGGGTTATTTTTCTTCACCTAAAACTTGAGGTTTTGTTAGGGTGGATGCAATTGTAAATAGTTCAAGCATCATTCAGGTTTGACCCAAAATCTTCAAGTTGAGAATGAAGAAGAATTTTGTCCAATCCACAAAAGAATGGCTTCAAACACAGGAAAATGAAAGTTTTGGACTTCGTTAGCTAGAATTCAGAACTAAGTCAAACAGAAAATCTGTGAGGTGATCTGAAGGCGGCTGTGGACAAGATCTCCTCAAAGTCAGATAGCTTCAGCGAATGTTTGTCAGCCAGAGGCAGGATGTGGCATGCTGATTAGACTCCTACCAAAGAGGATTGGATATTTAAATTGAATCAAAATTCTGCAAAGAAGTATTAGCTTGAGGTTGTCCATACTTATACAACCAAGTTCTTGCAACGTTCCCCCTAAAAGCTTTGTTTTGCAGTTGATTTATACATAATATAGGTCCCTTTAAATGTGAAACAGTTTTCAAATTAGTTATTTTTGGTCTCATCTTCTTAGGTTACAAAAACCTGACATTTTTCAGATTAACTGTAGGTTAAACTTTTAAATTATAACAACATGTTAGTCACAAAGTCAACTGCAAGTCCAAAAACCTGTCTGATACGAACTCGATTTCTTCCACGACCACAATCAGTCAGACGCATACAAAAACAGTGTTTCTAAGGCAACCCGCAACATCCGCACACTCCTCCTCCACTGAACTTGAGAAGTCCTGCTAACCTGACCTGTGGAGGGAATAATCTCATAGCAGAGACACGTCTGGATCTCAGACGGTAAGACCTTTAGAGCTGTGGAGAGGAGGAAATGACGATCAGCACTCCCTGACAACAGGCTGAGATAAAGATGTAAATTAGGTAAATATATAAGAATTATGACTGGTTATCTGAAGCTGGGGAGGAGAAGGTGATTCTATTCTATTATGGGAATATATAATTACAATGAAAGACAGCTAAAAGTCAACAAATAACCTTCTTTCATTTAAAAACAGTGTTAAACCTCCTTTTAGCAACAGTATTTTTCAGACTTCAACAAGCCAGATGTTTCTTTTACTCAGATGCAAGAAGGCTCGATGTTATATAAATGGAATCTGACCAGCCTGAAGGGAGGACAACTCTCCTGAGGTTAACGCTCAGCTTTTTCAACCAGACCAGCATTAAAAAGTACCCTCCAAACACCTGCTTGTGGGAATGTTTTTTTTTTCCTCTCCTCCCACTAAAACTCCCTGGAGCATTAGCTCAGCATCACAGCAAACAGCACTGCAGCCTCGAACTGCAGCTGGGAGAGCCGAGCACTCGAGCCTGGGCACATCTCTGAGTGAGTGGGCTGGAGCGAGAGATGGAGATGATGTTTCTATGGTGACTGGGCACATCCATTCGGGAGTCTCCTGAGATGAGGGACTGAAAACTTCTGCAAACAACCTCCGCCCCCTGTGCAAGGGGACAGATGCAAGGCTTTATCAGAAGCACTTCGTCAGCACATGCTGGGCTCAGATCATCAAAATTGGTTCCCAGCAGCTGCCAACATCCTATTTGTCCTATTTATCTATTGGTTAATAACTTGTTTCATTCACTTAAAGAGAACCGAATTGATGTGAATTGTGTTTTTTAAAGGATGAAAATAGAGACTATTTTTACATCTATCACATTAATGGAAACATGGAACTATAATCAGCTGTTTTTTGTGCTAAATTTTCATATTTCTTGCATTAAAATGGCAAAAAAAACTTCTCATGTCAAAGACCACAAGTAAATAACAATCCACAATGAATTTTGGACTCTTCCAAATATCCCGAAAAACAAATGCCATGAATATACTTATGTTTTAATATTTTAACTATTTTGTAATCTATCAGTATTTGCTTTTCTCAAAACATCAGATCCTATTTCCATCACAGTGTAACAAACACAAACAGACTGACAACAAACTGGAAAGAATCTGCCCTTTGGGTCATTTCATCAACATCACAGTTAATCAATATGACAGCAATAAAGGCATTTTAATATTTGTCAACAAACATGATGCTACTTTCTTGTTTGAGATTCTAACCACGAAAATAACCCTGATTAAGTACTTCATGTGTAATTTAACCAATCTGCTGATTTCCCTCCACTTTTCTACAACTATTCCATAACATACAGCCTAAAGAGACAGAAAGCCAAAGTAAACAACAAGAAAATGTTTGTTTTGTTTTTTCCTCAGGCATAATGAAGGCCTTGACTAGCATGAATCAAACACTGCAGCAGCTTACAAAGTACGATAGACACATAGAATTACAACTGATGGTACAACAGCAGGATTTTTTTTTCTTTAACTATAAGAAAAACTGACAAGTTAAATGTAAAACTTCAGGGCAGGCCTTACAGCTAATTTGTGAAATTCATATGTTATCACTTTCTTTGTTCAGCATTTTTGGCCTGCGCTTTCTGTTCTGAACATGCTTTATTAACTGTGTTGGCTTAGCTTCAAATAAGGGCAAACTTCTGAAGTCTTAATTTTAGGACTTAAAACTAAAGCCAGATAATGAAATATCAACTTTAGATGCCAAAAGAAAGATCAGTCGGATTATGTTCGTCTGCTTTTGCGATTCCACCATCCAAAAACTAAAACGACCTAGAAAATCATTATTTGCTAGTAAATCAGAGGATGCATTTATTGAGAAGCGAATCAAAACACTTCAAATCCAAAAAACGTACAGTAGCAGTGAAAAGGTTGGTAACACTTCCCCAGAAGGTTTCTGAGAAGGCTTCTTCCTGCTGTTACACACACTTTCATCACCGTCAGAGAGACGCACAGTGTTGCTATGATACATTACCATTTAAATCATACAACTACTACTCTGGATTCATTATATGTGCATGCTCTGTACCCCAGGAGCTTGTCAGTCACAAAAACGTTCTTACATAAAACAGAGCATGTTTGAAACCTTTCTCTGCTGCAGGATCGTCACATTTATCACTATCATTGACATTGTCCAACATGTTCGTCGTGTTTCTCCACACAGCCAAGCTGCTGTTCCTCTTTTATCGCTTAGACAGAGCTAACCCGGTCCATTGCTGTATTTTTGTCTCTTAACAGAAATGTCTATTTGGTTGTTTTTTCATTCTGTTTATAATCTGCGTTAAATGTAAAAGTGAAGAAAAGCAAGGCGGCGTAAAATATTTACAAAATATACGTATTAGACCACTTACTGTCGTATCTCAGAGTCCTCTGTTTCAGCGTTACAGCTACAGAAATGTAGTATGAACTACTGTTTTACAAAATTTGGCATTTCTCATTTAAAACCTACATAATTGACCTGTTTTTCTGCATCACGACTAGTCTAAGGGCGCTGCCATCTTGGATTCAATAATCTTTATTGACACAGGGTGAGTGGACATCAGTTTCTTGTTTTTTTACTTTCTGTCCCAGCGACTTCACATAGTCATATAATGCATAGAATTTGATTTCAGTATTTTTTCCCTATAGTTGTATTTATTCACTCACTTTTATTTTATATAACTCAACGTGATTCAATTTGTGGTGGTCATGCACGTCGTATATCAATGTGCACGCGGTTCAGTGTTTTTTTTTGTTTTGTTTTGTTTTGTTTTTTTACTTTCTTTTTTTGTTCATTTCAGCTCCTTTTGTTATGTTGCAGTAACCAGGAAATCGCTGAAAATTATTGTTTGCCATCATTTTTTTCTAGTATAGTCATCAGCGAAAGGAAAAAAAAGGTTTAAGTCGCCGTTTGTTTGATTTTGGCAGAACACAATTCACAACCTATTAAAAGAAAAAAAAAAAAAAAAGGTTCTAGGACATTTGCATGTATGATAGAGGTGTCAGTGGGGGATGTCCAGTCTGAAACGGTCACATCATGGCAATTTAAATTTATTTTATTGTTGTTTTATTCCTCTTTTTTCCTCTTTGTCTACTAATTTTCCTTCTCCTGTAGGTTTTGTGTGTGTCACTTTTGTGGGTTTGTAAGCTTGTTAAAACAGCGTTTCCTTTTCAGCTGTTCTTGTGTGCAGTCAGCTGTGTAGTAGTTAAGTAAGTACAGTTAGGATGAAGCACCAAAGATCTCTGGCCTCAAACCTCTGAAAATTCCTTGAAACCAATTAGAAGTTTTGCGGACTTTTTGAATTTATTATTTTTGCAGTTTTCTGCATGTGTTTTGTGAAACTCTAATTGTGCTCTGATCTTTTTTATTTTTATTTTTACCAGTTGCAATGTCAGATTTAAAAACGTTTCAATCAAAAGTCTGAAACAATCCATCTTTTTCTTTAGAAACATTAACTTGTTTTTACATGTGTTATTGCTGAATGAGCTTTATGACCGTTCTCCGTTAGGGAAAAAGACCGTTCAGGGTTAGTTCTCAGACAGAACTAACCCTGCATGAATATTTTGCTCAGAAGTACTGACACTTTTTCTGGATGTTCTAATTACCTCATTGTTCACTTTTAATCTGAAATTCTTTTGCAATGTTACAGTTTTCTTTATGTAGTTGGTTCCAGCATCATCTACTGAATTTTCTATTTAATTACATTGTCAGTTCTCCATATTTGGTATATTAATGAAGGTTTTTTTTTCAAATGCCTTACCTTTTCTTAAAAAAAAATAAAAAATAAAAATAAAAAACTCAGAAAGCTAAGTCCTGATAACAATTATTTTATTTTTTATCTGATAAAACCTTGCTACGGTGACTGATTTGAGCTATTAAAACATCCAAACATTCTAACTGTGTTCTTCTTTAAAACAAAGTAAATGGCAATCAGACATTAGAGGATCTTAGAAGACAACAGAGAAATATAGATAAAAGAATAAAAACCGAACAAGAGTCATATCTCTTATAATTAACTGCAACAAAACCTCACAGAAATCAATTAAAACAAATCAAACCTCAAGAGATCCATGGCTGTTTCAGACATGATTTTTTCCTTATTATTCTGAACATATAAAACTGGTTTATCCACTTTTTTTTTTTTTTTTTTTTTACAAAAGTTTTCCAATATCTGCACATGCTTTCCAGAAATCCAAATAATTCTGACTTGGACTAGAAATGACCCACCGAAACTATACGCACCGATTAATGTTTAAAGTAGCTCATGGCAGACTTATGTTCACACATGAAAGATTCCATCTGATGGATGAACTGAGTGCAGTGTCAAGTGTGACAAATATTTAGGGATTTTCAATTACCTAGAATACTTAAGTGTTTTCAAATATAGGTATATTTAGAGTTCTTAAGATATAATGATGCGTAAAGGATATAGGGCTGTTTTTCATCCCATAATAAAGCAAATTCTGTCTTAGAGTGACTCCTAGATAAGAGAAAATGCTTTGTTTGTAATTCCTTACTCAAACTGGCGAACTAAAGTAATGATCAGTTATCAGTTGACATGAGTAAGGTTGCAAAGATCCTCTTTAACACTTGGATCACAAAAACTGCCATGACTATAAAGTGCTGTGAAAAAAAGTTTTTGCCCCTTACTTCTTGTTTTTGTTGCACTTATTTGTTTCAGAACAACAAAAGGAAATTAATATCAGACAAAGATAACCTGAATTTATCCAGAATCACCTAATCCAACACATTAACTTTTTCAAAAGAAAGCAAGTGATCCAAACCAGCCTGTTCCTGTGGGAAACCATATTAACCATATTCTTTAATTTTAGTTCTACTAGCCCCACCCGGACCTGTTTACTGTCTTATCTATAGAATCGAGAAATAATTTAATTAGAACCTGTCTGACAACATGAAATAGGCTAAGAGAGCTAAAAAAGAAATGCATCTTGTTATAATCTGAAAAAAAAGATTCAAGAACAAATGAGAAACAAAGTCAACGATCAGTCTGGAAATTTCTCTCCAAAAACTTTGATGATCTCCAAGCCTTATGGGAAAATATTCTGCGGATTTCATGTTATATTTGGTATTAAGCTAACACAGCATTTAAAATATATATATTATACCTGTTGTTGTCAAACATTGTGGTGGTAGTGTTATGGTCTGGGACAGCTTTGCTAGATCAGGATAACTTGCCATAATTTATTGAACAATGAATTCTGCTCTTCAGCAGAAAAAACCCTGAAGGAGAATGTCTGGCCATCAGTTCATTTCCTTAAGCTCAAGCTCACTTGGGATATGTGGCAGATCCAAAGCACACCAGAAAATCCACCTCTGAATTCTGCAAAGAAGAGTGAAACAAAATTTCCACAGTAAAAGACTCATAGCCAGTTTTCACAAAGGCTTGATGGCAATTGTTGCTGCCAGAGGTGGCACAACCAGATATTAGGCTTAGGGAGCAATTACTTTTTCACATAACACCAGGTTGGTTTGGATAGATTTTCGGTAATCATCAATGGAAAACTGCGTTTATGATTTTACTCATTAACATGACAGAAACTGAGGCACTGTAAATTAAACTTGTGTTTCATATGACGTTTGGAGCAGGAGAGAATATCTGTCCGGCAATTTCCAGCATAAAGCAAATGTCGACTGATGTTCGAATCTTCATCACAACACAGAGGAGAGCAAGGAGGAAGCTGATAGGGAACCAACTTCTCATCAGCCCTGTTTCTTCTAAAAGCACTCCCAGTGGTTGTGTTACCTTTGATCTGACACGGAGACAGAAACTGTTAAATCTGACTCATTGCAAGAGGGACAATATACAGCAAGCGGGAAGGAAAGTTCCTCCACCTGACGTCAGCGAGCTAAACCTGGGGCTTTGCTCCGACTTGCCCTCGTATATCAGAGCAAAAATATGTCTTCGCCTGAGGCACAACAGGACATAGGTACAGAGGAAAAATGAGAGGGAAATTGGTTTCTGACACCGAGGAGATGCTAACCCACCAGATATAACCTCAAATCAGCAGATACTGAGATCCATTTCATACTCACTTCTACACTGTGTTTATCAATGGAAAACATATAGGATCATCATTTTTAAAAGATATTCATGTAGCTGTTTTATTCAGGAAATAATCTCAGACATGATGCCAGACAAATTTTTAATTTAATTTCTTGTTATGATTGTAACCTGTGCTGTTTGGTAATGTTTTAAGCTTGCAAAAACTTTCTCAGTGTTTTTCTTATTTCTTCTTTTGACTAATGGTGCACATAATTTGTAATAATAAGTCTGAATTACCAAATTTCAAGTGGAAAAACTCAAATAGGATACCACCTCAAGTTGGAAATCTGACTTGGAAACTGAGTTTATATATTTAGGAATATATGTAGGAAGGTCCAGCTCATGGGAAGCAAAGTATAAAGACATTAAACAGCTTAAAAGTTTCGCACAGAATTGTACTTTGAGTAATTTTAAAAATCAAAGAATTTTTTGCATCATGAATTATTCTGAGGTGGTTATTTAATTGCCTTGCTCCGTCCATTTTCAAGGCATTACTCGCATGCTCCAGAGAATGCCTTAATAATAGACAGAGCCTACTATCCCTTAAAAATGAGAACTTCTGATTAAATTTAAATGATCTGCCAAGATTTAAAAAAAAAAAAAGTGAGTATATTGCTTGGCATTTACTGTATTTTATTAGCAGTTTAAAAAAAAATGTGGTGAGCAAGTGTGTTCAGCTCCCTCTGAGTTGAGAGACAAGGGCAGTTCTATACAGGGGCCAACAGGAGCCAGTGCCCCTGAAGAACTAGTGTTATGGCCCCTGTACTGTAGAGATAATACTAAATCAATTTCTTATGATGAAATGTGCTGGCACAGAAACTGTAGCAAATTGGTCTCAGGAACAGTTGTTGGTAGTGGAATAGCACCCAAATGTAGAGAGACAGAGGCGGTGAGTAGATGATGAATATTTATTGAAAAAAATCATAAACAAAACACTTACAAAACCCACAGGGAGCCAAAGCAGAACAAAAACACAGGAACCGGGTGTGAGGAAACAGCAGGATATAATGGGAAAGTAACAGGAAACTTCAGCAAGGAGTGACTGAGAATGAGTTGTATAAATACTGGGGAGCTTGATTACGGAACAAGGAACATATGGCTGATTAGAAATGGGTTGCAGGTGTGAGGAGAGAGAGCAGAAGGCTGGCTGAGGAGAAAGAGAAACAGAAGAGCACAGGGAAGCAAGGAGCGTAAACAAACAGGGAACTAGGAAAATAAATGTAACTGTTTCAAAGAATAACTAGACATAAGGAATAAATAAACACAATCTCACTAGAATAAGTAAGAAAGGATTGAACCAAAGTAAAATAGAAACAAGGCTGATCTAATCAAAGAATAAGAAACAAAGAAACACAGAACAAATAATCAAAACTACAAACCCAGAAAAAACCCAAACAACCCAAGTCCTGACAATAAGTAAGACAAAATGAATCTTTTTAGCCTCTGGTTGAAAATGTTTGTTTTGCATTTTTTGACACTCTCTACTGATCTTGCTCTTAGCTTCAGTCTATCAAAATTTTTAATTTTTTCCAAATAAAGCTATATAACATGATATGTAAGGAAAAATGATATCATATAACAAAAGCAGATGGAGGCTCAGTGTCCTCAGGGGGTGTTTGAATGAGTTAAGGCGGCTTATAGCATAAAGTACGATGGATGTAACATGGAATCAGTTTGCTTTGTCTCAGGACTCCTGTTCCTTATTAGTCTTTTAAAATGATTTTTCATTAAATGCAAAGCAATTTTCTCTTTTTTGTTGATGTCTGGATTACACTGGAAAGCAACATTTGTTTTGGAATGCAAAATTGTTCTTATGTCAAGCTGGCGTACTTGTGTTTTTCAAACAAATCATGCCGAAAGCAACCAATTACCCCTCTGTTCTAATAGCAAACGCCTCCTTATTCCCAACATGACAACCAGCCCATGGTAATCACCCCCTTTTCCCGATTGCATGTCAACAGCAGAACAGCAGATGACAAACAACCTCGCAGAACTACAGTGGCAGCAATGTTTTCGGTGGAACTCGCATGAAGACGGACTTGTCACTACCTGTCGAAGGCTGACCTTTCATGACCCAGAGTCTGATTCGCGATCCGTATCTGCCTGACTGAGGCTTCAGCCAAGGAAGCAATCTCACACCCTCCCAGGTCCCAGGGAGGGAGGGAAGACTGATGGATCTCTGCCTGTTGTTGACCGTATTTCAGCGAAAGTGATAAGTGTGATTTTTTTTTCCAAGGCCTATTTCACATGAACAGGCTTGTGCGCCCCTCACTTATCTGCACTCATAGGGACCGAAGGCTCAGAGTGAAACATGATTGTACAAAGGAGATGAGGAGCTTTGCAGCTGCAAACAAGATCTCAATCTGGGTGGATCTCTGGGGCAGCATCATGATTTATCCTGATTTTATCATCTAGCGCTGCTGCACCTCGGATCTGAGATTAAAAATAGAATCTCTCCAGCCGAAAAGCTCACATTTGTTACTAGATCTCTCAGGCACCCATCACATTAGAGTTATTTATTTGTAACTAGAGTGGATATTTCAGCAGGTTTATAACAAAGTAATTGTGAAAATTGATGACAATAAGATTCTGAAATACTAGAAAACTATGTTAAATCACGATATGTTAATGATACAATAAGTTAATGTGAATATTAAATAATATGATCAGCCATTCATGGCACTAATTTTACTCTCTGAACTTAGTTTATGCACTTAAATATTTACATATACCTTGAAATCAAGTTATTTGGGGTTTAATGAGATTTATTTTATTTTCTTTCTTGTGTAACTTCATTAAAACCAAACACTTAAACCATTAACGCACCATTGAGTCCAATGTGCTGCTATGATTATGTTTCAGATTGACTTTTCCTTGAACTGCCTTTCCGTGCTTGCATAAATGAACTCCTAATTAGTGTAATATTTATGCCAAAAGTGCTCAGAGTGAATGTAAGAGTGATGATTAACCAGAATCTAATATGACTCTCTGAAGAGGACAAAATACAGAATGAGTCATAACCCTTTATATAAATATAAACTTTAAGATGCGTGTGTAAATTATAAATGAGCCAGCTATTTGTGTAACATTAATCACGTTTTTTAAATTTTCCATAACTTACCCATTCCTTTCGAATAATATACAGTGTAAGTCCAATTTTATTTATATCCTGGCAGATTTAGGTTTAAAGTAATCTTTTAATTTCACCGTCATGTTTTCCTGACTGGAAGTAGTATTGACATGCTGTAGTGACCTAGCTAGAGTTGCGACTTGCATCTAGTGGAGAATCTGTGAAAGTGAGCTGAAGATTAGGGTAATGGCAAGGAGGTCTTCCAGCCTCAAAGACTTGGAGCTCATCACCAAAGATAAATTTGCTAAATGCTAGTGAAAACAGGATTTTTCCATTGATTTTTTTTTTTTCAATACTGAGATTTAATTTTCATTTATTTTATTATCTTTTGAGAGTTGTCTGCCTCATTTCTTATCAGATACAAATGGAAATATTTTACATCTAAATGTGTCAGGGGTATGAAGCATTGAAAAGGAGTGGGATATTATATGACCAAATGAAATACCTAAAATAATGTCACAACCCCTTTAGATCTCATGGGTGAAGAGGGATGTTTAAGATTCTTTTCACCTCTTTTTCTCCTTAAAAAGGTAAGACAAAGTTGCTGAGACATGTCAGTGATACCACTGACATGGTATCACTTTAAATATCTCTTTAAATATTTCTAAATATTTAAAGAGACTGTTTTCAGCTCCATAAGGCAGTTATAGTCTTTCCTGCTTTTAAAGGGGAATTCTTTAAAAAAAAACCCATTTAAAGCCAGGATAACTGCTTGACCCCTGATTTTATAGTCTGAATCTAGCTGTGCATGTTAAATAATGGGAGTGCCCTTATACATTAAGAATGGAAACTTCTGCAGACATAAGACATACAGCACTCTAAAGTGTAGCCTATTAAAATTGCACAACCTAAACTTATTATTCTGTCAATCACCTTTAGCTTTTAAGATAAGATCATTCCAAACCTTTTGGAAGCTGGACAACCTCTGCTGATGTTTCTGTTGTGAACACGATTTCACAAATGTCTCTGGTGACATTGTTATTATTAGTTTTATTTTCAACTCTACTAATTATAGAAATGCACTCTCTTATTACTGAAAGCAAGGAGTCCACCACTTCATTGCCTTGGCGATAAATTGTCAGTGTCTCACTGTGTGACAGGACCTCTGGAGACATCAGATTCACCAGGCTCAGATGTAATACAGGAGATTTAACACTCCTACTCTCAAAATGCATGAACCCAATCCTCAACTTCTAATTAAGGCAGTTGTGTGTTAGAGCTGGTGGGTCAGAGCAACAATGTCTGATGAAATGTAGAGCTGATGAAGGCCAAAGAGGTGCTGCTGCAGATCCTGCTCTCCTGAATAGAGAGACACATTTTTAGAAAATGAATCTTTCATACACTTTCCTTCAGTAGGGGAGACTTTTATCTTACTCCATTTGCATTTTTGTCACCAAAGCAATTTACATTTTTATAGCATAACTAATGAGCAAGGAAGTCATTTACATCTCCCTTCTCTGTTCACCAGTACATTGTCTGGAACATATCTGATGTGGAGGGACCCACATTCGGGGGACAGGGGTGTGGGAGGAGGGGGGGTTCAGAGAAACAAACAGACATCTGAATTTACAGAAAGAGAACCAAACAACTGGGTAATTGTTTTAAAGCAAAAAAAAGGAGGCTTAATGTGCTGTCATAATTAAACTGGGACATGAGGACAAGGTCTTTCAGGTGCAAATTGAGGCCAGAGCATCTTTACCTTCAGTGGGCACTTACATCAGACACAAAGAGGCAGGACTCTGGAGCAAATTACACCATTTAAATAGCACAAAAGGCATCAGTTCGTCCAAGTAGCATTTAAATTCCCCAATTTGCAAAAGATGAAACAGCATAATTCGCCATGATTTGGCTCCTGCTCAATGACCCAGTTCTGTCAATATTTCATAATAGTTTCTGATGCATTATATATAAGCTGTTATGAGAAGCATATTGTGAAAAACACACTTATATCCAGAGTGAAAACTATAAAACCTTTAAAAAGGCTAAAATAAAAGATAAACATAGCTTCTTTAGGAGAATAAGAGCGAGAGCTGAAATAATAATAATGAAGAAAGAGTCATAGATTTGAGTTTGTGATTGCTTTTTAAAGGTTTATTTACTTGTTTTGGGAATGAATTATGTTAAAAATACATATTGTGCAAAAGTACATGATATTTCCTGTATTTTGAATTGTATTTGAGCTAAATGCAGTTTAAAACCTTCACTGCCAAAATGTACCAGGTGTTCAGACAGAAATCTAGATGTTTTAGCTAGCATTCGAGCAACCAGGTGATTAAAAAAAGCTGCTGCTACAAAGTCACATGTTTATTGATGTGTCTGGCTTCCCCCCAGTGCACAATGTGCTGGATGAAGACAAGCACCAGCAAAACAAAGCTTGTAGACCGGAGAACAGGTGAACACACAAGAGATTATGAACTGATGGCTTTGGTTTTTGAAAGTGGCAGGTGAGAACATTAAAAATGAAAAACAAAGCATATAAATATAGTTTTTAAAAATAACTGCAACCAAACATATGGCTCTCAGATTTGTGTCATATAACATGTAAAAACAAGATTACGAGCACAGTCTTTTCAGGTCACCTACATTTCAGGGCACTCCAAAAATATTAGCAAATCTGATAAACATGAATAAAAACCTTAAAGTAAACTCTTTTTTTGTTGCAGTAGCATCATTTCACACTTAAAAAGTATATTTATTCAGTGAGGATAAAATACCTTGTTAAGGATTAACTCTTAACTTTTAATAAAATTACCAGCGACACACTTGTTTGCACCCATGACATTTCCAATACAATAAATGTAGCTGATTCAATTTTCAAATTTATCATTGATTTTGATATGTTGATCAGTGGATCTGTTCTTTGGGGGGTATAAAAATGACATGATGTGGAGGAGTTTCTCTTAGCCCCTCTTCAAAATGGAACTTTATCACTAAATGAAACACATTACATAGAGTAATTACACACTGATTGATGTTTGAAACCCTTCTGTTAATTATGATAATGTTCTGGTTACAGTTAATGAAAACATGACTTTTAAAATTAGAATATTACATCAGAACAATAAAAAGAACATTTTTAATGCAGAAATGTAGTCATACTTAATGAAAAGTATGTTTAATACCTTCTTAAAGGTTGTCTGTTTTCAAAAGGTATTTTTAATCTGACAAATGAGCCTCATTGGAATATTCTAAATTTTTTAAATGACTGTAAGGCAGATGTGTGTTGATTTTCGTAAGTGGTTGCTCACCTAAACTTCACCAAATCTACAGGGAAAACAATGATGAAATAGTTTTAAGACAGGTTGAGGGTCCATGGTTATCTTGCCAACACACATGGGAAGTA
This sequence comes from Anableps anableps, assembly GCA_014839685.1. Classification (NCBI taxonomy): domain Eukaryota; kingdom Metazoa; phylum Chordata; class Actinopteri; order Cyprinodontiformes; family Anablepidae; genus Anableps; species Anableps anableps. The sequence continues at coordinate 23,843,342 of CM026072.1, read as the reverse complement.
CAAAGAGTGGCATGCTGGGGTCACCAAGTCTTCATAGCAACCATAAGATGTTCCCTCAGTCAGCTGGTTGTTTGGGAGGCATGCCAGAAGAAGCCTTTGCTGCCCTTACCATCACATAGAAACATCTGGAATTCATTAAATGCTAAAGGAACTTAGCGAATGCAGCGATCCAAGTGTTTGGTGGAAGATCTGTGAAGCTGTGGGTCTGTTTCACTCCTAAAAGGGTGATTAGAGATCCTGGTTCAGGACATGTTGAATAAAAATATGGTGGCCACTGCAAGAAAACTGAAAATGGGTTGTCGCTGGGTCTTTTACCAGGATAGTAATCTAAAACATTTGGTCAACTCTATACAAAAATAGTTCACCAAATTCAAATATCAATCTTCCTTCATGGTCTTTCCAGTCCCCATATATAAATACTATAGAAAACCTTTTCAATAGCAAAGATGCTGGCAAAATTGTTTTAAGCTGTACTGTCATAATAGGAAAGGACTGAACACTTTCCCAAATCCATCTATCCACTACTCTTGTAGTAACTGAAGGCTATTAATTTTTACTGACCGAAATGTTAACAAAAATGTCAACTGTCGTACTGACTTAGAGAAGGACAAAAATAAATCAATTAGCAAAGATCAAACTGAGTCTCCACTTGTTTTTTTTCTGTTCACCTATAAGCTATTGTTAGCACTGCAGCACAGATGGCTGCTACAGGAAGTTAGAAAAGAAGCAGTTTGAAACTCCAGTTTGACAAAGTAAAACAAAGAGTTATGAGGTTGTTTCAGATCAATTTACTGACTTTTGCTACAGGTCAGGGATTCAGGGAGATAACTATAAAGGTAAGTGCTTAAATTTGTAATGCAGGATATTGCCCTAATATGACAATTAATAGCTATCAAGAAAAATGTTTCTCCAGAAATGAGTAATGTTCTGCTAGTGTTTGTGGAGATGTGGAATTTGATGAAAAGCTTAATCTATTATTATCTGTTTTTCTCCTTAACTGTACACAAGAAACTGCTACATCTGTTTTTAGGGTGGATTGAGCAAAATCTGTACACAGTTCTCCCTTAGAAGATTCCATGTACTCCTGTCCACTGATAGTTAATAAGAGGGTTTCAGCTGATATGTTGAGTATAATGAAGTGACTGCAGTCTGGGCAAGACTTTTGAATCCCTGAGGTTCCACTGAAGTCCTGTCCATGCTGGCTAAAGCTGAAGCTCAGCTAACCAAATCTATTCTGAATAAATAAAGGTTCAGAGGTTAATCTTCTCTGCAAGGCACATGGATTATCTTCTTATGTTTCAGAGCAATTACTCAAATGAAACAACAGGCACAATCATTGGTGTGACCTTATCACAAAAGTCACCTCGGAATCTGTCATTTCCATCATCTTTGTCACCTTCACCATGACACTAAAGTGCCCACTGAACATTTTCACATTATGTCTTGTTACTTTCGCAGCATTCAGCGTATTTTATTAGAATTTCATGTGGTAGATTTGATTTTGATGTTGGGGAAAAAAAATGATACATGTTTTTTAGCCTTCTTTCCTCTGTTACCCTAGACTAAAATTCAGGGTGATAAATTGCCTACATAATTCACCAATTACGTAAATAGTGTCCATCTGTGTGTAGAATGGATGGGAGAATAGATGGAGCTAAATAAGACCCAACACTTGACATTGGGACAGAGGTTCCCCTCCTAGTCAACCAGCTCTACAATGGAAGGGTTTAGATCAAAGCACTGGTATTGCTCAAAGTCCAGACCCTAATAAAACTGGGAATCAGTGGCAAATTTAAAGTCCATGCTCACAGATGTTCTCTATCCAATCTGACTTAACGTGATTTGGTCTGAAAAGAAAATTTGGCAAATATTTTTAGTCTCTTCGAAGTATTGACTTAGAGGGTGTAAGTGCATGCCACACTTTGTAAATTTTTATTTGTAACGTATTCTGAAAACCAAGCATTTTGTTCTACTTGACAATTATGTCTTCTTTGTGTTGGTCGAGCACTTACAAATATGAAACGTATTGATGTTTGTGCTTGTAAGGTGACAAAATGTAGTGAAGTTTAAGGGGTATGAATACTTAGGTATTATTCTGGAGTGGGTTTGATAAATGGAGGACAAAATTGTGCACAGATGGACTTCAAGGACCTCTCTTACTATAAATATTGGCTATAACCATGCTTGTTTCCAAAAGCTATGTAAAAGCTGGTTTGAGCTGACAAACTGGCAAATATGGAGCAACAGTTCCATAGGCTCTAACAGCAGACTGAGATGAATTGCTTTTTCTATCAGGAATTAGGGTTTTCTGTCGCCAGGAAGTTTCTAAAAGCAGGTCAGCGTCATTAAGCGTGCGTTGCGCTTGTCTCTGCTGTCCCTGCGCACTGGAGACTCTCCCCACACCATTCTCCTGTGTTTTGGTGCTCAGTGCTCACACCTGAAGTGACAGAGCCAAGCTCAGAGCGCACAGAGCTGGGTTTGGAGAGCAAGACAGGGGGGAGATCTGTGCAGGGAGGAAGGATGTGCGCATATGGCTAGAGTTGGATGGGTTCATTGTGAATGAATTCCTCCTCTGGGTGCTGCATTTATTTGCAAAGAAATCACAAGCGCCTGGCGTTTCTGCGCGCTGCCCTTCTTGCCTGCCGTCCGAGGTTCTTCGAAGCACCATGCGAGCCGGAGAGACGCGCCTTGTGCCATGTTGAACAGCTCCGCGACTCTCCTGCTGGCTCTGACCGCGGTGGCCGCACTTCTCTCGCCATGCCGAGGCTGGAGCGACGAGGACCTCCTCCTGCCGCCCATCAACTCCTCCAACAGGTTCCTGGCCAACCTGGAGGTGGACGTGCGCTTCTCCAAGAGGTCCGTGGAAGAAAGCGACGCCTCGCCCGAAGCATCCCCGCTGCAGAGCCTTGGTCCCGCGCAGTCCCAGTGCAACGTGACGGTCCACAGGCTGCTGCCCACCTCGCTGGTGGCCCGCTGGGACAGCAGCTTCGGCTTCCAGTGTGACGTGCTCGTCTACACCACCAACAACCACGGCAGGGCGTTCTTCTCCGCCTCCTTCAACCGGGCAATCTCACCCGTGGTGATCGAGCACCTCGGGGTCACCGGGGGTCAGCAGGAGATGAGGCTGTGCGTGGGTTGCGGGATGTCTCGGTACCGCCGGTTCGGCCAGGGCAGGTCGAGGGGACAGCAGAGCGGGGATCAGGTGGCTTTCTGCTGCGTGGATTTCAGCCTGGATGAGCTGAAGGGGGACAAAAGTTGGAGGCTGAACAGGAAGCCCATCGAGTCGACACTTGTGGCTTGTTTCATGACTCTGGTTATCATCGTGTGGAGTGTTGCTGCTCTCATATGGCCGGTGCCGATCATTGCAGGATTTCTGCCTAACGGTATGGAGCAGAGAAGACCCAGATAATTGAAAAACCTACGACGCTAAAGGGCTATTCCGCTGCATTTAACGACTACATTTGAGCCCCTGTAGTCATAAATCTAAATAATAAGAATGGTCAAACTTGATCTAGATTATTTTAGATTTATTGCATTCTATCAAATACAAGTTGTGATTTGTGAAATTTCCTGAAAGAGCAATTTTGAGGCTTATTTGACATGAGAACGCTTTACAATGGGTCCGGTATAAAAATAACTCGACCGAGACAGGCCAAACGTGGACAAAATTATCCTAGTCTCACGATATATTCTATTAAACATAGTTTGTGATTTATGAAACCTGTATTTAATGTGTGAAAACACTAAATACTAAGTATTAAACCATAATTCAGTTTGTAAAAATATAAAAAAAAATTAATAAATAAAAAAAAGTTTAAAGATAAAAAACATTTTGAGGCTTGTTTTGACATTACTATACACTGGATCAAGTTTGAAAATTACGACACATAGACAGTTCAAACCAGGACATAACTATTGTTCCCAAAAAACAAATTACATAAAACATAGGTTAAGGTTTTTGCAGTCTTTATTGTTTGTGAAAACTAAAAAAATGCCGGCTTTTCGCTTTGGACAGAGACCACCTAACCTGGGCTCCACTTTAAAAATTACACTATCTGGACAATTCAGTTTTATACAGAATAATACTACACTGCTCATAGATTATATAAATCAGAGCTTTAGATTTGTCAAAGCATTATTCAGTTTCAGAACATTCAAAAATTATAGAGCAATTTTAAGGGTTTTTCTTGCTTGAGACCACTTTACAAGAGGTCCACTCTGACATTTTCATAGAGCTATTTTACCTTAATGATTGCACTGGTAGTTTGTGATTTGTGATTCCGGTTTGTGAAAACTTCAAAAAGAGTTGATTGAAGGCTTTTTTTGGCCTAAGACCATATTATTTGGATCTAACTAAATGACACCAACTAAACATCTCATACCTAAACAAAAGTATGGTTTTTGATATGTGTTTTGTGTAAAAACAACACAAAAACCCTTTCTGTGGCTATATTTTGACTCAAGACCACCTTACAGGAGGTTCATCATGAAATGAAACAGCTCAAACCTAGAATTAACGCACACTATCAACAGATGATAAAAAGAACAGTCTAAATATTTCTGTCCAGACTTGGCTTGTCTAGGTGATCTAATTTTCAAGTTGGAGCTCATGCAAGTTATTTTTGGACCATTAAAAAAAAAAAAAAAAAAAAAAAAAAAGTTTTAATGTTTCGAAGATCACAACCTATGTTTTATAGAGTCTATCTCTAAAGTAGCATAGTTGTATTCAGTTGTGTAGGTATGTAATCATAAAGCTGGACCTAGTGTAATACGCTACACACTTGTTCTTCTTTAAAAGACTGAAGAAACGTTTCACTGATAAAGAATCTGTCCTTTAGTGTGGAATAATGCTGTAAATGTTTGAGCTCTCTTGATGGTGTAATTTTCTAGCTGTAGCCCATGTAAGGTGTTCTAAGGTGAAAAACAAATGCATATTTATGAGTTTTCACAAACTGTATTTAGTAGAATACATGAATGTAAAACAGTTCAGTTCAAATCTGACCAGTCTAAGCTTTTAGATTTCCAACTAGAGCAGATCAAAGGTAGTCTATATTCATTAAATGCAGTAAAATAGCCCAGTCAAGTGCAGAGTCGGACGCTAACTTCGGCGTGGGGAGAAAAAACTAACTTCAGTATATGAATATAGCCTGTGCTGCCTATACTATAATTGTAGCCATTCAGCTGTACACATCAGTAAATGAATGTGGAGACCCTGAGAAGTTTGGGTTGATCTTCACCCTTTAGACCTCCTCCTCTTTAGGACAAACCAAGGTTAAGTCTAATTATAATAGCTAACAGTAATCTACACTGGGACCAACACCAATGTGTTTTGTACACCCTTATAAGCCTTCCTAGACTTTGTCATTGTAAACTGTGCCACCTTCTCCCTTTACACAGTGTTTGTATAGTTTTTAATCTTTTTAGACTGTTTTTTGCCTTATAATACAAAGTTTAGAACTTTTGCACAGAAAACTGAACTTTAAGCTGTGCTGTCACTGTGGGCTATTTAACCTATAACCATGCTCTGTAACATTTCTTTCTTATTTAATAAAACAATGGCAAATACATGTTAGTTATAGAAAAGTTTTTGATTATTTTATTGTTAAATTTCTAAAAGTCTAATATATCTGTTTATTTGTATTCATGTTTCAATATTTTAAATTAAATAAATATTTAAAGCTTTTAGCCTACTGCTGTTTTCCCTCTCTATTTTTCTGTGTTCTAAATTGGTTTGTTCAAGGCTTATTTCTATGATTACAAATCTTTTATAATTTTTTTTCAGCATGGTCATTTTATTGCTTGGTAATTTAATTTTTTTTTTTTTTTTTTTTTTTTTTTAATTTAGGAAAAGCATTAAATTGTAAAATATACTCAAATATATCAAAAGAAAGTTTCTGTGTGCAGATTGGTAGGATGCAGTAAACGCGTTGTTGTTTTTCTTTGAAACAAAAGAAGAAATCTTAAAAATCTTTCCATGACAACAGATTTGATGTTCTGTTCAAATAAGTTCAAAATCTCTTTTTTTATATATAGATATTCTGTTTCTTCAAAAGTAAGAAAAAAAAATCATATTTGTTGTTGTATGGGTTCAAAAATTTGGCTCTGTTTTTTTTCTTTGCTTTTTTGAGACAAAGTGTTATAGTTCATCCTTCACTGCTAATGATATGAATTTTACTGAAGTTAAACATTCAGGTGGACTTAAGTGCTTTATGTACTAATTTCATTTATTCCCAAATTGCTTTGCAAATGTACGAGAAGTAAACATCAACCCTGTCCCTTCTCCTAATTCTCTTCACACTCTCACTCATCTCCTACCTTGAGAACATGTTCGTTGTTCTTTACTCACCTGGCCCTCTTCCTAAACATTTCGTGACAATCAGTCACATACGTTGAGGCAGCATAGTCTTATCTGCTTGATCAGTTCATAAAAAAAAAAAACAGTTTCCCCTCAGGGCTGACTGACTTGTTTAACAATGTTGCCTAGCATTCATGCCACAGAGACACAATATTCCTGTAAAAGCAGTAAGAGCATGTTTTACAGTAAATACTACACGTGACTGAAATTATTCCATGGAATGAAACCAGTATTATTAGATGTTTTATGTGTGCTTATATTCCTTATTAGACTCCATCAAATGCTAGGTTAAAGACAACCATATATGGACTATTTTGCTGACAATTCTGGGTTAAATATGGACCGATTCATGGGTGAAATCAGATCAGCAGAATTGAGTTATGGGCTTGGCCTTTCCCAGTGGGTCAGGTTTACGACCCAAAAGATGGGTTAATGTAACCAATGTCTAATATTAAGACTACAGAAGAGTTTTTGGAAAAGACTAATCCATAACCAAGATTACAAAATAAGCAATATTTGGATGAAAATAGTTAAATTCTGTTTTCAAGATTAATAGAAAATAAAGACAACAACCTCATTATATAGCAGTTTAGCCTTGTAGCAGTAAGTCGTGGGTTACAAGCCTGGAGAGTCCCTGTGCATGGGTGGGTTCTGTCCCAGTACCACCGACAGCGGCAGAGGCGGTAGGAGTTTGTCATGTAATTGGTGGGTTGCTGGTCCGAATTCCTGTTCAGTCATTGTGTCCTTGGGCGAGACACTTAATCTGTCTTGCCTGGTGGTGGCCAGATGGCCCGGTGGCGGTGGTGCATGGTAGCCTCGCCTCTGTCAGACTGCCTCGGGTCTGCTGCTGTCCAGTAGCCATCAGTGTGTGAATGACTGAATTTAGGAGGTGCTTTGGCGTCCTCTGGACTTGATAACTTTTTGGAAATCATATAGTCATCCAAAACAGGTGCAGAGTCATTATTTTATTTTCTTAACGTGACGTCAGACTTTTTTTTTTTTTTATAGTTGTGAAATGTACCGGGACTAATCATTCATACTGAAGCAAAGTTGTTGTTTTTTTTCTTTTTTAAGTAATTTTCCAAATAGAAATACCTGCCAGTGTGTCTGTCTTGGCCACGCCCTCACCTTATCTGTTTGGAGCCAGAAACTGTTGAACGCTACTGCTCCTGCCAGGTATGTTCAGAGGTCAACAAGTTCTGAGTGCCTTAAAAGGAACATCCTGTGCTACACCTGGACGAGGAAACAGAGAATGTATTTGACATCTGCCGATGACAAGCTGTGAAACAAGTGCTCATTGCTTTCAATTACTCCCAGGATCATCTTAGTGGAAACACAATATGTATTTTAATAAATCAGAAAGAACTTTTCTACAGATTTCACTTCTTACTGCCGTCTCCATCATTTCCGGTGAGTAAATAAAAACATTTTAGGAGCAGATGAAAACTAAATTTAACTGGCAGGCATGCTTTTTGATTACTGGCATTTATTGTTAATTAAATTAAAATCTAACAGTTAGAGTCAACTTTGAGGTTTCGTAAACCAAACTGGATGATTTCAATTTCTTGTCCTGTTTTCCTTAATCTGGATTTTGCGTTTATCCTCTGTGTTTGGTATGAGTGTATGAAATATTGTTGGTTCAACTGCCAGCATAGACATCCAGATTAAAGCGCTATGTTTAAGATAATAAGCTGTTTGTTTTGCTTAAGCATTCACAACTCCTTAATGTATTCTCATTTGTTACAACCACAGTCTTCAATGTACCTTACTGGGATTTTGGTTGAAAAACCAACATAAATTGGCACATAATTGAGATGTAGAAGGAAAAGAATTGAAGGTTGTTCAACATAGTTTCCAAAAAATGTCCAAAAAGTGTGGCATGCATTTGTAGACAGAACACTTGTGTTTTGGGTTTATCTTTATCACCACTGCAGATCCTGAGAAGGAAATATCTTCCCACCTTCCCTTACAGTTATTAGTTATAGCTTAAATTTGTCTGCATGCAGAGCAGAAATTTTCTGTAATCTGTGTGTGGAGCCCTTTTCAAACGGCTGTGCCAAAGAGACGGAACACCCAGGGCAAGAGGTGGTCACACCAGGATGCACCCCTGGAAAACTACTTTATATCAGTCAAGAAGTTAGTGGATAAAATAACAGAGCTTTGGGTAGTTGTATTTCTGTTTAGTAAAAAAGAAAGTATGTAAATTTTAATTATATATATAAAAAATATTTAAACAGGTAAAAATATCACAAAGTGCTTCACAGTATAGTATAAAACTACATTAAGAAAGGTGTACATAAAATATTAAGAGGAAAAAATAAGATTACCATTCACATATCCAAAAGTTGTGTGGATTTGTGAATGCCTGCCCCTATCTTTTCAACTAATTTTTGTCAAGGAGTGTAAGGTTCCTCCATTCCTAGCTGATTCTTTAGGCTTTCATTACACATTAACATACAATCCAGTGAGGATAATATTGTTTGATAACTGAAATTACACAAAATAAAGTGTGAAAATCAACTCCATTCTCTACCCACATGTTGCTGGTGAAAATATAGTGTTTTCTAGGATATATGCAACAATGAAGCAGCAGAACAGACCTGTTGAGTCAAAGGAGTGACTCACAATAATAGTCTCCACATGTATTACAAAGCACTTTTTATATTTGTATTTGGGACTTGTTTAAAGTGCTTGTGATTAAACTATCACTTTGTGATGTTTTCCAGGAGGCCAGGGATTCACTGTTACTCCTGATAATGACACTACTATTAACATCAACAGTCAAGAAAAAGGTTGCAAAGTGTCCAAGGATAAATTGTCTTGGAGAGACAAGCTCAAGTTGCAGCCCAATAGCCATGTGGATATAACATTTAACTGCCCCAAACCTCAAGATTTTTTCAAGGTGGAAATTATGCGCAAAATAGGTAAAACTAAATATTTTCTAGTTGATATATATATATATATATATATATATATATATATATATATATATATATATATATATATATATATATATATATATATGTGTGTGTGTGTGTGTGTGTGTGTGTGTGTGTATCTATATATATCTATATCTATATATATCTATATATCTCTATCTCTATCTATATCTCTCTCTATGTGTGTGTGTGTGTGTGTGTGTGTGTGTGTGTGTGTGTGTGTGTGTGTATATATAAAAAGTCTGAATATATGGAATTAATCTTGAATATATTGAATGAAAGTCTGAATATATGGAATAAAACTTGAATATATGGAATGAAAGTCTGAATATATGGAATGAAAGTCTGAATATATGGAATGAATCTTGAATATATGGAATGAAACTCTGAATATATGGAATGAAAGTCGGACTGGGCTCGAGGAGTTGTGGGTAATGTGGTTCAAAACATGCATACTTCTCTGTAGGTGTGTATTCGTGTGCTTTTGATACTTCATCGACAGTTGCCCGAGTACTGTTTCAATCCTAAGTACGCATCAAAACAAGTACTCTAAAAAGAACCCAGATACGTTCTTATTTCACGCATTTTATTATTATTTATCCATCCTTCTGCGGACTTGGGCCAGCAACATATCCCACAATGCATTGCGCCAACAGCAGTGGAGAAGGCGAGAGCAGAAACTTGGTGTTTTCATACTTTTCTGAGTTTGTCACAACAAGTTTCAAGATGTTTTAAGCATAAAAGTATACCTCAATTTTTTTTTTCCTGACCAGTCAGTTCATCAACAATGAGCACACTTTGAAATATGCTCTGGGGTTTTGGGAGCAGAACAGCTTGGTTCACAAACCGGTCTGACTACGAAGCTAAGCTAAACTAAGCGGAATTGGAGTGGGATCTCCCCTCTCACCCCTGCCTTATCTCGGATAGGCACTTTGTCATTTCCCGCTACCTGTTATCTGTGGCGGCTGAAAGGGAAATAAAACGCATTTGTAGGTATATGGTGAATAACTGCAAGTACCAACTTATAAAATATATGATTTTATATATGATTTTCCTAAATCTTTTAATATTTTTACTTCATTTACATATTTCATAATTTGCGTCATATTATTTATCTTCCCAACTTTTTTGTCTCAAATTAGTAAGAAAATATTATTTTGGAGTTTCACTTAATAATAAACACTTTGACTTTTACTTGTAGATAAAATTAAAGAAAAAAACAAATGACTTAATTTCGGCCTAACTTAGTGGTGCGTGAATTCTTGATTATTTTCCATTTTTCATGGTTTTATGCAGACAGTTCTGCAGGAGGAGAGACCAAGTTTGAATGCAGTTTGCCAGGTCCCAGTGATCCTCTTCACCCTCGTGTCTTAACATTGTCTACTCCCCTCCTTCCACATCTTCTTTTATATCATTTAATTATTTGCTGATGATTAGACAACCAACTTATCCATCCTTGTATAGCTACTTCCTGACTGATTGTCTGTTTTTGTTGTTGTTGTTTTGTTATTCAAATAAATATTCAAATAAATATTTTTTTTCACTAAAATCTTTTTTTTTATGTTTGTGCTATATACATATCTGAAATGAGTGTGTTCATAATTTATTAAGTATATATAATTGTTGTGAATATAATTGTTGGTACCCTCCTTCTGTTAATGACTGAAAAACAATGCGCCCTGAAATAATTTGAAACTGACAAAAGTAATAAGAAATAATAATAAAAAAATAATATACTGAAAGTTCCCCATGAAATTCAGAACATTTTCAGAGGTAATTTTTTTTATTATTATTTTTTTTATTGTTGTTGAACCACAATTCAGACTGAAAATTTTAAAATGTAGTTCAACAGAATCATTACAAAAACATTAATAAAACAGGGCTGGACAAAAATCATGGTGCCTCTTGAAAAATTATTTGACCACAGGGTATGTTGAACTATATAAGATGTTGCATAGCACCGCATTATTTAATAGCACCGTAGAATATAACAATATAACAAAATCTGTCTTCAAAAGGTAATACAACACAAAAACTAAATTATGTAATAAGCGATGCAAAATGTAATACTCCTTGAATATTTATAATCGTTTCTGCCAGGCTTTAGGTCATTTAGTTGCATGTTCAGACAAATAGCCATAATTAACCTACAGGTCATTCAAGATTTTATTATTATTATTATTATTATTTTATCTACAAGTAAAAGTCAAAGTGTTTTATCATGAAGTGAAACTCCAAAATAATATTTTCTTTTCACTTTCATGCTTAAAACATCTGGAAATTATTCAATTTTGTGACAACTTCATAATAGTTAAAAAAAAAAAAAGCGAAGTTTCTGCCCACCCCTTCTCTGTTTTGGACCACGGTCCACATTATCAAAATTCCTATATAACTTTCATTCCATATATTCAGACTTTTGAATATATATATATATATATATATATATATATATATATATATATATATATATATATATATATATATATATATATATATATATATATATATATACGTGTGTCAAAGGACAAATCTTGGAATTCGTCATTTTACAGAAAAATCTGGTGGCCTCTGCAAGAAAACAAAAAAAGAAATGGCCAAACATCTCTCTCTGAATGGGTGAAATGTTGTGGAAGAATAAATGGTTTCTTACTGATAAAATAGGGGTACACATGAACCCCACTTTTTGTTGAAAAATATTATTTCTTTTTCTCTGTTGAACAAATGCTTTCAAATTAAAGGTTAGACTTCTAACGAGAGATTATGCCACTGTAATAACAGCAAAAATGATCCAGACAAATTTTCAGAATTGATTCAATTTGTCTCTTAACTATACATTTCTTTTCTCAGCATGCACCTCGACTTTGTGTGACCCCATCATCCAGTCTGATTTCGGATCCAAAGGCTTATTGAAGTTCAACCGCACATTCATCTGGACATGTAAACCTGATTTACGAAAATCGTTTCAGATAAACTTTGCTAAGACAGGGTTGAGACAGATCGTTCCAACCGATAGCTGTCCCAATAAACACACCTACACTCTCCGAGCAGTGAATGTTCTTCTAGGGAAATACTGCTTAACTGGGACCATCAGTAGTGCAACAATTCTGGGTCAGGGCAGCTTCTCTCTGGACCTCCCAGCAGGCCAGGAGCCAAACCGTAGCCAGTTTGATGTCTCTGTAGGGGAGGAAATAAAAAGCAAGTAACATTGTTTTTTGTTTTTGTTAAATGTCTTTCCTTTCTGTATCTACCACAGTAACAGTTTTGGATATTTTCTTTCTCTCATAGCCATTGCTAAAGTTTCAGTGACGTTACAAGAAGGATCGTTGTCCTCAACGCTGCTGACACCAAACTACCCAGACAGCTTTCCCGACGATGATGTGATGGAGTGGTACTTTCAGGTCCCCAATAAATACAAGGTAGCAATTAAGTTCCTGAACCTGAGACAGCCAAGTTGTTTAAAGAAGGAGACAGAAGTGGAGTACAGAAGCAAGAGGAGAAAGGAAGTTTTTCCCCCTGACAAGGTCCCGTCGGAACAGATTCAGGGGAGCTTCTCACTGAAGCTGAGGAGCTGTCAGATGGACATGCAACGTTCTGTTTCTAATGGTCTCTCCATGAACCTCACAGTGTCTGCTTCAGCAAGTTCCCTAGGTATGTGTAAAATATCGCTTCAAATATGATTCAGTCGAGGTCAGGGATGGGCTGGGACTACAAAACAGAAACACCTGGCACATGTGTCATAATACTGGAATCATTACTCAGTGCAATACACCATTTAGATTACACCAAGTGTATAGAGTATAAATGATTCCAGTCCTGCATGCCACTTATGATAATATTGCTTACAGTGGGTTTGACAAACATCCTGCACAATACAGTGCATAGCAGGGGTCTTCAGCCCTTGAGGTCCTGCAACTTTTAGATCCATCTCTGCTTCAACACACCTGAGTCAAATAATCAGGTCTCTAGCAGGACTTTCTATGATTGCTTTTATTTTACTGAAGTTAATATCATTTCAGTTTCAAACGGGGTATAGAAAACATCAGCCAGCAAGTAACTCTGTCTCCCTCGCCGTAGTTGCTCACCCTGTATTTGTCTGTGGAGGTTCCTGCTCAACTTTCTATCCCTCATCATCACAGGTGGCCTGCCATTCTGAGGCCGGCTCACAATCTCCTCTTCACTGATTTCCTGACGAAGCTTCCTGGACGTTTTAAATATCAATATAAACTTGTGCCGTAGTGCTGCTGATGGCTTTGCTGCTGAATATTTTGGTTAGCTGAGCTTCAGCATCTCAGTGTCGCCTTTTTTCCCCTTACCCTATCAGCCCCGCCTTTTCCATGCATTTTCTACCCCTGTTCAACTTATTCCTGGGAGGGTTACTGTAGAAACAATTATGGGTCTTACTTCTGGTGAATGCTGAAAGTAGCAGTAAGACTTTGACTAATTCGTGGTTTACTGGCTAATCTACTGATTTGCGTTCATTATAGAAGTTGCAATTCTCTTCTCTGAAAATAAAAATAAATAAATGAATTAAATAAAATAATAATTTCCAAGAAATGTAACGCCATTTTTATATTGCTGTCACCATCATGTTTCACTGCGGGCACGGTGTTCTTTCTAGCGATGAACATATTCGGATTCAAAAGTTCCAGGCCGCTGTCAACAGAACAAAACACATTCTCCTACAAGGCTTCCAAGCTTTTAGCCAGGCTTGGATGTTTTTTTTTTAGAAGAAAACGTTTCTGTCTTGCAACCCTACTTCCTAATTCCGGCATTTGGAGAACACAGCGGATTGTTGTTACCTGCACAATATAACCAGCATTTGAAATTTCAGCTTCTCCTTCAGTCTTGTCATTGACCTCTTGCCATCCTTCCTGACCAGTTTCAGACTTGATTTTTTTTTCTCAATTTTGAAAAAAAAATTAAATTAAATTTTTGTAACTGTGGTTCCATATTTTTCCCAATTATTGCTAATAGCCAACGCAAGATCATTTTTGTGCCCTTCACTCAACTGATACATTTGTACAAAAAATTATTTTGATCCTTCTTACGTTACAAGGGATCTTTGCAAAGTTTGGCTTCAGCTAAATAATTAAAATGAGCAAATGTCAGTAAAATGCTTTTAAGACAGCTAAATATGGTTTCAAGTTGTTCACTTTCAATACAGTTGATGCAAGGTGTGTTCTAATAAAGACAGAAAGTTAAAACTAAATTAGAAGGTTAGAAAAAGTATTAATTTAAAGGAGGTGCACAATTCATTATCACTATTTCATTTTCAGAATTTTCCTCAAAACAGATATAGTTTAGGGTTTCTTTTGTTTTTTTTTTATTTTGTTTATTTTGTTAGATTACAATTCTGGAGGTTGAATCAACATCAAGACGTTTTTAATGTTTGTGCTTTATGCCAAGGATCAGTGTAGAGGCTTGGCATAATGCTGAAAAAAGTGGAGTTAGAAAAGAGACGGCGTGGGTTTTTGCTTTACTTATTGAACTTTCTCAAATAGAAACTTAGTAAACCAAATTAATTATTTGCAGGTAAATAAAACTGTGAAATCTGCACTAGCTTCTGGAAATTAAAGCAAACCTAAAAGGGATATTTTGAGTTTTTCATGAAAGGCTCACCATGTCAGTGATGCCCTTTCAGTGTCACAAGATGAACAAACAGTACTAGTTTTGGCTTGACCAGAGCGCCTTTCAAAAGTATTCCTACCTGTTGAATAGTCACAGTTTGTCACACTACAACCACAATCATCAGAGTATTTCATTGAAATTTGATGTGATAGATCATCATAAAGCAATGAATAATTATGCAGCAGAAGATACGTGATCCCAGAAGCATGAAGAGACAGACATTTTTACCCTTTGCTGGAGAGTGTCTGTAATAAGCAATTTTCAAGTCTTTCCCCAGATATTCCTAGGATTTAGGTCTGGACTTTGACTGGGCCATTGTAACATGGATATGCTTTGATCAAAACCTTTCAATTGTAGTTCTGGGCTGCATTTTGAATGTTGTTGGAAGATGAACCTCTGTCTGAACCACTGGTCAATATTAAGTTCCATCCATCTTCTCATCAGCTTCCCTGTCCCTGCTGAAGAAAATGAACCCCACATCATGATGCTACCACAACACTTAGCCAATAGGTTTGCAGCTGTTCCATTCTCTTTACCAGCTTGAAAAGTTCAAGGGGGTATGAATACATTTACATGGCACTGTATACCAAAGTGGTCAAAATCAGTTTAAAAATATTTTCTGGTTATTAAGTTCCCCATCAGATCATTCAAAAAGAGAGCAGTTAAAGGGGCAGTATTGTGTCAAATTGACTTTTTTGAGCTTTACATCATGTTATAATGTTGTGCCCTCATCAAAAACATACCTGGAGTGTTGCCTTGATTCTTTCATGCATGTTTGAGAAATTCTTTAATCTCCTATGGCAGCCATTTAGCTGTGCAAAACACCTGGCCTGGATGGACGTAGCTCCACCTTTGAGACCAAGCTCCTCCTCGGAGCTGCAGTTTCTAAGCTTCTGAGCTTCTGCCTCACAGAAACCCCTTCTCCGTGACTTTGCCACTTAGCTCCTTCAGACTAGCCAGCAGTAATTAGCAAACACCTGGTGGAACTGCGCATCTGCTGAGCTCATTGTACGAGCTACTTCTCAGTGCAACGCTGATTAAAAACATTGTTAAAGGGTGACTGATTTCTGTTTTAAACCAAAATAAAATGAAAGGAAAAAAATCTGGAATATTAAAGCTACAGATGTGTTTCCTTTGGGTTCTTCCATGGTCAGGGTCTTTTTGTCCTCTCTACAAGGTCCAACAGGTATGGGTATAGATAAGTAATTCCTTCATTTTCTAAACAGCTGAAAACAAACCAGGGGTATAAGAGCATTTTCTTGAAGTCATCAGAATTTTGCTCAGTTTTTAAAGCAAATGTGCTTAAAGAAAGCAGTTCTTAAAGGTGGGATTTGTTCTCTTTTCTTCTCTTTCAGATGCTTCTCTAAAGATCGTAGTCAGTGTGGTGGCTGCTCTGGTCGTCATTTTCATCATAGTGCTGTTGGTGGTTTACATTGTGATAAAGTGAGTTCTTCAGCTCCTTTTTTATATTATAAATCTTATGTGATCTCCATAGATGTACATTGCCCTACATGTTTAACTTTTTCACATTTCATCATGTTAAATCACAAAGTTCAATGCATGTTTTGGGAATTCTTTGTGATAGACCAAGACAAAGTCTAGTGCAAAGCTGTCAGCTGGAAGATAAATGATTTAGCCTTTACGGTATCTCTCGGCCAGCTTTGCTCATCTAGAGGCTAATATTTTTGCCTATCTTCTTTCTTTGCAAACTGAATTAACTTCATTCATGCTGGAGATAACTTGATTTAACTCTGGACGTTAACTGGATTATCATAAAACATGAATATACCTTGACATAAACCATTTCATTGTAGCTCTGGATATACGTTCACGGTAATTTTGATGGAAGATGAACCTATTTTGCTGCCTCCAACAGGTTTTTCTTCTGAGCTTAGCATGTATTAGGCTCCAGCTAGCTCCCCATCAACTCCAACCAGCCACCTTGTTCCTGTTGAAGAAAAGTATACCTATATTTCACTGGGTAAATGGTGTGCTCAGGGAGAAGTGAGGTGTTAGTTTTACATGAGGGTAAAAAAAAAACTGTTTTGGTCTCATCTGACCAGGGCACCATGTCTACATGTTTACTGCGCCACTCATCTTGACTTATGGAAAACTTTAAACAGAAGTTCTTATTGCTTTCTTTTTGCTGCTCTTCCATAAAGGCAAGATTTGTGGAGTGCGCAATTCCTAGCTGTCTTGTTCACAGATTCCTCTACATGAGCTGTGAATCTCTGCAGCTCCTTCAGAGTTACTCTGGGCCTCTTGGCTGCTACTCTGATTAATGCTCTCCTTGCCCAGCCTGTTGGTTTAGCAGGACAGCCATGTCCTGGCATTTTTACCATCCTCCATATTCAAAGCAAGTAAGTTGTCACACATGTCAAAGGCATGGACAAAATAACAGTCTTTGGAGCCCAAAGTTCAAGGTGCTTTTCTCAGTTCAACAAAGGTCTTCTTTACTGGTACTATTTCCACTC
Source organism: Anableps anableps (assembly GCA_014839685.1). Classification (NCBI taxonomy): domain Eukaryota; kingdom Metazoa; phylum Chordata; class Actinopteri; order Cyprinodontiformes; family Anablepidae; genus Anableps; species Anableps anableps. The sequence goes on along the minus strand of CM026072.1, from coordinate 23,825,946 downwards.
TGGTAACGTATACAGCACTTTATGAGCAACTCTGCTCTTTATTAAAAGCACTTTAACTAGCACTTTATTTAGCACTGCACATTGAGCATAGATTTGCACATTGATAACTATTTGCACACATTAAGTTTAAATTATTTATTGAATATGTATTCAGTATTTTAATAATTAGTATGTAGCCCTCTGATCCAGCTCCTTCACAGCGGCTCCTCATTAAGTGTTGTGGTACCTGTGAGGAGAAAAAAATTACTTGAAGAAAATGACATCTACTGTGCAGGGAAACAAATGTTCATGTGTAAAAAAAGTCAGTTCTTATTAAGATGTGATCACTCAAATATCTTGTTTGTGTGTCCTTTCAAGTTTGTTTAGACAAATGCTTCCCCAGGGGTCCTGACATAATTTAATGGTTCCAGGAGAGGCCATGGGATAAAAGAAAGTGGGAGCTTTTGGTGTTTTTATAATGATGCTAAGGTATAAGGTTAAAATATTGAATATTTTATTAATAGTAATTAATAGTTCCAAACATGGACAAATAATCTCTTGCTGCTTCCACTATACTGTGCCTCAGCCTTCATCTCTACTGTAAATCCATTGCAAACTGCTGCTCTGTTACAGTCCAGATTGGGAGATATTTTTTCAAATATTTTTCGCCAGTGAGGAAGTAGAACTCCTTTCAAGTGAGATTAAAGTGTTGCTTTGGGGTGTAAATATAAAAAATCCTGGAAGAAATAAAAGCTAAACAAAACTGTTAACTGTTAATAAGAGAAGGGGGTGTGAAGACATTCAGTTTCTAATAAAATATTATCCAAATAGTGTAAAAAGCAGATACATTTGATACATATAGAAAATAGCTGCAGAAACAACCACAGAGAGGCCTCAGATTTTTTGCCAAGACTGTTATAATCAGTGAAAAACAATATTGTTGTAAAAACTCAGCTTTTAGAAAAAAAAAAAAAAAAAAACCTAAGCTTTTTCTTGTTTGATTTCTGCTAAAAAGGAAGAAGAAAAGAGAGCTCAGTACAGACGTGTCAGTCTACAATCCAGGCAACACCAATGTCCAGCCAGGACCCAACAACGACTGCGAGGACAATTACCATGTGTACACCACAATTGATGACTCACTAGTTTACTCACACCTTCTACAAAGCCAGAAAGACGGTCTTTATGACGTGTATGAATCGTACGAATTGCCCACTGAGTCAGAAAGGAAACCAATCTGTGATAAAGTTGGTGATGACAGCACTGTGTCGCTCTTCCAGCCTCAACAAAGTCACACGCTTCCTGACAGCTACATGGAGCTCAGTGTGGACAACAAGATTTATGATTCGGTGGGAAAAAATGAGGAGGACTCTCCTCCGATTCTGCAACCACGACAGCCGAAGGAAGGCGACTGAGCAGATGATTCAACTCAGCTTTCGGATTTTCACTGGACCTTCTTGAGCCTTTTGATTTTACTTCCCCAATGTGTGTTCTTTGGTGTTTTTGTTTCTGAGGATTTTTTTTATTATCTCCAGTGGTGTTTTTAAGACACTGCACTGAAAATACTCTGTTCAAAGTTGACTGCAACTGTTTATGAGTTTTATCTCACATGACCAAACTTTTTCTTTCGTTTGTTTCTTCTGGTTTGAACAAGTCTAAATAGATTTCAAGTTGCTCACTGGAGTGGTGTGTTTTTACATATGAAATTGTATAAATTTTTTTAAACAAATGATGGAGATTGATTTGTTGGATAAGATTTTTAATTTATGTCATTCTAATAAAAGTGAGGATGGTGCTTTTACCGTTGCATACAGTGTTTTGCAAAAACATTAATACCCCTTTAACTTCCTGAGTATAAATACTTTTGTAGAGCATTGTACTTTCAGAACATGATGGCTGGTATTGCACTAGAAATACACTCCTGCTAGAGTCATACAGTAACCACAAACTGTGTTGATATAAACTATAACCAGTACTTTTGGTATTATCCGGTCTGATGTGCTTATGGAGAGACTATTTCATTTTTTGTGTGTGTGCAGCATAAAATCACCACCTGCCTCCTACAGGCCAAATTCACATCTTTATGAAAATGCATTCTATAAAATGCATGTTTTATAAAACAAAGATCTTGAAATCTTATTCAAGCTCTGGTTAAAACAAATATAAGTCATAAATGAAACCATTTAAAATCTGTATTTTGTACACATAGAGAGCTGCAACATCTTTCAATTTTACTACTTTATGGCAATTTTTAAAAACATCTTGTTGGTCCTAAAATATTGATTTACAGCTGTCACAATGTGCCATCTTTGTTAGTTTTTTACATTTAACTAAAGACATGGGAACAATGTGTGTTTTTCACAGAATCCTACAAAAAATTTTATTAAACAAAAGTTGTTTATGTGTAACCCCAACACTGGTTCATCCATTAAGTTCAGGAGGCTCTTTATGCATGAACTGCTCATGAATCAAATTTAAGAGGCTTAATTGTGCTATTTTTATTTAACTGTACAGTTTTTTTTCTTATGTTGTAAGTTTGTCATTTATGTGCAGTCTCTTATTTTTTGTCACATTTATACCTAGGTATGAATCTGCATGGTTCCAAATGTCTCTCATTTTATTACTGGTACACCTGAATTTCCCCAGTGAGGGACAATAAAAGATATTTCTATTCCATTCTCAGTAACTGGACAAAAGTAGAGTGAAAAACAGCCTATGAAAGATGTTTTAAAAGCCTGAGTAAACACTGATCAATACTATAAAAAATAATACAAGGGAGGCTGGCTGCTTAAAAATTAAGAATAAAGAATTAAGGGTTAATCAAGACCTTACATGATCATTTAAAATACCCCAAAAGAAAAGAAGAAGAAAATGTTTTTTTCAGTTTTTCCCATTGTAATTTATGCTTTGCTGCTACAGTCATTTTACTTTGAGGATGAAACGTTTTGTCCTTAAGTCTTATTTTAACTTTAATAGCCGAAACTTCTTTTTATGAACAGATGAACATAACCCAGCTCCAGATGGCTCCCAAGGTAGATGCACATCTTTATCAATATTCTGTAATATAAGCAGCATAGCTTGTAGAAATAAAAACCAGGAAGCTGCCACAGAAAACACATATGATTGTCTTTTAGTTATAAACCAGGTTTTATTACATCAAGCACACAATACACAGGCAAGCCATCCCGATATATTCAAGAATATCTAAATATTTTAATATAAACATAAATAATTTTATTATTTACATAAATGCTCCAATGAGTAGCTTATGCTGTAACATTTACTGTTCTTTTCTTATGACATGTAGAAACAGAGCTCTAAAGAAAACAGCAGCTTAAATCCCTTTGTGTTTAACGCTAATATCATCTGCATAGAGGGTTATCAGAGTTTAAACAAAAGAGTGATAGCACAGCTCTCAGACGATGTTAAACTCACACACTGAGGCCTTTTCAGCTCTACAGTTCTCATCGAACCATTTCCCATTGGCTGTGGTGGACAATATGGCGCAGTTCTGGATGTGACCTCCATCCGGCTGGTGGGTGATCTCAGTCTCCCAGTTCTTGAAGCGTACACTGGAGCCTGACTGGTCCACCCAATGTCCGTCCGTCACCATGTCATTGATGCCTAGCCAGATTTGCTCCTCCAGTCCAACACTCTGGCGAACATAACTGTAGAGCTGATCATTCTCGTCTCCCGTCAGGGGGGTGCTCAGGGTGCCTCCCTTGGCGATGCAGTCATCGCTGGCAGCGTGGAAGGTCTTCTTCACTGGATCAGCCAGGAGACACTTTCCTAGGATCTTTGTGCCTTTCAGACAAACTGGGCAGAGGGTGGGGGGGGAAATCACAAAGATTGTGGCTCAGACGTTTTTTATGTTCACAAGTCAAGACACATAGCCTGCAGCCTCACATGCAAGAGGATTATATTCCATATTCTTTCATGAAAAGATACCTGTCTGTAAGGCTTGCAGCTCTTTCAATAGGTTCAGCTCCTGAATGATGTCATCAATCTGTTTCTGCAGCTTCTCAATTGCAGCACTGGTTACAGAATCTGGTTTAAGAGGCACAAATATTAGCCTTCTTTTAGCTTTATCTGGTACCTGCCACAGCAAAGCTTTAAGTAAATTCAAAGTCTGTAATCATCTGCTACTGTGACTTGCCCCATACGCCTTAAACTTTTGCACACTTTGTCTCACTACAACCACAAACTTCAGCTGATTTTATGGGACAGACAAACACAAGGTAACGACTGCATGATTGTGAAGTAGAAGAAAAATTACAAATTATGTTCAAATTTCTTCATGAATAAAACTTTAAAAAGTGTGACCTACATTTAAATTCAGTCCACTTTACTCTGATACCCATAAATTACAAGGTAGTGCAAGCAACTCCATTGCTTAGTTGGTCATGGCAGATGGTCACTTGTACTGAGCCAAGTTCTGCTGGAGGTTTCTTCCTGTTATAGGGGAGTTTTTCCTCTCGGTTGTCGCTACATGCATGCTCGGTATGAGGAATTGCTGTAAAGTCAACAACACAATGCCATGTGGTCGCTACATGCTCAGCCAGGAGGAGTGAATGCTGCAAGTCAATGACTCGATGCAATCTGTTGGGTTTCCTTAGAAGCTTTTTGAACTACTAAATACTTAATTGAGATTACTGTATGTATAATGTATGATGTAATTTTTTTTTTTTTTGTTTGTTTGTAAGGTGCCTCAGGACGACATTTGTTGTGAACTGGTGCTATACAAATAAACTGAATTGAATTGAAATTGAGATGTCAAGTAGTGAATAGTGCCTCTGTGTGCAATTTAATCTCAGTATAAATCTGTCCACTTAGACTAACAGGGAAGGCAAGGAGAAGATTTAATCAGAGAAGCAGCCAAGAGTCCCACAGTAACTCTGGAGGAGCAGCAGATCTCAGGTGGAAGAATCTGTTGACAAAACAGCTATGAATAGTGGACTCCACAAGTCTTGCCTTTAGAGAAGTCTAGCACAAAAAAAGTTTGTCAAAGTTCAGACAAACCCAACTTATAATTTGTGGCAAGACTTGAAAAGTGCTGTTCAGACACAGATGCTCTTCAGCAGGGTATTCCACAAAGTCTTGTCTCAGTGGGGTACAAATGCATGCTGCAATTTCCTTGTTTCATTTTACTTTCCACCTCTTAATTATGCATTCCTTTGTTGGTCTAACACATTACATCCCACATGTATATATTGAAGTTTGTGGTTGAAACCAGACAAAATGTGGAAAAGTTTAAGGAGTTTGCACTCTTGCTCTGTATGTCCAAATTAACAGCAGGTCTTACCTTTGTTGACATTTCTCTTCTTGGAGGATGTCTGCTGCAGTGAGCAGTGCACCAGCAGAAGAAGACAAAGTGTTACCTGAAGACTTCTAAGATCCATGAGTAAAGAGGAAAAACCTGAAATCCACAGTAAACAAACAAGAGTTCCTGCTGCAGCTCCTCTCAGCTCTGAGCAAAGGATCAGGCACAGACTGTTTGGTTCCACGTGATGAAGTACACACAGAATGTTAAAGGAAATCTTATCTCAGGGAGAACAAATGTTTTACAGATGTCAAACAGCTGTTTGTGTCGCTTTTTTGTTCAGTTATCTTCTTGCAATATCATAATTCAGATTTTTTGTTTTTTGTTTGTTTGTTTTTTTTATATTATGATGAAGAATTTGCTCGTTGTTTAACAAGAATGCACAATATGTGAGGCAAAGTAATATTTTTTGGAATATGTTTCTTTTTGAAGCGATGATGTAATCTTTTGTTTTCCTTTCTGTTGCCAGCAGTGATTTTGTTTCAGGCGCCTGAGGTTGGATGTTTTGGAGGTTTCTTGAGTCTACATCTGGATCTCTTCAGAGAGCAAGACAAGGCGCAGCAAACACGTGGCAAAGCCTTACATAACAAAGTAACACTATTGTGAGGTTCAAATCTGTTTCTGGTGCAGGTTATTTCATCACATTTACTTGATATTCAGTGAAAGCGGATCAGAGACATATACTATATAGCAAGACTGCTTACAAACCACTTTTTTAAAAAATAAAACAGGTATTTCCTAAATTCCTAATGTAATTAAATAAGCTGTTGTGTTTTTCTAAATCTGTGGGTGGATTGTGTTTCTGCAATACAAGATGAAACTGTCTTAAGGTTTCTATATACTCATCTATACCAGGGGTTCTAATGAATGCAGAGGGCGCTGTGGAGGTAACATTTTTGCACTTCATTAGATTATCACCAAAAACAAAGACACTGACAAAGAACATTTTTCTCATCATGGTCTTTATTATTTAATACTCGGTTGTAAAATTAAGTAAACATATCAAGAGTTCTATTATTCAAATACAATATTTACACAAATAAATAAATAGCAACGCGGCCTCTGTAAGTAGTATTTTAACATGACATTCATCATTCAATGAAAATAAGTTCTCCATGATGTAGAAAAGTTCAGGCAAAGGCAGCTGGTAAGAACACAGTAAGAGTCGAGGCGAACCCCATTCAGTGCGCTCTGATTCGGAGCTCCAGTCAGCATCTCCGAAATGCAGACAGTTCGTGGGTCCAATTCAGTTTTTACACAAATGCATAGATTGTTTCTTATTGCCAGTCCAGCCTGTATCAGTTCGATATATTATATCGATGGTGTTGGATGTACCGCACTGATGAGATTGTTGACATCATGATGATACAGACTGGATTTAGATTTACTGTATAATCTTATAAATATCTCTTTGCTGTTTTTTCCACCACTCTGATCTGCTTCTTGCGCTGAGTGCTCCACTTATGATGCTGGGATAATGATCTTGTCTCGTCTTTCTGTTTATGCTTACAAAATGTTTTGGTCTTTTTAAAAATCCTCCACTTTAGGTGCCCTTGTTTCTTGGCTCAGAAGATCAGTTGCTGCTTCATAAATACTAAGCCCTTTGTTTCACAGTTCTGCCCTTAATAAAATCATCTAATATTTGATGGATTTCTTTAAAAAGAAAGAAACACCTTTAGAAAAACTTTATACATGTCAAAAAAGTGAATGTTTGCAAGAATGCACTATGTTTGCAAATCACAATCATCAGCTTAAACATATAAAATAAAGATGGACCGAAAAACACACACATGGAGGTAAAAACATTCAGAAATAAATTAAGTGTGCTTCACAGGTCCTCTTCTTTCTAACTTGGAGTGTCTGCATATTATCAGACTCCATCTATGTCGGACAAAACACTGAAAGAAAGAAGAATATGAATATTAAAAAGAGTTCAACGGCATCACAAGTGATCAGGGACAAAGTCAGGAAAAAGAAGGAAAACTCTAAGTTTCTGCTTTCTGAATACAAAAAAAACACAGTCTTTACTAGGTTGCTTCAAGATGCTTGTTGGGTGAGAAAGACTAACCTCTAATTATACCGCAGTGACTCAAATGCAAAGCACAGGGAAGAACAAGGGGACACCGTTGAGGTAAGACTGAACTACACTCTTTGGTAGAGAGGGGGCGCTCTCGCATTGTGAAACATGGGACAACAACGTCACACAGGAATGTGCCACAAACCTCGCTGTCCATTGCTCAGACCAGAGCTAGAGTGTGTAAGGCAGCGTAAGATTGTGCAGAGAACATGAGAAATGGAGAAAGACAAAAAAAAGCAACAATGAAAAATCGAAAAGAAGACGGAAGACAGAAGCTCAGACACTTTCATGTTTCCAGATTTTTTCCCATCCATCGTTATTGAATGCTGTGCATCACTTTAATGCTTGGAAGTCTCTGATTTTGAGGGAAGTTTATAATCACAGTATGGTTGGATGATGATTAACTCAAACGCATTTGTGCAGATCAGGGTTCCTTCTCATTTTTCATGTCACAATTCTTAAACTTGATAAACTCAAATTTCCACAATTGTCTATTAATTTTTCTCCAGTTAAAAAAAAAATCATTCATTATGAATCTATCCTTCTTCAGTGGTCAGGTTTTAAATATGGAATATGTAAGGATATGGATGGACAGATGGACGGACTGATCTTTTTTTTTATTCTTCCCAGGCCTGGAAGTAGTTCCAATCACACTGGATGATGCTAACTCTCCATTTATTGTTCTTTATCCAGTAATAGGACTGTGACATTAAGCAAATAGGCAAATCATTTATTTTTGAGTTTGAATGTGATAACGTGAACTGATTTAATATGAAACAACATTCAGAAGGGCTGTAAATGTAGCTCTCTGTGTACTGTTGACATTAGCAGATTGCCTGTGTTCAGGATTTTAGGATATTTATTAAGGTGTAGAGTTATAACATTTTATATTTCTGAAGATTTGTTCTTACTAAGACCGAGCCACACACAGATTCATTTTGTCTCATAGCTATTTCAATCAAAACAAAAGACTAACAAGTGAAAGGTGGAGAGGCTGGTGGAGAACATGCAGGACAAAGACAGGGAATAAATAAAGGCAAAAAGAGAATTAAGCTTAGAGAAAATGGAAAAAGCAGCAAAGCCTGCGGCTAAAGCACATTCGTAAGAAACATCCAAGCATAAATACAGTGTAATAAAAGCAGGAGAAACAAGAGCAGACCACAGGAACAAGTTAGGCATGTTGGAACAAGCAGTGTAAACAGAGCAACATACAAAAGGAGATGGAATAAAGGACACATGATCACACACACAAAGAGACACAGGTGTTCTCTGTTTGATCTCCCACCCCTCTAAGTTAGACAATGTGAGCATTTACTGTAACTTCTGAGTGTTTTAGCTTCTCACTGTCAGAGTCGTACGGCTGCTGCATGGAAACATCCCAGCAGTCCGTCTGAGAGGAAGAGCTTCTATCTAATCCAGTGATGTCTAAAGTCAGTCCTAAACAGCTGCTGTCCTGCATGTTTTAGATCTAGCAGCACACCTGAATCCACTAGAAGGCCTCTGGAGAGCGAGGTGACATGCTGAGGAAGTAACGCTAATATTTGAATCAGTTGTGTTAGAGCAAGAACCTACGGGACACACCGGAGGACTGGAGCTGGATACCTCAGATCTAATCAATTTTCTCCAGTTGTTGGAGTTGTAGACGGATGGTTGCCCTTCTGAAAGCTTCTCTTCTCTTAACAAAGATACTTTGGACTGCGTTCATATAATGATCATGACCTGTTGGTTATCTTTCTGGTAGGGGTGTCCCAATACAACTTTTTCACTTCCAATATGATACCACTATCGCAGCTTAGAGTATTGGCCGAAACCGATATTGACTCAATATGATATCAGCACAAATCATACATACTTTTACTTATTTTGTAGTTTGGAATATTAGAAAAGGCTTGCTCAAGTGATATTACTCAAACAGAGAACAACAGTCAACACAACAACATTAGATATAAGAATAACTGACCCATTTATTATTAACCAGAGGGTCTGGATAGAAAGAGTGGTGAGCTTCTATCAGTGTGCTTATATCGGAGATTTTAGATGCAGGCCGATATAATCCGATACTCGTTTTTTGGATGATATTGGACCGATTTCCGATATCAATATCGCATCGGGACACTCCTACGTTCTGGCAGGGGGCCTGTTAGCAGACCTAGAAGGTTTCCTGATTGCTCTAAACTGTGGAAGCTGCTGTATTTTCATCATCATCTTGTCTTGTATCCTTGGTAACATACTCCAAAAACAATGGAGGTCATTCCAAAGATGCATACAGTGTCTTCCAGAAATATTGCCAACAGTGTTCACATGCTGTCACATTTTAATCACAAATTTTAATGTATTTTAATAGGATTTTATGTGAGACCAACTCAAAGTAGAACATCTTTTGAAAGTGGAAGAACAATGATACGTGGTTTTCAATTTCTTAGAGTGGTGTGTGTTTCTATTCATCCCTCTTTACTCTGACACCCCTAAATAAAATCCACTGCAAGTACACACAGATAAAACTGAACCCCAACAAAAGGTCACAGCCTCTTTTTTCCTGAAGCTGTGAGGGTACTTTCCAGGAAAATCATGGAGCTTGCTGATAACTTTCAAGAACTTTTCAGGTACTTTATCTGTAACTTTCATGGAGTTTTCTGGAGCTTAGAAATTAAGGAATTCTAAGATAAAGTTAAGCTTGTCAGTGATGGCCACAGGGTAGAAACAGTGGAGAGAAAAGCTCACCATTGAGAATGTAGTCCGTCAAGAGACCAGGCACCTTGTCGCTGTCATCTCTCATAGCTTGCAAAACTGGAATAAATCAATAAATCAGCGCTGATTGAGCTAAAGCAAGCCAAACATCAGAGCAGAGATGAGAAGGCTTACTCTTGGTCAGGATGTGGAGGTCTTCAACCGATGGAGGTAGTCCCTTTTTTTCGTAGGGAATGACTGTGGTCAAATACTGTGAACCACAGGAAATGAGGGACACAGCTAAGCAAAGACTTGTGATACTGGAAAAAGTTACATTTCCAGAGCAAAAAAGAAAAGAACAGAAAAGATCAAGTTTGGGGCTATATGAGGAGCAGAACCTGTCTTTCGCTGCAGCCACTGCCAAATGTTTGTCGGAAGCTGTTTTGAATAACAGAGGAGAGGCCATCCATGCTGAAGCGCTAAGAAGGAAGGAAGAAAAGTGAAGAAAAAATGAAAGAAAAAAGTTGAGTAAAAGAAGTTGAGCGTTTTTGGAGAATTAAACAAGTGATACAGGAAGTACAGGAAAGCGTGGTCCCCCAACAGAAGATAAAAGTCCCACTGTTAGAATAATTCTTTAAGATTATTTACTGATCCTGGCGTTCTCTCTGCGAGACCCTGAGCTGCTCCAGCTCCACCTTTGAGCTTCTTCTTCTTCCTCAGCAACTCCCTGTGCTCCTTCTGCCGGTTCTGTACGTCGATGAGCGCCGAGATAAAACTGTTCTTCACCTCCTTCTCGAAGTCCAGCTCATCTCTGACGGCCAGCTGCTGCACCAGCTCCTCAGAAAACCTCCTGATGTTCACCTCTGTCTCCGACAGACGCTCCAGCAGCTCCGCAACACTCAGGGATCTCAGTCCTGGAGTGATAAAACACACAAATATTGAGTGAAAGCTGTTGTGATAACAGCCTCCATCATTGCTGGCTGTAGAAGCCACTCACTGTCCTCGAAGCCGGGGCTGCTCCATTGGATGTCAACTGAGAGCATGGACAGGTCCGACTGGGAGGGATTACGCTCTGCTTCTGCATCAGGTGAGTCCTGCATCATTTCTTCAATCTCCTCGATGACCTGCACAGAGAAACAAAATGCATCACAAGATCAAATATCTGTGAATCCGAGAGCGATGGGACCTCATTTTGCACCTGCTCCGCCGTGACAAGGGGCTCCTGGTCCAGACAGGGGACAATGATGGAGTGCATGTCCAGCTGCTCCCTCAGCTCGTCCTCGTCGGACAGCTCCGCCGCATCATCCGTCTCCCTCTATCCGGGGACAGAACAGGAGGGGGAATTTAATCAGACACAATGAGAATTTCAGCTTTGCGAGATAAACAGAGGAGGGATTTGCTGGGAGGATGAGGGGTGGGGGAAAGTGGGGCAGGGGCAGGAGGCGGTGGAGTCGCTCACAGATCTCTCCTCGAGGTTAAACGCGGCGATGTAGAGGGAGCGCGTCCGAGACTGCCTCCAATCTACCGGCATCACCTGGCCGTAATTAGAGGCGAGAGCGCTCCAGATTCTGCAGGGGAAAGAGGAACAAATGACACAGCGGGCCTCATGCTCCTCAAACTACTTTTCCAGGATTTCTGTGCAATTTCTTTGCCGCAATATCATCTAGGTAGGTAGCAACAAGTCAGTGTGACAGGTATGATGCGTTCTTGGAAATGTAGGATCTGATGTGTTTGCAGTTTGGCCCAAACAATCAATTAATAATTAGCTTCTACATTTCCTACAAAGCTATTCTTATTCCTCTGAACTTTATTGCAAAAATACAGCTGCAGGTCTTGTGTTGTATGTCTCTACCAGCTCTGCACATCCAGAGATTAACATTTTTACCCATCTTGTGTAACATATGAATATACTTTGCTCTAAACTAGCTACCATAGTAGCTCTGGATCCATGTTTAGGGTCGTTGCCCTTCTATGTGGTTCCCCCTCAGCCTAGAATCAGCTGCAGACTCTAACAGCTTCCGGGGTTCCTCCGTATTTCCATCCATCTTATAAACATCTCTTACCAGCTGAAGAAAAGCATCACCAGATCATCGTGCTGCCACTACCATGTTTCACTATGAGGATGGTGTGATCAGGGTGATGTGCAGTTAGTTTTTCCATTTTGGTGTCATCCTCAACATGTTTGCTGTGTCTCCATGGTTTCTGGCAAACTGCAAACAATGCTTCTTATGTCTTTGGAAAAAAAAAGTTGTAAATAAATTATTTTCGCTGCTTGTTGGGTATGAATACTTTTGCAAGGCCTTGTATGTGGAAAAATGTTGATGTATTTATTATACAGCAGCAGTTCCAAGTACTGGCTGGTGGTCTCACAGAACCTGATGATGAGAATATCTCTGGGGTCATCAGTCCATCCAGTACTATAATCTTACATAAACGTCTATCCTGAGATGATTTGTCTTTGTGTGTGTTTTTTTTTTTTAAACAGCGTACACACATGGGGTGTAATAACATGGAGCCTGCTCCTGACAGGCCAAAACACAGACTCACTCGTCTTTCTCCAGCAGCGTCTCCTCTGCGAACACACTCACTGGACCCATCCTCTCCGGCTTGGCCTTTACATTTCCGAAGCGTGCCGATAACTTCTTGTCCATTCCATTAACCGCTTCCTCCGTGGACCTGCACCCACTGGATTCCTCCGGTGAACCGTCGCTGTCAGCCTGCCCTGGAGGATCATCCTGATCCTGGAGGAGCTGAGCCGCCGCTTCCCCCGCGGCGGGGCTGACCTCCACTCGACCGTCCTGCGGTATCGAACCCGCGTTGAGATCCGCCAAGTTCGGCCGGTCGTCGTCGAAATGTGCGATGGGTGCAGCCATGGCCCGGACCATGCTAACCGCTCCGGGGAAATGATGGATTTGTCGGAGCAGGACTGGCAGGCCTCATACTCTCTGTGTCTGACCGAGGGAGGCAGCAGCGCAGCACCGGCTGGGCCCACTAGTGGTGATACCCAGGATGTTATAGACCCGATGTGTGGAGACAGAAACGGTTCAAAAAATGTCGACAATAAACAACCCTTTTTGTACTGCAGTCCGTGACCACAATCATGTTTTTCCTCAATTAATCAATTTGTTGTTTGGTTTAACCAGGATGTCCCTAGAAGAAGAACTTCTACTAGAAGTAGAAAAAAAAAACTGTGCCTGACTATTTAAATTCAGTTATCATATCTGTGCAATAGAAATCCTAATATCTGATAGACTGTGCCTGCACTGTTATTAAATCAGCATATCTTTACTGTGTCAGTAAGTATGGTATTTCTTTACCAAGTCATAAATTAGGCCAAAAGCGAAAATATAAGTAATGCAAATATTTCATATTAAAGAAATGGATTGAAATTGGTAGATTTTATCTTATAATCTAATAAATAACAACTAAATTTTCAAAAGAAACAATAAATGAATTGATTTAAAAAAAAAAAAAAAAAAAAAAAAACAAGAAAGTGCGCCCTCTAGCGGCTGACACCGACATCTTTATTGTTTTATCTGGGATCTGCGTTCTCGGTTGCTTATGACAACAGACTGTAAACAAACTGAAATAAAACAAGGGCATCCCCTCTGATCACGTTGGAACAAGAACCAACAAAGTATTTTTCTTTTAAAATGAGCTCCCCCTTATCGATGCTGAAGAAAACGAAGCGCACTCCGCTACAGGACTCTCTGATGGATGAGCAGCGGTGAGATTAAAATGTGAACTGCAGCCCCTGGGTGCAACTGGGTAAAATATTTAAACAGATCATGTAGATATACTGAGTCACTTTTGGCTTGCAGGGGCAATGGAAAAGTGGCATTCAAGAGGAACCTGCTGCAAGGTAGGCAGCACTCACAGACCACCAGCAGAGCCGATAGAACAAGTGGAGGAAGATTCCCTGAAGGAAAAAATACAAATATTAATATATTGCTGAAGTTGAACACCTCTACATGTAAAAAAAAAAAAAAGAAAAAGACCCACAGTTAAATATAAATACAAATACTTAATGAGAGGAAAAGATTATTATTGTTACGTTATGCAGTTTTTATATAATTCATTGATATGGCATCAGCAAAACTTTAGCCATAATCCAAACCTTAGGAAATAGGAAAAAGCTATTTTGACGACCAATCATCTAATACCAATATAATCACCAAACAATTGATTGTAAAATAATTAAAAAATATATTATACTGTATGAAAAATACTATTGAGTTACACAACATAAAAAATATTTGGCCGTTATGGATTAACTAAATAAAAACTTACCACCTTTGTCGGTCCCTTTGACAAGGAAAGTCCTAAAATAAATTAATCTTCTATTGAAAAATTGAGAAAAATGAAACTTTTAATTTGAGTTCATTTATTCAGTATGGAGGAAAAAAAATATTATTCAGAAATAATAGTTTTTAACAAAGATTTTATTGATTATTGATACTCCTGCTGTTAATATTTATGTGCAATCTTTTGGTAATTAGATTTAGCCTGAAGCATACAAAGGAAGAAACATTTTGTGCAGGCTCTTCCGACTTGGTTGTGTTATTTGTTCTCTTCTTTGTATCTTACAACCCCAGGTTTTCAGTATGATATATATGCTTGGAGGTCTAAACCCAAACAACAACTTATTATGTAAATAAAATCTAATAACTGTTATGGAGACATAGTACCGCAAGATGCCACACTTTGCCACATTTACCAAGCAGTTCTTGAGCTTTGGAGATTATTTTTTTCTAACATCACTCTGCCTGGTGGTAATAATGCCAATAATATAATAAAGTTCTCCTGCCAATAATGACATCATATTTGCCAATAATGTAATAAGTTATAACATTAATGACTGGTTATTATGTCCATGGCATTGCATCAAAATTCTTTGATTATTTAATGGTCGCATTTTTTTTTTTTTTTTTTTTTTTTTTTTTTTTTGCAGTTTTATTATGCAGTTTTTGTGCATTCTGTTTAGAAGACATAGAATATATATAATAACTGGAGGTTATATGGCCACCATTCTCTTCCTGAACCCTCGCCCAGTCCAATAAGACATCTAAATACCAACTGTGTTTCAAATCCAATAAATAAATATTACTCTTTATATTAAATTATGATTTTGCATATCTAGATAAATGAACAATATTATAAATAAGGATTTTGTATTTCAGTTTATTCTCAAATTGGCTCTTAGAATTTAAGGAGGCAGAGTTCAGCGCTGTGCTTTGATGAATGAATAGTCAGACTATGCAACCCACCACACCTACCTGTTTTTGATGAGCAAAATGTGGGGATCAGTAGCTAAGAGAAGAACTGCTTCTGTGTCAAGCTGTATTTTGTTAATTCAAAGTTCCTAGAAACTCAGATTGACTTTAAAAAGTCATGTATTTATTAAATAGATTTATTAGAGATTTTTAGCTGGTGATTTTGTTAGGAACCATTAGTTCTTAACATGCCACATTTTATTAACCATTGAATTAAAGGTTGGATTTTTCAGTTTTCAGTGTGATAACAATCTTCAGCAATACAATATTAATTTAATCAAAGTCGTTTTACACATTGTAAACCATTAAGATTTATTTTTAAATGTCTGTTTGACTTTTAAATGATCTTATTCTCAGAAATAAAGGCAACACTGGTTGCTGACGACTCTTTAAATCCCAAGCCTCCTCAGTCTAACACTCCTAACAACATCGCCTCCACTTCAAAGTCTGCAGCAGCATTAAAACATGGTACTGCATTCATTTTAATACTGTTCTGTTTAATTCTCCCAAGCACAATTTCAGTTTTAAGAGGTTTGTTTTGTACTTTAACAATCAGGTGCTGCCCCAAGTGACTTTGAGCTCATGGCTGCCATGATGCAGCGAATAACTGCGTTGGAGAACACGCTGAGGAGTCAAGCACACGAACTAGACCAGAAGGTGAAAAAACACACAACTCCCCTAGATGAGTAGCAAAACTGGCAGATATTCTCCAAACAGGTCAAAATCTCACAATGTTTTTTTCTGCATTTATCTGAAGGATAAAAAAATCTCTGTTTTGGAGGAGCAGCTGAGGTCTCAGGAAGAGTCAGGTATGTGTGTATAACAGGCTCAGACCTGTCCAGGTTGGGGGTGTTTTTCT
Organism: Anableps anableps; assembly: GCA_014839685.1. Classification (NCBI taxonomy): domain Eukaryota; kingdom Metazoa; phylum Chordata; class Actinopteri; order Cyprinodontiformes; family Anablepidae; genus Anableps; species Anableps anableps. The sequence goes on along the minus strand of CM026072.1, from coordinate 23,809,774 downwards.
GGATAAAATGATTCTCTGACTACTATCTTTCCTCGTGTAGATTTAGAGAGTACACCATGTCTGAGAAGCAGATGTGATCTTAAGAAAAGGTGCCAGCTGCTGCAAAACAAAGTGCAAGAAATGGAGGTAAGTTTTACTGAAATATCCATTCCCCTTCATCTTCAGGTTTTATGCATTTTTATTGGGACGAAACTTATTAGCACATAGTTCTGAAGAGGAAGAAAAATAATACATTGGTTTCAAAACATTTTATAAATAAAAATCTGAAAAGTGAGGCATGCATTTATATTTTTCCCACTTTACTTTTTACTAATTTCCTAAAATAAAACCCAAAAGCAGCCAAAAGGCCCATGATAACTCTGGATGAGCTGCAGAGATCAGGACAGCTGTTAGTCATGCACTTCACAAATTTTACCTTTATTGAAGACTGGCAAGAAGAAAGCCATTGTTGAAGGAACGTATTCTCACAGTGAAACATGGTGTTGGCATCACCATGCTGTGGGGATGCTTTTCTTCAGCTGGATGGGGCTAAATGCAGGTCAACCCAGGAAGAAAACCTGTTAGAAACTGCAGAAGACTTGAGACTGGGGCAGAGGTCCACCTTCCAGCAAGACTGGAACGGTCCAGTCAAAGTCCGGGCTTAAATAAAGAAATAGTTTGAGCTATTTGGAAAGAAGAATGTGTAGAAAATTCAATATACAAAGCTGGTTGAGACAACCCTAAAAGGGTTTCAGTCGTAACTGCAACACAAAGCGGTTCTACAAAGTATTATCTCACGTACAAATATACACAATTCTCTGACTTTAATCAAATTTTGAAAAGCGTGCATTTAGTTTTTCTTCCATTTCACAGCTCTGTGCTAGTTTGTGAGAACAGAGCAGGTTGAATGTGACTTTTCTTTTCTTTGTAGAACTTTCTGAGTGACTATGGTTTGATCTGGGTGGGAGATGAAGACACCAGTGACTCAGAAGAGAGACGGCAGACCACAAGCTCCGGTAGTTTGATCTTGTTTTGCCTACTCTCAGCTCACTTTCAACCAGTCCAGAGGTTTACGTTTAGCCTCATACTGATTGTGTTTCCTGTGCAGGACTGCCTGCTGACAGGGGCTTCCAAATGAACTTTGACCTTGTCCTTCAGAGGATCAGGGAGCTGAATGTCCTCGCCGGGGAAGGAGAGTCTTTCGTGCAAGTTACAGGAACTGGAGCCAAGCTTGCAAAAAAAGATCCCATTCAGCTGAAGCTCTACAGGAACGGCATTGTCATGTTCGATGGTCCTTTCCGCTCCTATCAGGAGCTCAGCACCCAGGTTAGCCTTCTGGGCCTTCTCCCAAAACATCCTACACTTTACTGGAATGGTTGGTTCCTAAAATCTTGTTTTTTTATTATTATTATTTTTATAGCAGTGCATGCAAGATCTAATGGATGGCTACTTTCCATCTGAGCTTCAACAAAGATTTCCGGATGGTGTACCTTTTGAGGTGTGTCTGCAGCATTTTCTCCATGTGCAAATGTGCAGGTGTCTCACTGGAAGCCCCTTGTCCAGGTTCATGACCGGCGAGATAATGAATTTATGGTTAGGATGCCATGGCACGCATTTCCTGGTGACGGACAAGCAGTTTGTGGGGAAGAATCAGCAAATTCAGTTGGCTTTATGTCAGGTTTGGTCAGAACTCACCACAGTTATGGTCTACAGTAGGGGATTGTTAATAATCTTTTGCTCTGATTTACAGATAAGAAGCTGACCACAGATCAGTTCCTCAGCAAGCTACCAAAATTGGTAGTAAAGGCCGGTAATGTGATCAACATCAGGGGTTCCCTGAGGAGAACACTGCAGGTGAGCAGCAGAGATCAATCATTTACCCTAACAAACCCAAACCCCTGCTTAACACACCAGCTAACATCAGGGTTCTTTCATCAGGGTTCTTCTGATGCTCAGAGCAGCAGCTCAGAGATTCTCATCGACACACCAGCGCTCCAAGCAATGATGGACAGGTAAGCAAAATAATTTGCAGTAAGAGATTATGAAATGAGGTCAGATCCTGCAAGTGTATATTCTGTCCAGATATTCTGCAGATCATGATTTTATGAAGGAAACCCATGTTAAGAAGGCTAAAAGGATCACCAGCTTCTGCACAGCTGTATTTGATGTTAGAGCCTGATTAAATTCTGATTTGCCCATGATGACGGCGATTCTGGAGATTACCGTATAATGATGTGAAAAATGGGGCAGCCCAGTCTGGAACAGCTCGGGATTACGTTCGACGACAGCAGCAGAGGCAACACCTCGCTGCTGATCAGCACATCATCTGCAGAGAAAGATTCACGTTTTAATCTATCGTTTTCACACTATTTCCTCAGAACACAGATGATCAACTCTGACAAACCTCCCCGAGCTGTCATCACTCTCAAGTTGAAATCAGAGAATGGGAATCACACATATATAATGAAAATGAGCCTCTCAGAAACAGTCGGCCAACTGCGAGGCTATCTGGACAAACACAGGTGAAAAAGCATCTTCATGAGCAGACACTTGAGGTCTGTCAGGGGTGTAACTTTCATAACCATGTGGTTTTTGGTATCTCTCTGCTCTACAGAGGGGTAAGTCAGCCTGGTTATGACATCATCAGCGCATATCCATGCTGCAGCTTCAGTGACGACAATCAGACGCTCCAGTCATGTGGACTCTCAGCAAACGCTACTCTGCTGCTCCGTAAGAGGCAACAAGGAAACCAGTAAACGCAAAAGAGTTTGAGCCTCTCTTCTTTAAGGTTTTCTGTATCCTACAAACATTTGGATCAATAATTACTACAGAAGAAGAAGTATGTTAGTATAAACACATATGGTTAAAGCCTTATGGAAAACTGACATTGTTTTAAGTTACTCATTTATGCAGCGACAGTGAAGGTCTGGCATAATAATTGAGCAGGCCTGGTGAAGATGTGCAAAAACCTTAAAATAATCTCTCATATATCTCACCTTCAATTTTAGAAAAACCCAACCTTTAATTTTAGGTTCAGGGAACCTGAAAGTCAGGGAAGAACAAAACGTATTTAAAAAAACATTTTTTAAAAATGGCACAAATATTAGTTCCCCTAACAATCCCTGTACATTAAATGTAGGTGAAGAATTTCTTATTTTTTCAGCTTGATCTACTTTAATTTCAGAGAACATTTAGCAATTCACAATTTTCTGTCTTCCAGGGGTAAAATTCTCTTAGCCACCCTAGCTAAACAAGGATTTATATTTATCTTGCCATGACTTACAACTAGAATTGATGCAATGGGGAATTTAAAAAAAAGATCTCCAAAGGTTTATGCTAGAGAACTGGACCAAAGAGCGGCATCTAGGGGTTACCAAGAGTCATCAATAACCATTAGACACCATCTACATGTCAAGCGGTTGGTTGCGAGTTTGAAAAAGTTTTCTGTCCTACCATCACAAACCTTAATGTGAACACTGGGACACAAATTTGGGCAATAAGCATGGGATTGCTGTGAAATACCCAATTCATATTTGGAAAAGCACCTCATGCCCAGTGTTGGGTATGAAGAAGGACTTGTGATGCTGTGGGCCTAGTCCTCTTCCAAATCCCTTGGGAACCTTGTAAGAGTAGGACTCATAGTAATACCAGGAGATTTAAAATTAAAAATCTGGTGAGCTCTGCCAGAAAAGTAAAGAGAGGTCATCACTTGGTCTTCCAAGAGGGTAAAGAGCTAAAACATTCGGTCAAATCTACACTAAAGCTTCTCAAAAGATCCCAAGTCAATTCAATCTCAGCCCACAAACCCTAAATCCTGAAGAAAAAACAAAACAAAAAAAAAAAACTGTAGGGTGAGCTGAAGAGAGCAGAGGAAAGGATGCAGGACTGGACGATCGAGATAGATTGTGCAAAGAGGAATAAGATCCCTCTCTGTACGCTGCAACCTAGTAAAACGTACAGAGGAAAGCCAACTGCTGCATTTGTGATGAAAGGCGGCTGTACAAAGTGGTTACAACAGATACCGATGAGAGACTTACCTCCAATTTGGTTTAAAAATAAACATGCAGCTTTTCTCCACTGTATAAATGTGCCTGTTGAAGATTAGATTTTTCTCAATTTCGCAGCATGACAAAATGCTCTTACAATAAAAGATTTAACAGAGGTCCCAGTAGATGTGGCCAGCACGGTAAAAATGTCCCCTGGTATTCTTAGACGAGAGAACTCTCCACTAGCAGCACAAAGGTGATTAAGAGTTTACGGTTCTTAGATAACCTGATACAGACGGTTAGAACTTAAGAACTGAGCTGTTCTGAGTGACTGTATGGAAAAAAACAATTTAAAAAAAAAACAAAAAAAAAAAAAAAAACTTGCCAACGCACAGTTTTCTAACCTTAATGGGTTCACACCTGCTACTGTCTCACAAAGCTTAGGTTAGTATGAGTCCACACTGAATTGCGTGAAGTCAGTACTCAAGACTTTCTGCAATGAGTAAACTGAATGCATAACAAAAAAAAAAACCCCACTGCAACAAATTCAATGAAAAACAAAGTCAAAAATCTTTATTTCTGCAATATTCGATTACAAACAAACACTATGAAAATATAGACATCTTTTTCCCTTTTGGAAAACATTTGAGATGTTAAGGCATGCGGAGCCTGACGTTCCAAAGCCAAACCTTGTGCTAGTGAAGTTTTAAGGTCCCATGAAATGAAGTATGGCTTGAGTGTCCCTGGTTAAAATCTTATGTCGTATGTGTTTTTGTTTTTTTGTTTTTTTTGTTTTTTTTGCATATTTTTATTTTAAAAACCTCTTTCACCTCCTGTAAAGTGTCGAGTTTTTCCTAAATGGCTTGCCCTATACTTGTGATTTAGGGGTGATCCTGCCATCCCTTCTGATGATCACCACAGGATGACAAAAAAAAAAAAAAAAAAAAAAAAAAAAAAAAAAACACCCCTTGTAGGAGAACCTGCTCCCATCTCAACATCCTATTACAAGTGACCAGAACAAAATGACACTTCATGGGACTGTTACAAAATCTTTTAAACATATTAACACATTATTACATGAACAAGTTAGACAGACCCTAAAATCATTCACACAAAGTTATCAAAACAAAAATAATAAATAACCTAGAGGATTAATACTGTTTCTTAGTCATTCATCAGTCAACTACTCTGTTGAATGCAAGTCACCCATCATAAACATTTAACAGAGCAAATCCTACAAAGCTCACCCAGACAAACAGTTTTTATTCCGAATCGTTAACCGTGAAGAGAAAAGAGTCGGGTTTCCTCAGTTGCTCTAACATGTCCCGCTGTTTTCTACATTCAGAGTCAGGGAATGTATTGATTATCCTACTGGTTGGTACTCTGAGAGAAAGGTCATATTGGAAGACTTCAGCTGCAAACAACCCTTCCGGTTGGTCTGAAACGAGTTAGCACTGTAGTTGCAATCAGGACAAAGGCACACGCTGGTGTTCAGTCAGAACGACGCCTGCAGCGGAGAGGCGAGTTCACCAACATTTGCACGCTTCCCGCTTTAGACCAGAGTCTCTTTGGTAATAAAACTGCTGTAGGCCTGTTGGTGAGAGAAGCCGATTTGGTTTGAAACCCTTAAAGTTATGTCCCATAAATTGCAGCAGTCTATCATTCAGTGTTCACCATTAGAAATAATGATGAATCGGTAACATTTCTTTGTAAATTCGGATAAAAAGCACGAGTTAAAACATGTCCAGTTGATTGTCAACCATTAAAGGATCATTCCCCTAAACAGGGAAATAAAGATTTAAATAAATTATATTTGTGGGACTTCCAAACAAAGGTTCATCTTCTTCAGTAGAACAAAGAATAAGACTGTTTGGTAACTAATAATACAATGTCAACCTCATCAAACACACACACACACACAATGCTTAAAGGATCAAGTAGTAGAGGTAAGTTATTTTCTGTTAGCCCTTGGACTGAAATAGATGAACTAACTGAGGATGGGAGGGGTCCGAGCTACAGCTAGGCCTGGGACTCAATGTTCAGTCAGGTGAGAGAAGCTAAAGTGAAACCATTTTGGTTTGTCCTCATTTTAGGAAATTAAAACACAGGCTTTCTTCAAACATTCAGTCACTAGGAAAAGAAAGCCTGAGAGATGCCAGAGGAGAACAAGTGGCTTCTGCAGGTTTCCTCCATCAGTAAGAAGTCACCATTATTGAGTGATGCAGTTTTCCCCCATGTCCTGTGCGTAACGATCCAGAATTACATTGCGCAGTTCTTCAACATCCCGGCGGAGCTGCTGGGCCTCCACCAGCTTCTTCTGCAGCACGTCTGGTTCCATCCAGTCCTCATCCTGCTCTGAAACTGCTGGAGGTGCTGGGAAAAAAAAACAACAACAAATAACTAGTTTATCTCCAAACACTTCCAGACTGAAAGTTCTGAGTGAATGTAACTCAAGCTGAGCTTACAAGGGAGACCAAGCAGCAGAGAGAGGTTGGGGTCTTGACCCCGGGCTCGCTGGGTCAGAATGCTGCACAGGGAGCGCAGGTCGCCGAGACAAGAGGCGATCTCTGAGTGCAGCCTTTGTGTGAGATGGGCTCCTGCTGGCTCGAGGACGGACGAGGCCTGGTTGGAGATCCTCTGTTCTGGATCGCTCATCTGCTCCTGCAGCGTCAGATTCTGCTCTATCAGTTCCTGGTTCTGGGCTGACAGCTACAGAAATAACATGGAGGTCAAGGATCCATCCATTTGAAATGCTTTTCCTGTAACTTCTTATGTTATGGCTTTAGAAATATGCAGAACCCAGAACTGGCTGAAATAACTATCAGCAGGTCAAAGAATTACAAAAACTGGAGATCAGAAAAATGTGGGTATTTAAAAAAAAAAAAAAAAAAAAAAAAAGTTCTAAATTTTTTTGTCACCAATTTCAGAAAGTGAAACTTTTATTATAGATTTATTAAACAAAGGAGTGAAATATTTCAAGCCTTTAATTCTTAATTAAATTAATCAATTCTTCATTTTGATGATTATGGCTTAATGGAAATTCAAAATTCAGTGTCTCAGAAAAGTAGAATAATGCATGAGATTAAAAAAAAAGATTTTAAAATCAGAGATATCAGGCTTCTGAAAAGTTGTATGTTTATGCACTCAATCCTAATTTGGGGCTCCTGTTGCATGAATTACTGCATCCATGTGGCGGAGCATGGAGGCAATAAGCTTGTGGTTCTGCTGAGGTGTAATGGAAGTCCAGGTAGCTTTGATAGCAGCCATCAGCTCATCTGCATCGTTGGGTCTGGTGTCTCTCTTCTTCCTCTTGACAGTCCTCCATAGAAAATCTACAGTAACACCACGGTAAGTGTTTGGGCAGCGTTGGCAGAGTGGGCAGGTGCCAAATAAAGACTTTATTTTCCTGCTGGAAAACGAAATCAGCATATCCATAAAGCTTGTCAGCAGAAGGAAGCATGAAGTACTCTAAAATGTCCTGGTAGATGGCTGCGTTGACTGTGGACTTCAGAAAACTAGCAGATGACATGGCGCCCCAAACCATCACTGACTGTGGAAACTTCACACTGGACTTCAAGCAACGTGGATTCTGTGCCTCTCCACTCTTCCTCCAGAACCTGGAACCTTGATTTCCAAAAGAGATGCAAAGTTTACTTTCATTTGAAAATAAACTTGGACCACTGAGCAACAGTCCAGTCTCTGGTTCAGTAGTGGCTTGACACAAGGAACACAACATTTGTAACCATGTTTAGGCTTCATCTGTGCGTAGCAGCTTTAGCTCCCCTAAATTCTCGAACTGATTTATTTTCTGACAATCCTCTCAAGGCTGCGGTCATCACCTTTGCACCTTTTGCTCCCACACTTTTTCCTTCCACACAACTTTCTATGAATATGCTTTGATACAGCACTCTGAACGACCAGCTTCTTTAACAATGACCTTTTGTGGCTTACTCTCCTCATGGAGGGTAGGTCAATAACCCTCTTCTGGGAGTCTGTCCAGTCAGAAGTCTTCCACGTGATTTTCGAGCCTACTGACTCAGACAGACCATTTAGAGGCCTGAGAAACCTTTGAAGAAATAAAGGCTTGAAATATTTCACTCTGTGTGTAACGAATCTTTATAATATATAGAGTTGCACTTTCTGAAACGAGTAACAAGAAAATTGTGAACTTTTTCCAAGATATACTATCCTTTGCCGTGGGAAACTTTTTTCCCCCTCACCTCCTTCATGGCTGTGTGGAGCTCTAGGACATTCTGATCTTTGGCCAGCACCTCCTCTCTAAGAGCCTGAGAGCTGCTTTCTTCCTGAGAAATCTGCTCCTCCAAAGCCTATAAATGCAAAGACACACCCACAAAAGTTAACAATATTAAAATAACTGGAAGCTCACAAAGATTTTGTGTCGTTTTGAAGAGAGAAAAACCTGAATTTGAGAGCCAAGCTGTTCCATCATTCGATGTTGCTTCTCAATAACCTGCAGGTAGAAAATCTTTGCTTTAAAACCATAACTTCACACATGCATCCTTCCTAACGACCTCAACTTTAGAGCTTAGATCTTTAGAACTTTTTTTTTTTTTTTATCCTCCAACAAGTTAGGGGACTGAAGGCAATGATTTGGGGGATATTGTCTGTTCTTTTCACAGGTTTGGTCAAATTTCTTCTCAATTCATGTAGCAGTCAGATTTCATTAGTTTTTGTTGCTGCTTTTGAGCTTGAGGGGTATAATGTATTTTTGACCATGACTGTTCACTACAACATGTAGACACTCCTGGCATGACCAAAAAAAAAAAAAAGTGTCCTTCCACAACCTTTACACCTACAAAAATATCCATGAAAAAAAAAAAAAAAAAAAAAAAAAAACAGTAGGAACAAGAGAAAAAAAAGATGCATTTTAATCTTAAAAATACTTAAGAGTTTTATGTGTAGAAGTCATAACGTGTATTTACAACGCCTTGTGAAGTATTTATATCCCTTTGAACTTTTCCCACATTTTGTCATGTCAGAATGATAATATACTCTACTGGCATTTTATGTGATAAACCCAAACAAAGTAGAGCAAGATTGTGAAATTGATAGAATATGATAAAGAGTTTAACTCAGCAAAAGACTTGTGACTAAAACATACAGCCAGAGCTACAACGGAATGGTTTAGATTGAAGAATAAGAATGTGCTAGAACGACCTAGTCAAAGTCCGGACCTAAATCCAACTGAGAATCTGCATCAAGAATCGAAAATTGATCTTCACAGATGCTCTCCATCCAATCTGACTGAGTTTAAGCTACTAACAATTTGGGGGGGGGGAAAGAGGCCTAACACAAAATCCATTATATGGCAAAATGTAAAAAAAAAAAAAAAAAAAGAAAGAAAAAAAGAGAATGTGTTAAAATACTTTAGAAAGATAATGCCAGTCATCTTTTTTAAAAGCCCACTGCACAAGAAAACATGAGGAATACCCAGAAGCTTAATAAAATACCCTCTGCCCCCACCATCATGAGCACAGCTTTACCAAAACACACACACCTTTTTGAGCCTCTGCTGCTCCTCTCTTAAAGCATCGTTCTCTCCTCTAAGCTTCTCGATATCCAGACACGGGAGTCTGGCTCCGTCCTCAAGGCCCTGCTGCACACGCTGCTGCATGCTGATGAAGGCAGCACACGATTCTCATTATGCAGTTTTACTGAAGTCTTTTTGTACACAGCGAGCAAACAGAATTCACCTGCCATCAGAGAGAATGACGCATTTTGTACGTACTCAGTAATGGTTTTCAGCAGGTCTCTCTCCCTGCGTTTCTGCTCCTCCAGCTGAGCATCTTTTTCCTGTAGCTGTGAGTGCGTTTTCTCCAGAGTGGCTTCCAGTTCTCTTACTTTTTCTTGTAGCTGAGCTGTCTGCTGCTCAGTCTCCAATAGCTGGAGAGAAAAAAAAAAAAAAAAAAAAGCACAAGTCATATAGTTCAGATTTATAGTCTACACACTTAAGAACATATAGCAGCAAACATTCGTTTAGATGAATTAAGATTTGTTAAGTGTTCTTACCTGCTTATTCTGACTCTGATAGTCCTCTAAGGTAGGCAGGTCAGCTAGGTAGCGCTCCAGAGTTTCAATACGTTGCTGGTTCTCTCTCTTTAGTTCTGCCTCCTTTTGACACTTCTTCTTTAGGTTGTTAATGTGTTTGTCTCGACTGCGGATCTGCAGATACAACCAAAAGTGTTGTGCAGAATTATATGATCAGTAAAGCTTATTATGGCCATTTGGAGCACACTGTGAAAGTAAACAACCTGAAAACGTGAATAAAACTGTTTCAGGAAAATGCTCCAGCAGCTTCCTTTCACCTTGCACTGATAAAACTGGAAGTTGGCAGAGCAGAGTTAAAGATATACATAACATATAAAAAAAAAAAAAAATCTATCCTGGGGTAAAGTTCCGGTGGGGTTCAATCATATATAGCTTTCTATGCCTATACCCCCTTTACCAACTGCAGTAGAGTTGATTAAAACATACTGCTTGATACTAAAGAGGAAGATGTAGTTTGCAGTTCTCAGTTCAGTTCCCTTGTAATTCTGTGGTTCCTTTGATTGCAACACTAGTGTTGTTAGGTAGACATGTGAGATAAGCACCAACCCTTTCTTCCTGTTTCTTCATTTCCTCTGCATGCCTCTCGCAAGCTTCCTTTAAACTCTCAGTCAGTCGCCGCGTCTCTGCCTCGACTGCACCGAGCCTGCGCTCTGCCTCGGCTTTCTCCAACGCAGCACAGTCGGTGCGCTCGGCAAACTGAGCTCTAAGGAATGCATTTTCCCTCTGAGCCTCCTGCAATGCCACCATTTCATATGAGTGAATCAGAAAACAACAGCGTAACATGTATTTTAATGTCGTGAAATGTGGCAAAGCAGAACGGGTTTGCGCTGACCTGAAGACGCAGCATAAACATATCACTGTAAGAAGCTCCTCGGCCCAGCAGGGCTCCATGGACTTGTAGTTCACTTTCCCTCAGCCTCTGCTCCAGCTGGGCCATGTGTTGCTTCTGTCTGCATCATGAACAGATCCAACAATCAGTAAAACAAGATAATCTTCCATTAAAAATTATCAAGTAAAACAGTCAAAGCTCAGTTTCACAGTAACCCAGTATAAAGTCAACAGGCAAAGATTCCCTTCCTTCATGTTCTTACAAAACAGCCACAGCAGGAACAGTAAATCTGTTAGAAACACTTGCCTCTCAATGATAAGCTCCTTCTCCTTCAGCAGACTCTCGCTGGCTTTAACCAGAGCGTCCCACTTGCCTGACTCTGAGTGCAGCGGTGTTGAGTACAGGGGGGGATACTGACTTACTCCAGCATTCATCAACTAAATTAGAAAAAAAAAAGTCAATGTCACTGAGTGAAAGCTGAAATATAAATCACATGTCTAAAATAATTTACAGTCACATTAATAACCCTTCAATTTCGCAAATGCTTGAAGCTTCCTCACATTATGTTAACGGAACATAACGGAACTGCAGGCCACAGAGGTGACGAAACAGAGTAAAGAGAAATGTAAAGAAATTATTGCACTTTCCAGAGCATTTTTTCCCCATATAAAAGCTAAGAGTCAAGTTGGGCTTAGAAACCTTTGTCAACAGACGAGCGCTCAGGGCGACAGGCACCAAGCTGTTCGTTCCCACCAGGTGCTGGAGGTAAATGTAAAGAGCAACAAGCTCCAGCCTAAACAATGTAAAACCTTTAGAGCGAGCTCACAGAGAATATTAAACATTTTTAATGTGTTCTTTAGAAAATCTACACCAAACTGATATGCATAAAAGGTTTGCTGCTCATAGATATTCCAAGATGGAAATACAGAAGTCCACCAACACCTTAAGTCCACCTTTAAGAGAATCTTTCAGCACTGTTAAAACAAGACTTCATTTCTTCGGTGAACGCTGTAGAGCTGTGGTTCCCACCTTCTCTTAGGGAGACCCCGCGCCCACTTGTCCTCCGAGTCATTCCAGGTTAAAGCATCTGGATCCTTTCAGGCCTCAGTAGTGGTTTGTTAATTTTCCGATGTTTATCTATATCCAGTATTTTTCTGGATCTCAATAACAAGCAAAATTTGGATGTCCAGAAAAGAAAAACTGCCTTAAACGTATAACTGAATGACCTTTTCTTTTTCCCAGAAAACAAATTTTCAGTGTTTTCCAAACAGCCAGATGGTTTTGCCAGATTCCCATAATTTCAGATTCAACCATCTGCACAAATAAAGCAAACATTTGACAGCTGGAAAATAAACTCTTTTTAATAGGCTTACCTGCATTTGTTCCACTTGTAGGCGTAAAGTCTCCAGCTGCTGCTTTTGCTGCCAGCTAGAAAGTTCACTGCATCTGTCCTGCCGCAGTGGATCGTAACTTTTGGGACTTGTGTGCTCCCGAAGCAGAGCTTGAGTCTGCAGACTGAGTGGGTTTGAAAAAACCCCAGCAGGTCCGGCCGCGCCCGGCTGACTACCCCTCTGATTAGAGGGTTCTGCTATTCCAGAGAGGCTGGGCCTCGCCTCAGGCAGAACCTTGTAGCTCTGCTCCAAACCTCCCCTGTAAGCCTCAGACACACAGTCTGGAGGGTCTCTAATCCCAGAGGTTTGTAATCTGAGCCTGACATCAGGACATAACCCTCCCAACAGGGCTGACTGATTCAGAGTAGGTTCCACAGCAGGAGTGTCAAACCTCTGGCCCTCGTCCAGCCTTGTGTGATCTGTGGGAAAAAGCGAGTGGTCCAGCCCATTGACGAGGCTGCGGTAGCGGCTCAGGCAGTCTGGCTTGGGTCCCACGTGATCGGCTCCTGCACCCGGCTGAGCGTCCAAGTTGGGTGAAGAGGCTGATTTAGAGAGCGAGGAAGACTTTGATGTGGAGCCACTTGGGGTTCTTGAACCAGAAGATGACCTGTGACCCTCAGTTGAGGACAAAAGGTCCTCCTGGCCAAATGAGCGGGGCTTTGAGGCCGAAGCGCCAGCTGTGGATGGCATGACATGTGCAGTGGGGATGGGGATCTGACTGCGGATAGGCTGGAAGGAGGGGCTGCTGCTGGAACTGCAGAAATCTAAAAGAAAAAAAAAAAAAAAAACATAAAAAGGAAGGGAAAATGTCATTAAATATTGCATAAAATGTTATTTTCTTACTACTTAATATACAAATAAACTTTGTTAGATCAGTCCAGAGTACTGCGAACTTGACTGCAGGTCAGTTTCTCTATTTTCAAACAGCAAAGTAAAATAGATGGAGCAGGGTTTATGGGTGGCCTACTTTGATGAGGTGTCACCTCTGAAAGAATTAACTGGCTCTGACTGACTCAACTCAGGGAATAGGCTTAGAATAGACTTGAACCAAAGCTCAGAATGAATGCTCTACATTTGATCCAAAACAAATACATCATGTGTAAAACTGGAAAAAGAATCTGAATATTAAAGAGGGTCAACTCCGTTAGGCATGCAAAATGTTAACTGTCTTTATAAAAAAATAAAATAAAATAAAAAAATCATATTAACCACACAAAGAACATCAGGGAGGAAGAAAAGACACATGAAGTGACCACGAGGAATCTTCACAAGTGGAAACACATTTTAAAATGAACCTGTAGTTCAGGATTACAAACCTGAGAGTCTGCTGAAGTCTGAAAGTCGGGGAGTCACTCCAACTCAAAAAGCAAATTTGCTGTGGCATTTTTCCCCTAAAGCTGAACTGAGGTTAGTACAGCTGTAAAACGCGCTGAATCAAAACAGGAAACAGTCTTCTGCATTTCCAGGCACCACCGAAACTACCTGCGACACGTAGACCAACAGCTGCGTGGCGAGTGGACCCTTTACTCAAATCTGTATTGTCCTCAAATAGCCAAACCAGCCTGGACTGAGCTCTGAGCAAATGCATACAAACAAGCGTACGCAGGAAAGGTTAGGGGTATTTATAGCTTACCTCTCATGTTACAGCGTGATCGGTGGGCGCCGCTTATTTAAGCACCTTGCCTCCTCCCAGTGTAACACTCATCACAACATGGAACATTTTAAACCCCAACACCATTAGACTAGAACATCAGCCCCAGAACAGAGTCACGAGAAGAATGATCAAATGGGTGGGATGATGATGGGGGGAAAAAAGAAAAGTCACAATTTTAACTAAATAAATCTTCAAATATATTAAGAATAGGCCTTCAGGCTCTGCTGATTCATGACTGGCTAAAACAAGTCTAAACCATTTAGTAACAAGAACTTTGGCAAGCTGTTTACTCTGCAGACATTCCTTCCTTTCAACAGTGTATAAAGTAACCCAAACTGAAAGTTTCTTCATGCTAGTTTCATATTAAAGTTTCCTCTACATGTTCAAAACAAGTGAATATTTTGGAATTAATACAGTCATTTTGCTAGGCACAGATGCTAGAGTTATGACAAAGCCAGAAGCAGATACATTAGTGTTTTACAGAGAGGGAAATAATAAAGAGGCAGCAGCAGAACAGAGTAGAAACAACATGGACAAATGAGAAGTTGACCTCAATAGGTAAACCCAACCTAACCCAGGAGTCAGCAACCAAAACAATTTAAAGAGTCATTTTGGTGTTTGATTTTACTGAATAAAATGTATCCAGAGCTGCAAAACTTACTTGACATTTAGGGGGGAGAAAAAAAAAAAAAAAAAAAGGATAATTTGTTGTTAGTTTCAAAAAGCAATCGGCCCATTTTCCTTTAAACAACTGAACTCCCTCTAGTTTCCATCTATAAAACACATCCATGACAGCATGTACTTTCAATAAGTTGTTTAGAATTTAGTTAAAAAAAAAAAAAAAAAAAAAAAAAAAAAAAAAAAAAAAAAAAAAACCCTAAATCAGATAAAGGTCGGGAAATATGCTTTGATGCAAAAATGAAAATACTTTTGTAATTCCTACAAATTCAGAACTACTATTAAAGGACTGGCACAACATTCTTTACTCCTTTTGTGTTTCTTGGATGAAACAAGGCCATTTGATCTCTTTCCATGTTAATGGGAAATGAAGAAAAACAGGTAGCTTAATTAACAAAATAATTAACCAAATAACTTCACAGCACTGAAGCCTTGCACCTTTTCTGTCATTCTGTAGAGCAAATTCTATAGAGAAAATGCATTAAATGACAATTTAACACCATTACATTTAAAACCATGATTCCTCTCTAAATCATTTCTGGTTTAAGTTATAAAGGCCATTGTGAGGTGGCCACATAGCGCCACATAGCTCTGGAACTGTAATTTGCAGACAATACAAACACAGTCCTTCTTGGAAAGTTGCCTTGCTAGCCCAGACTTCAGATATCCATTTTCAGTGCCTATTTTACAACTTTAGACACCTCAACTGTAAGTAAAAAGATAATTCCTTTGGAAAATACGCACAAATTGGTCCCTGACACTTTCCATAGAGGATGGCAGAGATTTTTAATATCCAATGGTACAAAGGACCGCAAGAATACATCAAGTTCTGTCAGAACTAGGACCAGGTCATCTGCTTAACATTTGTGCAATGTTCATTAGCAGTGCCTACCATAAGTACCAACTTTGTTAAGCTCTAACAAAGTAGAGCAAAGTATAGTAGACTTTATCAGAAGTCTACTGTACTTCTGATAAACCATCTAGTCCATTATTCTATTGTCTTTCCTGTGGAAACTGGAGCCACCCATCCCAGGTGGCCATTCATAACAAACCACATTTGAGAATAATATTTTTTCATCATGTTCTAACACTACAACCACCTCCAGAAGGATATTTCCATTTAAAAGCATAATATTT
Source organism: Anableps anableps (assembly GCA_014839685.1). Classification (NCBI taxonomy): domain Eukaryota; kingdom Metazoa; phylum Chordata; class Actinopteri; order Cyprinodontiformes; family Anablepidae; genus Anableps; species Anableps anableps. The sequence continues at coordinate 23,794,051 of CM026072.1, read as the reverse complement.
GGCAAAAACAAAACAATTATAAGTTTCCACACCCAAGACTAGGACTACTCCCTGTTTAGCTGCTCAATAATGACATTCCAACCACTCATCCTCTCAACACAGCAGTGAAGCAGAATCTTATATCAGTTGTGGATAGAACTTTTATTTCTATAAAACCCTCCAGCATCAGATCACAAGTCTCTTATCTCGCCATAAATAGCCCAGTAAACAAGACAATTAAAATCTTTTCGATTTATGCAAACTAAAAGCGTTGAGGGCATGTATTTGGGCATGCTAGCATCTACAGTAATTACCAAGAACAAGTGCAAGCTGCTGTCAATGCCAGACATTCCTCAAAACAATATTACACAACATGCCACAGGCTAAGGAAGAGCTATCAAAAGTCATCACCTTCCGTGCTGTCAGATGCTGAAGTACCGATCCCAGTGTCCCCGCTGTCTGATGTTCCCGGCCGGCGGCCAAAACGGCTTTGGAACTTCTCTGAAACAACTGGTGTCTGCCACTCCATGTCAGCAAACCGACCTAACGCGTGTTTGGATAAAAAGGCACAATGACAGCAAAGTGTTATGTCAACACACAACAAAACTGATGCAGCATGCCAACATTTTCACAGCTGAGTGTCAACTTACCAGGGGATTTGGATTCAAAATATCTCTGAGAGGTTGTCATTCCATAAAAGACAAAGTCACCTGATGGAAATACACATGTAAAAAACAAGAAATAATAAATACAGCAATAATTAAAATTGATGTCTGTTTTTAGGTATTTCCAATGATAAAGGATACAGTGCAAAGTATTTCTAACCCTTAGCTTTTTCACATTTTGTCATGATCCAATCATAAACTTCAATGTCTTTACGAAGTGCAAAGAAAATGTTAAATGTGTTCAAAATGTAAGATCTTAAAAGTGTGGTGTCCATTTGTATTCAGCAGTCTCTGCTATGATACTCTTAAATAAAAGCCACTGCAACCTAATTAATAAATAGAATCCACATATGCAATTTAATGTAAGTATACAAACAGCTATTCAGTTAGGACCTCAGAGATTTGGTATGGAACATCGCTAAGCAAACAGCATCATAAAAACCAAGGAACATATCAGATAAGTCAAGGATTAAGTTGTGGGGAGGTTTAAGTTTAGGACATATGGGTTTGGGTTATAATACATTGCCCCACAAAGCATTGTGTTGTGTAGTCCATCATCAGAAAAAGGAAAGAACCAAGATGCAGAGATCCAAAACTAAGGTAAGTGAAATGGTTGATAGGAAAACTGAATTACGCATTCCACAAATGTGTTGTTTATGGAAAAGTGTTTAACAAAGCTGTCTTAAAAGTGGACAAAATGTTAAAAGGATCAAGGGATTTAATATTTTGTCAAGGTTCTTTGACAAAATGATGTAGTTCAGTTGAGTCTGCTGAGTCTGCTGCTCATATTTATCTACACGTAAATTTAACACTTGGCCCTCAGGGTAAACCTCTTTAAAATATTAAACTTGGCCTCACACAGTGTGGCACGGTGTAAATTAAGAACAGAGTGGTTTTGTAAGAGGACTGAACAGCTGTTCACAAGCAGGACTTGCCGTTCTAAGTTACAACAAAAATAACAACATGGGCACATGTCTTACATAATAGCTTTCACAAAAACGTATTCTCTTTATGTGGCTGCGAGAAGCTGTACATTGTTTTTAACAAGCGAGTGTGATGGAAACTGATGGATATGAACAGAACAATAAGCCGCCAGGAAGCTAAAACTAATCTTAATGAGTAGCTAATTCAGAAAGGAAATGCCTTGTTAACGAGTCAAGGCAAGCGCAGAGCTAACCACGAGTAACCGTAATTAAAACCGATGCTGTAATTTACCCAAATTTACGTTCTGTTCTTCCAGTCTAGAAAAAAAGTTACATTTAAAAATACATTTTTGCCTTCGCGTAACATTTTTTTTGTTCTGGGATGCGCTGTGCCGTTACCCTTTTAAGCTAATCCGTGACAAATCCGTTTCCGTCGAGCAAGCTAACAGCTAACTCAGCGCTGCGATTTACTTCGCGAAAGAAGTTCGTACAGCCTCACAAATGCCAAACAGCTTTTGTGATTGCATTCACAAAGACCAACGGTATTTCATCCGTTAAAAGCATTATACCTTACCTGGCTCTCTATATGAAGACAAATTGCATTAGTAAATCTCAGATAAAGGCTCGTAACTGATGCCGAATCTGTACCATCCACTGCTGCTGCTGCCGTTGTTCCGCTAGCCAACGGATCTTCACCAAGACAACCCTCAAGACACAATGATTGCTCGTTTAATGTCACAGCACCGCCCGCCCAACCTTGGAAATGTAAATTATCTGTAAACGCGTTTTAGGGTGTCCTTAAACTAAACAGTTACATTTCTATAACTATATAGCATTTACTCTCCTATATGTTTTTTGTCGCATCTTTTAATATTGTTGCAGACATATTAAGACAAGCGAACATTTAATTCTTGTACGAACGAATCCTACTGCAGAACAAAACGAGCAAACCTATCCGAGACGTGCTGAGAACGCTAGAATGAGCTGGAAATAAGCTTTCCAAGGAGCACAAACGTATTTATACCTTTTGTGATTTTTAATTAAATTTAACGAAACTGAGAGCGTAAAAATAAGGTTGTGTTTATATTTTAAATTGGATGTTAAAGAAAATTAAATTCAGTTCAAAAATACGTTCTTAACCAAGAAAGGGAAATTACATGTTGTTGTAACTCACAGTATACAATTTTCTTTGAAGAGTTGTTTTAGATGCTGTTGGCGTGGTGTGTGAAGGAAGGATCACATGTAGCGCTGTGTATTACAACGAATCTGAAGAAAACTGACTGAGGACTCTGTTGTTGTGTGACAGTTTCAAGAAGAGGGTGTTCAGGATTTTATGAATATTCCTTTTTTGCAGTATAATCTCCAGAGGTTGCACAGAAAACAGAACAGAACAAGCCTTTTTTTTTTTTTTTTTTTTTATCAGTTTGTTTAGTCTTTTTAAGTCTCTGGTTCTGATGCTGCCTCCCCAACAGATGATGGCAGAAAAGATTACATTCAGATTTATAGAAGATATGCAGCCTCCAGAAAAGTTTTGTAAGTGGTTGTAAGTTGTAAGGGTGTAATATTCTTGAGGGAGGGCACAACACCGAAGGACTAAGAACATTTTGAGGACATTAAAATGTAAATAAAATCTTGATCTTTCTTAGATTTTTTTTTTTTTTTTTAAAACAGCCTAATAGTCTTTATGTCCATGCTTTTTACACCACTATATACCAAATATCCAGTGATTTGATATATTGAAATCTAGTTGTTTATCCCCTCCGCAAAACAGAGTATCAATGATTTTAACATACTATAACCGTCTTATTTTTTTTATTTTTATTTATTTTTTTTTTTTAAATCTAAATATAATAAAATGATCCTGGTATCATTTGAAGCCAGGACCAGGAGTGAGGAAAAGTTGTTCAAAAGTGGTTAGTATGAAAGACAAAAAACAAAATTTATTAATATAGCTAAATAAATATTGCAGTGAGTGGTGGGGCCTCTTTGTCATTTTGGACTTAAGTAGTAGTGATCATTTCATACCTGACTTTTTTGGGTAAGAAATGGTGCCATCTGCTGCAGGATATTCCACACCAACAATAAGTCAATTTGCACCTTTCAGGGGGATGTTCTGTGCCCATTTTACCAATGGTTGATTTAATACATTTTCTATTACCTACCTACTTAAAGTTTACTGAAAGGAAATAATGGATTCATGCAGGGCAACTTTGAATAAGTAGTGGGACTCATATGGGTTTCATATGATGTGTTGTGCATTTTGAACTAACATCCTTCTTTCCCAGTCACAAGCTGGATGTGGTGCCCAAATGGTTTTGCTGATATGGGCTGTGTTTACATAACTCAAGTGGGTTCCATCCAAGAAGCTCCTTGAGGCCTACATACACATGTTGACCAGGCTGTATGACCAATCGCCAACAAGCATATTCATTATGTGTTTTCAAATACCCCACTATTAACTTTATTTCATACAAATCTGTTTTTACTTTGTAAAGCGGAAATAAAAAAGTGTCTTACAGCATAATGTTTTGGCATTGGAAAATAAAAGAAGTGAAACTACTACAAATGCTGAGGCTGCCTTGTTGTCGGAAGTTGAGAGATCGACAACACATTTGTAATACCCAACCTTTTTCACAGGATGGTAAGTGTTTCAAATAGCTAGTATTCAGCAACACTCTTCATAAATTATAAATTAACAAAATAAATAATCAGCCCAGAAATGTACTGAATATTTTATGTTTTTAAGGTGCTGTGGGGAGTGCACACTAGTAATGTTCTGGATGTTGTACATATAATGTTATGGAAGGCTGTATGGCCAGGTGAGCAGTGGCCCCCATTAGGGGCACTGCTGTATCCATAAAGTAGCTGTAATATTATTTGTAAAGTACTGAAAATGCTTATGAATTTGAATTATAACTGCCGCAACAAATTTTCTATTGGTCCAAAACAATGTTACTCCAACTAATCACACTAATTTTACTAGAAAGGATTTTTTTTTCTTTTAAATAATGGTATTTGAAGTAAATATATCTATACATTAAGTGTAAATGAAAATACACATGTAATTAAGCTAAAATGAATATAATGTATTCAACCTTTTAACCATACAACAGTTTAATCAATAAGTTATCCAACATATGTGGAAAAAAGAATTTTTGCTCAAAACCACACAACACGTTTTTTAAGACGTTTTTAAGACTGAATCAAACATACACTGAAAAAGAGGATTAAATTAAAAAAAAAAAAATCATTTTAACATGAAGGGAAGACACGTTTTTAAAATTATCTTATAATTACGAGTCAGCCTTTTGACTTTTTTTATAATGAAACAGATTTTACGTTTTTTATTCTTTGTAATATTTGTTTTTATTGCGCGTATTTTGGTGGGTCTTATTGGTGTATACATTTTTTGTTGAAACCTTTTGAATTGCCCTCTGAAAAACATTTCTATTCTGTTCTATTCTAAGTTGTGGCCTGTTAGACTCGTAAATGTGATGCTTTTATTCTGAAAAGCCCTTGGCCCGGATGTGTTTTGTCCGGCGGAACTAGGCTGATTATGTCCAGTGGGAGGAGGTTTGTGTTCAACTTAGAGAAGGTATTTGTCAGAATCTTGTCAACAAACTCACTGTGGTTAACTAGTGGTGTTTGTTAAATGGACAGTTTTTGACAGAAGTCTTTTTACGACAAGCAAACTGGAGAGATTTATTTGATTCTTGTATTTAGTCATGAAATCTTTGCGGATATTTACGTTTACATGAAGTGGACGTTTTGTTTAGCTAGCAAGGTAGCGGTATTGCGCTAACACCAGCTGATATATTAACGTCATGGCTCTTAGAGGCCCGGTTTAAACGGGACTCAAAAGGATTCTGTGAAGCCTACAGCGCTATAACATTAAGATACGTGCTTGTGTTGTGGCAAACCGAGGGTTGTCGTTGCTGCGGTGCTAACAATAGCTACTCAAAAGAAACAATAGCTAGTGTTCTCGGCATTCTAGAGTTCGTGATAAGAGCTAAACGCTTCTCTCTTCAACACTGGGGTGAGCAAAGTCTAACCTTATTCTTGTCTGAGGTGCTTGTGTGTTTATTGAGAGACGCATTTCGTGTTCTTGATGTTCGTCGTGGATAGTATGTTTTGTCGCGATGTTGTAAATGTCAAATTACAGTTTGATCACAACAAACAGAAGTAGATGCCGTCTGAGCTCTGACCCTAAGAAAGTTGATTTCTGCTTCGCGGTGAGGCCATGACTACTGTCAACATCACCAGAGAGATCCTGCACAGGCAGATCAGGGTAAGCACACTGAGCTCAATACTCTTACGGGTTTGTTGTTTGTATAAAGCGTGTTAAGCGAATGTTATTGTTATTTCTTGTGTATTAATAAGATGTTGATTTATGTCTTCAGGACAGAAGAGCATCAGGCTTTCAAAGGTCTTTTCATGTGACTGACCCCTTCATTAAGAGACTTGGACTGGAAGCTGAGCTTCAGGTCTTAAACATGATGCACTTTTTTTTTTTTTTTTATTTATTTATTTTTTTTTTTATTTACAGTTTTCGCCATGTGAATCCATATAACTTTATCTAAGAAGGGACACATGTTGGAATACTACATCTGCATAATATTAAAAAAATCATGAGTTGGTGGTATTAAATATTGCCATGATGATATCAGTTTTAATAAATCCACATTTTCTCTCTTTGTCAATTGTGATCACAGTGCATTCAGCTCTCCTCTACTCTTTGCATCCTAGCTGCTAACATCTGTGGGTATCGAATAGTGTGTTTCATTAACAATCAGTAGTTAGAGTCCCAGTTTGAAATACAACAATAATCCTCCCTGAAGTCTGAATTCCAACTAGGAAGTATCCAGTATGACTTTCACGCATAAAAGAAAGCTGTGGAAGCTGCAGCTATGTGCTGTTTATTTACACTTAAGACAGTTTGTACGTTATTCAACCAGTGACTTACTTAGTACTGTACAACCTCACTTTGTGAACATTTTCTTTTAATGTTCAAATGTGTAAAAGCAAATCACAAATTGTGCTGGTTTTCAGTCTTGTAAATAGAAAGTATTAAGCTGGGTAGCTTCCTATCCTTCCCAGATATATGTTTCAAATTCCAAGAGATGAGCGTGAAAACCTGGATTTATCACCAGTTCATGTTTTTCTGATATTGTGCAGTGTGTGTGTTGAATATAAGAGTCAGGAAATACTCCATTCCCAACAGTCCCATATTGATGTTACACACTAATGTTGTTATATTTACAATATATTGTTCACAACTTAACAGATGTTACTGTACCTTCTCACAGTCAATGTCACCTTCTTCTGCAGGGTCATACTGGTTGTGTGAACTGTTTGGAATGGAACGAACAAGGAGAGTAAGTCTTCAGGGCTTGAAAATTATCTATGGTCATTTATTTACTCATCATCTTGGTGGGGTTGTTTTTTTTTTTCCTTTTCACTGCTACCTGTCTGCATGTAGGTGACCATTTTAGTTTCGAATTTACATTTGGAGTATTTCACTTTATCTGCTGGGCTGATAAATTAGGCCTATATTTATCCCTCCTCCCCCCTGTAAGCCTAGCGATGCTTGTTAAGCCCTAAAAGTGTGAAGCAAATGAGGCTTCACCCTCATGTCAGTCGAATATCTTCATGCAAAACCAAGAGGCAAGGCAGAAAGGCCACAGTATTTATGTCATTTTTGTTGTTTGAATTTTTGTGGGAAATTTTCAGTCACCAATATGCCAATACTCATTTCACTTTAAGAACTATTATATGTCTGGTCAAAACATTTTTTAAAACTGTCTTCAGTCATAAAGGGCCTAAATAAATGCAGTTTAACTTGTGCTTGTAATTCTTTTTGTACTCAGCCTGCTGGCTTCAGGCTCAGACGATCAACATGCCATCATCTGGGATCCATTCAGACACAAGAAGCTTACAACTATGCACACAGGACATGCTGCAAATATATTTTCTGTCAAGGTAAGGACAATCTTTTTTTTTTGTGAGACCCTTGTATTTCAGACAGAGGAGTCATATACACTAGCACTGTGACTGAAAAAAAACATTTCTGTTACTAAATAATGCAGTGTTTGAATTCTGTGGAAGTTTTACTTTAAACTGTTGAGACAATGGGGTTGCAGCTTTAACTCCAGACTCGGGTTGCTGTCTTTGTAAACCGCTTCATAATCTTTATAATCTAATCTTTGGTCTGTCTGCCCTTCTGTTTACAGTTCCTCCCTCACACTGGGGACAGGATCTTGGTAACAGGCGCAGCTGACACAAAGGTCCATGTTCATGACTTGACCGTGAAGGAAACCATCCATATGTTCTCTGATCACACCAACAGAGTTAAACGCATCGCCACAGCACCAATGTGGCCCAACACCTTCTGGAGTGCTGCAGAGGACGGCATCATCAGGTGAGAGCCCTAAGTTGACCAGTGACTGTTTTTTAGTCCTTTTTAATTTGGTTTTAGGTTTTTTACTGGTGTGGAGAAGTATGGTATGGAGAAAAATTTTCTTCTGAGGTTATTCACTCAACCATCCATACATCTTTCAGTCCATGCGTGCATCTGTTTTTTCATTAATCTGTCTCTCCAATTATCTAACCGCTTACCCATTCCTCCATCCATTTGTCCTATTCATCCATCCGTACGTCCGTCCATCAGTCTGTTTCATAATTTTTGCAGTTTTCTTATCTAAAGTCTGAAATCGATAAACACATGTGCAGGAAATTCATAGTCAGCATTTGAATTTTATGCTCAAAACTGAGAAGTCAGCAAATCAGAGTCTGGAAAAATATGGAACTTGGACGGGAACATGTCAAAGAATGTTTTTTGGGTTTTTTTGTGTGTTTTTTAATTAACACGGAAGTGGATCCTCAGATGTGCCACAGTGTGCTCAGAGACATCACGTCTTCTAGGTGTCAATCTTCAGACCTGCATTTGGTGTTGATCATTTCTCACATCATGCCAGTGTGATACAAAGACATATCCAATGTTAGGGGTGATGGTGTATGAAAAAGAAGTTTTTTCTTTAGGTGATGTTTTCATTTTCCTCTTTTTGTCTACAGACAGTATGATCTCCGGGAGAACAGTAAACACTCTGAGGTTCTGATTGACCTGACAGAGTTTTGTGGTCAGCTGGCAGAGGCCAAGTGTCTCGCAGTCAATCCACGGGACAATAATTACTTGGCGGTGGGAGCCAACGGGCCTTTTGTTCGTCTCTATGACATCAGGATGATTCACAACTACAGGTAAATTGTTACTGATGTTCTCCTAGATTTGAAACATGTTGTAGAACTGAAATAAAAGTTTGTTTTGCTCTTTACTCAGGAAATCTTTGAGTCAGAACACATCAGCGGCTGTGCACACTTTCTGTGACAGGCAGAAGCCCATCCCTGATGGGGCTGGACAGTACTATGTAGCAGGTGGGTACAAAGCTCTAAGTTGTCTCGTTTCAAAATATTTGACTTGCAGGTGTATCTCAATAAATTAGGAAATCACTGAAAAGTTATTTTATATAAGTTATTAAATTCAAAAAGTGAAGCATGTATAGATTCATTACATGCAGAGTGAAATATTTCAAACATCTATGTTAATTTGATGATGTTTACAGTTGATGAAAATCAAAAATTAAGTTTTTCAGAAAAGTAGAATATTGTATAAGACCAATAAAGAGGATTTTCAATACAGAATGGTTATGTTATGGTCTACTAGGTCTTTGGTAAGATTGCTGGACAAGTGTCAGGTAAGTAGACAGTCACTTAAACACTCTGTGAGGTGGGTGAGCCACAAAAGTTCATAGCTAAGGCAACTTGATGATCATGTTGCTGTGTCCAAGCATACTAGTGGGACAAAGTGTGGTTGCAAAAGGTGCACAAGCAACAGGAATAACTGCACACTCAAGAGTTTGAGGGAAATTCACGAGGTGTGGACTGCAGCTAGAGTCAGAGCTTTAAAAGCCTTCAGGGGCAGGTTTATCCAGGACATGGGCTGCAGATGTTGCTTTCATTGCGTTAAGTAACTCCTGAATCAGATATTTCAGCAGAGTCTTACCTGGGCTAAAGAGAAAAAGGACCGGGCTGTTCCTCAGTGGTCCAAAGGCCTCCTTTTTGCAGTACATTTGGAAATCAAAGTTTCAGAGTCTGGATGAGGAGTAAAGAAGCAACATAATCCTGGCTGCTTGAAGTCCAATGTGAAGTTTCCACGGTTACTAATGATTTGGGAAGCCGTGTCGTCTGCTGATGTTGGTCCTCTGTGTTTTTCCCAAGTCCAAAATCAGCATACTCTCATTCACACACAAGCGAACTGGACCATATGAAAGAAAGGGACCTGACCAAGTACTGAGGACGTGTACCTGACACTAAATTGACATTCATTTGCAGTAGGCATGATGTATTTAAAACTTTTTTAAAAAATCATTTGTAGTGTTCTAATTTTCTGAGAAACTAAAATCTGTAAATGCTTGAACTGTAACACACTGCGTGTTATGGATTTATGACATACACCAGTTTCACTGTTTGACTTAAATTACTGATATAAGCAAACTTTTCAATTATATTTTAAGTTACTGAGATGCATTGTTGGAAAGTTAACTGGGAAAGGAAAGGGTAAAATGACAGCATTCCCCTTTGTGCTTCAGGCCACCTGCCCGTTAAACTCCGAGACTACAACAACCGCCTGAGAGTCCTGGTGGCCACCTATGTTACCTTCAGCCCTGACGGCACAGAGCTGCTTGTTAACATGGGTGGAGAACAGGTGACGTTTCTCACAATAAATAAGGAATCACATCTTGTTTTCCATTATTCACTCACTGGTGTGTTGTTAAAATGTCTGATTCATTTGTACACTTCCTACAGGTCTATCTTTTTGACTTGACATTTAAGCAGAGGCCATATACCTTTGTGCTTCCAAAAATGTGCCAGTCATCAACAGGTAGCTCTTTGCATGCAGAGTAATTCCTCAGTTTGTTGTGTGCAAAGGAGGTAATCTATATAAAGCAAGTTTTGGTAATTCCTTCTGTTCCTGTTCCTTTCAAGCAGACGTCCAGAATGGAAAGACAACCAACGGCGTCTCCAATGGCATTCATTTAACTCCCAGCCACATTCGCTTCACTGAAAGCAAAACACAGTCCAGGTAGGATTCAGTTCTATTATTAAAATAACTTTAATATATGGCTAGTTTTACAGAAGCTTTACCTCTTCTTTTTGCTTCATTGTTCTAGTTTTACTGAGCTTCCTCCTCACTTGGAGAAAATAAAGCAACAGGCCAATAATGCATTCGCTCGCCAGCAATGGACACAAGCCATCCAGCTGTATAGCTTAGGCATTCACGAGGCCAGGGGCAACGCCATGCTTTACGGGAATCGGGCTGCAGCCTATATGAAACGCAAATGGTATGTGCCGTGTTATTACCAAAAAATACTATCTTCTATATGATTTTAAAGCAATGATATATGATTTGTATGTGTGTATGTGGCTTATAGGGACGGAGACCATTATGACGCCCTCAGGGATTGCGTGAAGGCTCTTGCCCTGAACCCAGGACATCTAAAAGCACATTTCAGGCTGGCACGGTGTCTGTTTGAGCTGAAGTATGTGGCTGAAGCTCTGGAGTGTCTGGACGATTTCAAAGGAAAGTTTCCTGAGCAAGCACACAGCAGTGCCTGTGATGCCTTGGATAAAGACATCAAGGCTGCTCTTTACTCCAAGTCTGATTCAGGTGGGAGGATGTGACACTGTGGCTGACTGATTTGCAACCTGTAGATATGTTCTTTGTTTGTTTTTGTTTTTTTGTTCTTAACATTTAAGCTATTGTAGCAATAATCTACACAGCTTTAAGTTTATACAAAAAAGAGAAGAATAGTGAAACTGACAGTGGTATAAATAGTTTTCCATTCTAATTAAGTAGCAACTGTTTATTAGAAAATATCTCAAAGTTGTTAATACTTCTGTTTTAGTGAATGGTGGGTTTTTTGGGGTTTTTTTTTTTGTTTGTTTTTTGTCTTTACCCGCAGAAGACAAAAAGGGCAACAGCTCCATTCGTTTCCAGTCATTCAGTCGGAAAGAGTCTATCCCTGAGGATGAGGTGGTGTTGAGGGAGCGCAGTTTTGACTACAAGCACAGATACTGTGGCCACTGCAATACCACCACTGACATCAAAGAGGCGAACTTCTTTGGGAGGTCTGTACACCACACCGTCATTCTACTGTTTTCTCACTAGGTGGCAGTCTACAGCTGTGAGGTTCCTATCAGGTCTGATCTTGCTGCATGTCTCCGCCTCCCTTCTCCCTCTGCTGGTTTCCTGTCAAATCACTGAATTAATGTCACTAGTGCCACAAAATATTTGTACAATATCCGTCCAGCTAAACTAACTGGAGGAGAGCTTTGATCAGAGATTCGCCGTGCATTTGTGTTCAGACCCTGAAGCAGTTTTTTTTATAGAACCACCTTTTATTGAAATTTAAGATCAAATCTAATTTAATGTCTCTACCAGCTTTGCACACCTACAGACTGACATTTGTACCTATATTTCTTTGCAGCATAGCTCAAGCTCAGTGAGTCTGGATAGGGAGCATCTGGGAAGATTAATTTTCAAGTATTGACACAGATGCTGAATTAGACTTAAGTCTTGACAATTTTAACTTTTTTTTTTTTTTTTTTTTTTCGAAAACAGTGGGACCGGTATCCATCTGTGACTCGCCTAGTACTGCAGAGAAAGAATCAGTATGTCTTTATTATTGATGATAGTCACGCCATGAAACGTGCTTTATATTGGAAAAACTGGATCCATTCATGCGTTTGTCCACTTTACACGTACCAAACTGCACAACTGGGTGGGAATATGCAGACCAGCGTGGGTCATTGCACAAATCTTGCTATAGTGTTTGTTACCGTCACACCTGTGTCTGTCACACAACCCTAGTCCATTCTGTTACGACTCCCTGGCCTGCCAAAGATTTTGGAACAAGCAACCGGTCCGTTGGAAGACAACAAACATTGGAGACCTCTGATTTGAAATGGTTCAGATCAGCGGCTGATTGTTTAGGCTCTGGCTGTTTGTTTTGGGTCATTTTTGCTGGAAGGTGAATGTCCATCTCAGTCTCAAGCGGTTTGCAGCCTTTAGTTTAATACATTTTCTTCCAGGATTGCCAATTTTTAGCTCAGTCCATCTTTCCCATTTCTGTTCCTGCAGAAGAAAAGCATCCCAGCTGATGATGATATGCCTTCTTCCATATGCTTGCTGTGTGCCATTGGTTTGTGCAAACTGTCAACAGTTCTTCTTCTTTTTTGTTTCTTCTTCTTCTTCTTCTTCTTCTTCTTCTTTCTTCCCCCTATTCCTCTGTAAAAGCCAGAATTGTGGAGTACATGAATAATAGTTGTTCCCCCAAAGTTAAAATAGATGTCATTGCTGCTTCTCTGATTGGTGCTCTTTGGCTTGTCAGTTTAGGTGGAGGGCTGTTTTGGTAAGTTTGCAGCTGTCCCATACTCTTTCTATTGCTTGATTAAAAGATGATGATGGATTGAACAGTCTTCTGTGATGCATTCAAAGTTTGTTTATCCCTGACTTGTCTGCAGCTTTTTTTTTTTTTTTTTGTTAACAAACCTCCAAGGGCTTCACAGAACAGGAGTATTTATACTGAGAATTAAGAAACACTCAGGTGGGCTCAAGGTGACCACTGAAGGCAGTAGGTTGAATAGTTTAGAGTATCTGACTAAATGGGACTAAATATAAATGTGTATGCCCCTTTCAGATTTTTATTGGAACAAAAAAAAGTAAAAATGAAATAATTGTTTTCCTGTTCTTGACATTAATCTGCTACTTTGTGTTGATATATCACTTAAATACCAATAAAGTACTTGAGAGTTTGCGGTTATAAGTTCAAGGGGGCTTGAATACTTTTACAAGATGCTTTGTCAGTTATGTTGATCTCATTTGTACAACTTTCCAAGATTTTTGATTGCATTTTTAATCTGTTGCTACAACAATCTCAGTCATTGCTGTGTATTGTTATACATACGGCAGACAGAGACTGTGGACAGAGTGAATTTCAGAGCAATTAACTGAACATTTCAAATGTATCATGGCTCTTAAGCTGGTCAACTGGTTCTAAGCGTTTAGACATTAAAGCATTTAGTTAGTGAAGCCACAGGCTGCATGTCCTAAAGTACTCCGTGTGATGGCACAATATGACTCATTCTTGCTTAACCTCATCTGATTTGTTGTTGCATTTTCTTGTTGAGCTGAGTAACCAAACAGATTGTGTCACTTCATTCAGAACCTCACATACCAGAATATCCTGCTCAGTTACTTTTCACAAAATTACAGGAAAAAACTCTTATACATGTGTGTGTAGCATTCTAAAGATGTTCGATTGAAAAAAGGATTGCATAGATTTTTAAAGTAAAATATTAGAATTCACAGTAAATGTTTCGTCTCCCAAGAATATTGCTCAACACGCGTATCTAAACAGTTTTATTTCCTCTCCAGCAAAGGCCAGTACATCGTGAGTGGCTCAGATGATGGCTCTTTTTTCATCTGGGAAAAGGAAACGACTAACCTGGTGAGGATCCTTCAGGGAGATGAGTCAATAGTCAACTGCCTACAGCCCCACCCAAGCTACTGCTTCCTGGCCACTAGTGGTATTGACCCCGTGGTTCGATTATGGAACCCCAGACCAGAGGTGAACAAACTATATAATCTTTTGTGCACTGTTCCTAAGCAGGCTGGGAAAGTATGGAATTGGATGGGTTTTAGGTATTTTCCACATCTGGATAAGTTTGGAAAAAAAGAAAATAAAAATGGAAAAAAGGTTGTTTTTTTTCCAGACTTTATTCCCCATCCTGTTGTCCTCGTTGTATACTTCTATCCATCCGGCAGGAAATGGAGGAACTCCAGCCGTAATTGCATTTTTCTTTTTTTTTTTTTCTTTTTTTTTTGTGAAATTATACTTCAGATTACATTCTGTTGGGTGATGTGCTCATAGATCAAAAATGGTGGTAATTTTTTACTTATAATGCATTTTATTAATTCAGTGCATATGGAAAGTATTCCTCAGCAATAGGTGGCACTATGGGTCCACTCAAAGTTTTGCTTTATAACTTTAAAATTGTAGGAACACCACTAAAATCCTTTTAACTATTCGTCATCAGATAATTTAAGCCATACCCAATTCTGCTTAATTGTTATTATTTGTCACTAAGAAATGTAACGTCTTCGAAAAAAATCTCACCCTTGGGTTTAAACCTGAATTGCCTGTAAATTTGCATCGAGAGAGAAGGCCAGTTAGAAGATAGACGGACAATTTCTGTTTTTTACATCTTAAAAAATGAGAGAGGTATGTGCAAACAAAGTTTTATTGCTGATTAGCTAAAATATTTGAGCGTTAAATTTTTCTCAATTTTAGTCAGGCCATGTTTCAGTAAAAACTCCACCAACATTGCACACAAGGCCTCAGGTCGCCACTAAGATCTGGGTTGTCAGACGAAGAATGTTTTACTGGCTGTTTTTCCCACAGACAGATGGTGACAATGGGCGAGTGGTTGAGGACATGGAGGGAGCTGCTCAGGCAAATCAGCGGCGAATGAATGCTGATCCGTTGGAGGTAATGCTTCTGAACATGGGTTATCGCATCACAGGCCTGCGTGGCGTTGGCCCCGATGGTTCCGATGATGAAGACAGCTCAGAGGGACCAGTACAGTGCAGGACGAGCTAAACAGACTGCCATCCATTCTGTAGAATGGCTTTAGGAAGCAAAGGACTCTCCCAGATTCTGTTTTAATATCTGAACCCCGCTTCCGCCGACAGAATATTGACTGCCTGTCATGTCACATATCTGCACTATGCACCGCCCTCCCTTCGTCCCATGCCAGGACTGATGGAGATCACTTTTGGGAGAGGAATTGATGGAAGGAAGCAACAACACCCTTCTCATGCTTTCTAAGTACCAACAGTGCCCACTCTGCAGTGACAGAGGGTGGGAACAGCTTTCGAGGAGAGCACCTTCTATGTCACTCCCCAGTTTCTCACAAGGAAGGAGGTGTGCAGCACTTATACCTTCTCAGGTTTTTGTTGGAGAGTCACACTACACAAAGAAGAAGCAATCGCGGATTCGATCGACCTATTTTCAGGTCACAGAACAGATCTGCTGTCTGCTCCACGGATCGAGCCAAGCATCCCGGTGTCCTACTCCGGTTGGAGAAGCTGCACACACCAGTCACTGATTCCACGTTGGACTCAGTCCTGTGCTCGGATTGAGCTTCTGTTACTGGAAGTCATGGAATGAGGTGTAGCTCCTCACATTGTGGTGATTGTTGCTAAGAGAAAATGTATTTATAGTTTGAACTGTCTGGAAAAACAAGAGTTTTCTTCTGCCAAAGTTTACCATTTGTGTTTTAAACAGCCAAGGATTAATGTTTGGGGTTTTTTCTGTTTTATTGACACATAATTTGGCTCATTTTAGTTTAGAGCTTATAAAAATGCATATAAAATGAGTAGGTTATTGACAAGGGAGTAGTAACGCAAATAACTTTCTAATTTTTTGATTTCGCAACCTTTATTTGCACATGCATATGAAATGAAATTTCAAACTTTTTTTTAGGTATAAGTGGGAGATTTGTGTTGTTATGACGTGGCTCAAATAGTTGTGACCATGGAGTTCCTGGCTGCATGGCTTCCCCATTAGTCCACTGCTGCTGTCAGATTTTCAGCTTGCATGAGGCTACTCACAATGAAGCTATGAGGTGATTTAAAAAAAAAAAAAAAAACAAAACAAACAAAAAAAAAAAACAGCTACATCCCACCAGGAGTACATCTCATTGAATTTCCTTTGACCCCAGTTAAGACGATGTTATTGGCTTCCACATGTTTTACTTTCATTTGCGCTTCTCGGTTTTTCTTTCCTCCAGGAGATCCTGTAATGAGCTTTGATCCAAGCAAAAAAAAAAAAAAAAAATTAAATTAAAATAATATTATTAAATTCTTTATTGTCTTTTACCTTTTTATTCCATCATTCTCACAAACAGGTAACATTTACACAAGTGAAATATCAGTACAGACTTAATACTATCTAGGTTAGGAAGATGTAGCCCACTGTCTCAAGCTGCTGTATGCTCATTCGTCACTGTGCGCCTTACTCTGTTTTTGCTGACTATTGCACAACAAAATGTCCTAAATGCAGTAGAAATGAGAGTAGCCAGCTCCAAGGAATAGTGCTTCAAAAAGGAACATTTGGTAAAATTATTCAAGGACTGGAAAAACTTCTCCAGTTGCTAATTTATTTTATGACATTATATTCAAGGTTAGAGCAAGCTTCAGAGCCCTACATTATACTTGCATCACAGTCTTGTGCCAGTGTGGTATGTCTCTAGTAAAGTAGATTTGGATTTAGCTTTTAACATGCATGTTCATTCAACACTGCTGTCATTGCTCTAACAGTCACTAATCTGTATTCTTCTGTCACTATACTTGTTAATCACCTATATTAAAGCACCACAGAAAAATGTACACATATACATAGAGAATGGTCGCCATGTGGCAAACATCTGAATGTATAAAGTGCAAACGTATAATAGTTTCTGAAGTAAGAATACTTTTTGAACTCTTTCATATTTTGTCACATTGCAACTATAAAATTGATGGTATTGAGATTTTATGTGGTAGATTCATGCAAAGTAGAAAATGATATGGTTGTCATATGGCTTTCTTAAAGAGGCTGAACATTTGGCATGTTTCTGTATTCAAGACCCTGTACTCTGATAGCCCAAAAGTAAAACAACCTATGGAATTTCAGAGGTTTGTTGGAGAACATTAGTAAACAAACAGCATCATGAAGAGGAACCCACCAGACAAGCCCACGATAGGAATTTTGACATTTTAGGCAATAGTATTGTTATTTGAAAAACACTTTTCTTTGAATTTTGACAAAAAACCATGGGACCTCAAATATGTAGAAGTATGTTTTGGACATTAACAATGTTGGTGGTTGCGCTGCATTTTGATAACTTTATTCACAAAACGCTTTCAAACAAAGATAAAGTCCATCATAAAACAATACAGATTAAAAATGGATAAAACAAAAAGGAAACACCAAGAGAAGCAATGAAACTTTAGGTATAGAATTAAGAAGCATAAGACGGAGTGAACAAGTGGGTTTTTAATTTAGATTTAAAAATCTCAGCTGAACGTGCCTGCCTACTATCTTGAGGGAGATTGTTCCATAAAGATGGGGCATGAAAGGAAAAATCACAGTCCCCAACAGTTTTTCTTCTAATTAAAATACTGTGAAAAAGGTCATTATTGGAAACTCGTGGTGTCGCACCCTAATCAACTAATTAACTAAAAACGCCAGCAAAGGTTACCTGAGCCTTTAAACAGTCTCTCACTCTGGGTCAGTAGGCTTCACAATCATGAGGAAGACTGCTGGCTTGACAGATGTCCAGAAGACAATCATCGACACCCTTCAGAAGGAGGATGAGTCACAAAAGGTCATTGCTGAAGAAGCTGGTTGTTCAGAGTTCTGTATCAAAGCAAATTAAGAGAAAATAGAGTGGAAGGAAGAAGTTTGGTAGGAACAGCAACAGGGAGAAGCGCAGCGTTGAGAGGATTGTCATGCAAAATCCATTCCAGACACACAGACAAATACTAGACATGGGCTAAAGATGTCTCATTCTCTATGTCAGGCCACTCCTGAACCAGAGATGACGTCAGTGGCGTCTTACCTGGGCTAAGGAAAAAAGGAACTAGACTTTTGTGCAATGGGCCAGAGTCCTGTTTTCAGATAAAAGTAAATTCTGTATTTCATTTGGAAATCAAGGTTCCAGGTTCTGGAGGAAGAGGGGAGAGGCATGTTGCTTGAAGTCCAGTGTGAACGTTTCAAAGTTAGTGATGGTTTGGGGCGACATATCGTCTGCTGGTGTTGGTCCACTGTGTTTTCTGAAGTCCACAGTCAATGCAATCGTCTACCAGGATATTCTAGAGCAGTTCATGCCTCTCTCTAATGACAAGCTGTATAGAGATGCTGATTTTATTTTCCAGAAGGACTTGGCACCTGCCCACACTGCCAAGTACCAAAAACTGGTTTGGTGACCATAGTGTTCCTGTTCTTCATTGGTCAGCAAACTCCCCTCACCCGAACCCCATTAGAAAATCTGTGGGCTGTTGTCAAGAGAAAGATGAGAGACACCAGACCTAACAAGGTAGATGTCCTGAAGGCAGCTATCAAAGCAATCTGGAATTCCATTACACCTTTGCAGTGCCACAGGCTGATCGCCTCTATTCCACGGCGCATTAATGTAGGTATTAATGTAAAAAGAGGTCCAACCAAGTACTGAGTGCATAGAAATGTACATACTTTTCAGAAGCCTGAAATTTGTGCTTAAAACATCTGTTTTTGTTTGGTTTCATGTGATATTCTAATTTTCTGAGACACTAAAATAGCAAATATAAAAGCGTGCATAATTTTTCTGTATAATGAATCTTTATAAAATGACCATTTCACTTTCTGAGATGACTAGCAAATAATATTGCATTTTTACACAATATCCTAATTTTATTACTATGTAATAGTATATGGGGCAGTCACTAGGTGCTGAAACGGTCAATTGAACTTTTTATGATTTTTTTTTTTTTTTTTTTTTTTTTTTTACACTATTGCAGTTTTCGTGACACATTCTCAGATGTGGGGACCAACAATTATACAGTCATATATGGTTTCAATTGTTGCTCATGTCTGGAAAAGCAACAAGACGCGTGCAGTTAGATTATATGCTACAACAGCCTGCCATATCCTTCCGTTTCCACGCCGCCTTTGCGTAAGCGCCGTCTGGGTCTCCCTCCGGGATCACAGGCTGTGATGGCGGAGGTGGACGACACCGACATCATGATGAACTTCCAGGGTGATTTCTTAAAAAGCGGCAGGAAAAGCTGCCGCTACCCGTACTGCATTGTCTGGACACCTATTCCGATTTTATCGTAAGAAGCTAATAATTCCTAATCCTGTTTCTGTAGCGTTAAATGCTGCAGCAGACCACTCTGACCGGCTAAGTGTTATTTTTCTCAACATCCGATCAAAGCAGATTAGTCCTAGCCGTTTGTTTTTGCGTTTATTTGCACAGATGCATTACATGCACAGAACAGATCGTGTTCTGTTAAACGATCATACCTGAACTGACTCATGCATTCAATCCATCCTGCAGGTGGGTGCTCCCCTTCATTGGTCACATGGGCATCTGCACCTCTTCAGGGGTCATACGAGACTTTGCGGGATCCTACTTTGTCTCGGTCAGTTCCTCTCCTGATTCTTTGGATCATGTAACAAGATATCAGCTGCAATGATAATCAGCCACACCACTGTCAAAATACTTTGTTTCTGTATTAAATTAAAAGTTTTTGTTATTATTAGTTAGTTATTGTTCTTGAGTGTGTGTGTGTGTGTGTGTGTGTGTGTGTGTGTGTATGTGTGTGTGTGTGCATGGTTGTTTGTCCTGACCTATCCAGGGCGTAATCTGGCTCTCACCCGATGACCTCCGAAGATAGGCACCAGTGCCCCTCACGACTCTTAAAGGATAAGTGTGTTCAGATAATGGAATTTTAAAATCTGTAATTTCTTTTTCAGGAGGATAACATGGGGTTTGGTCGACCCACAAAGTAGGTTTGAAAATTAAACTCTTGTATTTTATAGTTTCAAAAGGCTGTTAATGAAATCAACACACTAATAACTCATGTTGTAGGTATTGGAGGCTTGATGTGGATAAAGTCTGTGGTAATGGTGCAGCAACATGGGACCAAGCAGTGCACGATGCATCTGAGGAATACAAATGCAGGCCGGTAGGATTGTATACAATACTTTTTATCATAATACATGCTGCTACAGATTTATTCACACGTCTTGTTTCCCCCCCGCCCCCCGTTGGATTGAAGCACAACCTGTGCTTGGATAACTGTCATTCCCACGTTGCTATGGCTTTAAACCTGATGCGGTATGACAACAGTACATCCTGGAACATGGTGAACCTCTGTGTGCTGTCCTTCATTCATGGGAAACATGTGAGGTAAACTGTTCACATTCACTTAAGCCTCTGGTCCTAGAATTGTAAACATGTGTCAGTATCACTTTGTCATTGTTCCCGTAGGGAAATTTTCTGTGCAGCCAGGTGAAAAACCTAAAAAAAAAACCAGATACAATCACGCTACAACATTGGCAAAAACAGTAAAGAGAACTCCAGAAAAAATATTAAAAAACAATCAGACTAAAATGTCAAAGCAAATCACACCCATCACATTTTAATTTTTTCTGAATAATGGCCTGAGTAATAGGGTTCTTGGTTGTTGATTTAGGCTGTCTGAATCGCTTTCCAGTTGGTAAGAGTTCGAATTCACCATGAAGTGGGTGACAAGGGGATTGAAGAATGTCTTTTGCCTATTGTGTAACTCTTTTTGAAAACGGTTTCTGTTAGATCAGGTCATTTAGTGCCAATAATTTTGCTGGTCACTTTTACTATTTGTTTCATCTTGTTTTTGTCTCCTACTGATAGGCTGCCAAACCAGGTGATAAAAGCAAATGTAAGGACAATTTCTATCATAGAACTGTAAAAAATGGCCATCAACTTTTCACGTACACCAAACTGATATAATTAGTGAAGAAAGTGCAATCTTTGATGTGTGTTTTCGCTAGTGGTGGATAAGACCTCTTCCTAGAATCTATACACAGCTCTTTGAGTTGTCACACCATATAATAAAATCCTCCACCACCTGACCAGGTGAGTCATCTTCTCCCTGTAACAGACTGACAATAACTGGGTCGTCCACAAACTTCAAAATGTATCATCCTGTATGTTGACTCCTGCAGTCATTGGTGTACAGGATACAGAATAAGGGGCCGAGAACACAGCCCTGAGGAGAACCAGAGGAGGAAAAGGCCTCATATGACGTAGAATCATTCATCTGAACACGCTTAGATCTGTCACCAAGAAAATCTAAAACCCATCCAGAGTCAGAGCCACTTGTCTCCTTGTTTGCAAACTTATAGCATAGATTGTTTGACATGTTTTAATGAAATCCAACTTACTTTCTGAAGTCAGTCAAGGACATGCTGGATTGGAAATTACAGTGTCTGTATTTTTGGTGGCATTTTCCTGCTTTAAGGTGAAGCTCTGTCTCATTCTTAAGTCTTTTTCAGCCTCTAACAGTTTTTCTACCAGAATTGCTTAGTATTTAGCTCCATCCATCATTTAATCAACTATGACCAGCTTTCTGTGCAGTGGTAGTTTTGCACCACATATTTTTACATATTGGCCAAGAAGTTCAATTTTGGTCTCATCTGATCACAAAACCTTCTTCCACTTCTTGCTGTATACCCTACATTGCTTGTGGAAAACTGCAAATGGCATTTTTTTTTTTTTTTTGCCTCTCTTAGTAGTTTTCTTCTTGCCACACTTCCATAGAGGCCAGATAAGTGGAGTTCATGACGAATGATTGTCCTGTCAGCAGATTTGCAGTTTTGCCAAACTCTTGTCATTTGCAGATAGATTGAAATGTTGAAGCTTGGGATGTTTTATAACACCCCTGCTTTAGGCTTCCCACCACCCTTGTTCCTGAACTGTCTGCTGTGTTTCACTGTCTTCATGATGCTGTTTGTCCACTAAAGTTTTCTAACACACCTCTGAGGCCTTCACAGAATGCCTGGATTTATATTGGGATTAAATTAGACAGAGGTGAACTCTTCTTCTTATTTTTTTTTTTTTTAAATATCAAAGTAAAACAGGTGTATATTTATTCATATATTTAAAAAATCCTTCCACTTCCCAATATACCCTATGTTGTGTTGGTCTGTCAGATAAAACCCAAATAAAATCAATTGAAGCTTGTTGCTGTATGTGATAAAATGTGGAAAAATTCATGGTATAAATATGATTGCAAGCCACTGTAAGTCCAGACCTATCTTATCAGTAAGTTGAGCCATCCCATCTTATCTATCTATTGATCGATCGATATATTGATAGATATATTTCACAGCTTCTTGACTTGTGTTTACTTTGAACACAGTGCCCTGGCTTCTTAAAAAGAAAGCAGTTACACATCCTTTAGATCTGATGAGAGACATCCCTTGTTTGTTCTGCTGTCTAAAAATATAAAAGGTGGCAGCAGTTACAGCTGTTGCTCCATCATCATAGAGGCACTTTGTCGCTTGATGTGCTTTTTTTGTGTTGTTTGATGGAAATAAAAGGCTCATTTATTCTATTGTCCTTTTTGGCCTACCAACCCATTAACCCTTTATCCCTTTTTTACAGACATTCTGTATTTATGTCTTACCTTTAAGATTAAAATTCACTTGTAAATATAGATCTTTTTGCTTTCACACTTGCTGTTGTAAGAGCTTCACAGACACTGAGGATAGACATGACTGTCACTCCTTTTTACCTTTTAATCATCGAAGGAAGGTGGGATTCGTGCCAGTAAGTAAAACAGGCTTCCCAGCATGATTCTGCCACCACTGTGCTTGGAAGTTTGAACAGCCTCACCTTGCCTCCTTCAAACATACTTCTTGTCAGTGTGGCTCTATTTTTGCCTGGTCTGACCGTAAAACGTTTCTCCAGAAGTTGCTTAGCTCGTTCATGTGGGTTACTACAAATGTCGGTCGAGCTTAACAGTATCACATTCGAAGTGGGGGCTTTTCTTCCCCACTTTCTGGTCAGTACCCTTTCACTTAATGATGATATAAACCTGGCTTTACTGTGGACAGAGACCCTGGTATTCCATCAGGTTCTGCTTTATGGTTCCTCGGTTGTTCCTGAACTCTAACCAATTTCCTTTCCATCAGTTTTCTTTCAGACCTTTGGTGGCACATCTAAATAACTTGTGTTTCGCTTGAACATATGATATTGGATGTCTTGTTTAGAATATCTTTTGTTCTGCTTCTTTGAAAATCACAAAATTTTTTGGACTTTTCCATTGTTCTGAGGACATGTTAATCTAATGAGTGCTATCAAACTAATCCTTCATGATCGCTAACCTGATGCCGATAACAAATGTATGCCATTGCTATTGCTGTGCAAAAAAAGAGAAAATTTTAATTCCAGTTGTCTAAAATATTAAAACAGTTTGAACAAACCGTCCAGTTTGTAAGTTCTGTTATTTGACCTGTAGCAGTTTCTCTGATTAAACTCCTTTTGGACATTTTGAGATTTTTGCAGTGTATTGTTTTCCCAGATCATATTGGTTTTAAATATGGAGGTTGGATTCATTTTGTTTTATGAGTCAAAATAACGTTCTAAAAATTTCTTATAGAGAAAATCTTAACACCTTCTATTTTGAGACCGCTGAGAGAATAGGAATAAAAAGTGACATAGAAGGACAAATAAAATGTGTGTAAATTTGCATTTTAGTAGGTGCTCAAACATAAACATCAAACATAAGGTGTCTTTATTTCAGAAATGTATATGCTGTCTGGAAAAGTGCCACCCCCCCGCAGCTGGATTCCAGCTCCATTAAGAGACATATGGCACAGAGAATCCCCCCTCATTATTCTCCGCTGACCCACATAGAGAACAATACAGCCACAGTTTGTGCTGCTGCTTCCTATGCATTCCCACAGCAAAGGAGTCTCGTGCAATTCATCATTGACAGCAGCGCTCCCCTCTGCACCACCGCTGGAGGTCACCTCTCAGCTGGATGGGATGGTAGGACGCAGGTCAGGGAGCCTCTGGGGATTAAAATTCTTGTGTCCTTTAGAGTTTACTAGAAGGGCATCTGTTATACAAGATGTTTCCAGGTGTTGTCTTGTCCTTTAACACTCAGTCTTTCTGTCCTTCAGCTGGGCAGCGGTCCTGAAGACCTGGCTCCCCTTCATCATGCTCTGTGGGGTCCTCGCCACATTCATCTTGACACTGAACCTACAGTAATACAGCGAGCAGCACCAGGAGGGGGCTTTGGTTATGCTGTACACGTTATCATTGACATGAATGCTGTGTGTTTTGATGGGACACTTGTTAGTACAACAAAATAGCAATTGAACGACTCGTTATGCTTAATTTAACAACCTTGCTGCTTGTTTGTAGTTTTTAAAGGACATAAATAATCATTTTTACAGATTTTCCCTATAATTTGTATTCAGGCTTGCAGTTACCAAAAGTTTTATTGAATTACATGTGCAGCATCAAAAAATATATTAAAAAACATCAAGGAAAATAAATAAGCACAGACCTGCTCAGAACACAGCCTTTGTTTGAATTGAACATGATTCTCTGGGTGGCAGCATTTTTCAAGGTGGAGGGTGGGGTGGCATAGCCCCCCCTTGTGGGGCACCACTGCTGGAATCCCCAAACCTTGGAATCAGAGCATAACACAATGTCCACCTAGTACAAAAGCAGTAATAACAAAATTTACAGCTAGAATTTGAGTTCATAAAGTGAGGAAAAACAGGAATTTACACTTTGAGCTGGGGGAGGTTGGGTGAAATCTTGCCTGCAATCAGTAGCTTGGAGACCTACCAAACAGGCACCCTTCCAAGGGATTTAAAAGCTTTCTGACACTGTAGTCTGCCTGTAATTCTGTACAGTAATAAATGACTGCTTGTGGCAGAAACTAAATTGAGACACTAAAATTCTGGCAGCATTTCTGCTCCAGTTCTGTCAAACATTGTTTCTTGGATGTGCACAGGCATGCAACAGCATGTTCCTCCAAACAACTCACCAGAATAGCCTACTTTATATTATCAACCCATACAGTGGTTGTGCAAGTCTCGCCTTTCTCCATAGTTTGCGTTTTACTTGTGAGGATTTAACAATATTACTTTAATGTGGCTGAGAAAGCATTACTCTGAGGGCACCATCTAACTGCCTTCAGTTAGTTACACCCCAACAAAATGTTGCTCAGCCCTAAAAATTGCTTCAAACTTTTAATAAACATGTGATACATGGAAGGGAGCCTAAAGTACTGATATATAATCAAGACTACAACTGCAGTCAGGCACTCTTGTTTATTTGGCTCAGACATGAGGGGGGAGCAGTTACAGGTAAAGCTGATTATCATGCCTAAAATGTTGGGAGAACATTTGGAGAGATTGGTCACAGATTTAAACTGATCTATGGACTTAAGTACAGGTTTTGACAACAGATGCATGAAAAGCAATAGCCTATGTGAAATGGAGCATTTTCTTACATGATAAACTTTATGCTCACAAACAGCACCCAGTGTCGCTTTATGGTCTGGCTGTTTACCCCCTCTTCAAGATGTCTGTAAGCCTTGGCAAAACCTGCGTTGTGTACACATCCCTTATCTTTGGGTTCTTACTTCCCTGAATTCAGAGATTCCAGCTGTTTCATAAGACCATTTCGGTTTTGAGGAGAAATTCATCCTCTTCACATGTTTACTTTGAACCATCTTTCCTACATAGATCATCTCCACAGTAAATGTGCTCACTCTGTCCGTTTCTGTATGTTGTCAGTATGAAACTACATATCCATATTTCATGTAAAAAGCTTTTTTTTAAATGAAGAAATCAGTCCTTGTCCTGAGTCATCCATAAATGGTACTTGCCGCCTATTTTTAGGAGAGGCGTGGCTTCAAATGCTTTTGTGTTCTCAAAAG
This sequence comes from Anableps anableps, assembly GCA_014839685.1. Taxonomy (NCBI): domain Eukaryota; kingdom Metazoa; phylum Chordata; class Actinopteri; order Cyprinodontiformes; family Anablepidae; genus Anableps; species Anableps anableps. The sequence goes on along the minus strand of CM026072.1, from coordinate 23,767,898 downwards.
TTGCTTTTGAAATTACTTATCTGCTTTGAAAAGTTCCATATTTTCAATTTTTAGGGATCTTATGGCTCTAAAATGTGACATTAAGTATTTTTTTTTTGTTTTAGTAAGCTACAACACAGGGTCTGCTAATCTTTTCTCACACTCCTAATTTTCTTTTCTTTTGTTTACCTATGTTTTAGCTCTGTGTTTTTTCTTGGGAAAAATAGTCACGTTAAAGACGATCATTTTTTCCGTAATATGCCACAGTGGAGTGGTGAGATGCATTTTTCATGAGTAACAGTGATGAATCCATTTCTCTCGACTTCAGTGATGAATCACTACAGAAGGGATTTTGAGATCTTAATGCTGGAAGTTCTGAAAAACCTTTGGAGTGTCCTCTTTTGAATTTGTCTTAATCATTTATTTATTTATTTGCAAACAAAGACTATATGCTCACTAACTTTGCAACCTGGAATATCACAGGAGCGCGAGTCAGGATTATGAGCAGATCTGTTTTGAAAGCTATCTACTAACATAGCTACTGATTATTTATTGCTGTGTATCTTTCTCATTTTAAGGATGTATTATTTAGCAAGTTATTGTTTATATTATTACACTGTGTCCTCTGTCAGACTGTGGTGTAGGTCAGTGGCTCTGGGCGCTCTAATCGAATCAGTCCTCTGTACCTTTAAGGGAACCACATACCTTTTTTTAGCAAGCAGATTCAGTTCAATATGAGCAACCATCAATTTGTGGGAACCCTTATTCCCACAGTGGAGCAGATGAGAAGGCACTACTGCTGGAACAAGCAGCCTTTGCCACTAATGCAGCATTAGTTTGGCATCTGAAATAACAGGTCACATTTTTCTCTTCTGTAATTTTCATCTGCAACTTCTTTGTTTTCAATTTTCCCACTCTGCAGAGATGTGCATTTTGGCAGCTTGTGTTTTTTTAGGAATTCTCCTTTTATTTGCACCCTACGAGTGCTTGGAGTGTCCTTTTGGCTGTGAATGTCTTGCGGTCACCCACACGGTGAAATGTGTCTCTAAGGATCTGCTTATAGTGCCACAAAACATTCCAGGATATACCCGGAATGTCATCATCACAGGGAATAATATACATCAAATCGGACCAGATTCGTTTACAGAACTGCAGAATGTCACTAACGTCATTTTAAGCAATAACAGGTGAGAATGTCAGTGTTATGTTTTCCACTTATGTATTTTAAGCCATATTTGGTTAATGTAACTAACTTTGTTGATGTGTACATAATAAAGAAATAATGGCATTATCTGTGGCAGTGTTTGTTCTTTTTAAGATGTCATATGTATTATTCAGCATTAGAATGGCATCAAATGTCTAAGAGCAGTTGTCACAGTGTTAGTCGTCTTCTCAGGATCACAGAGTTGGCCTCTCACACCTTCACCGCCCTCACCAACCTATGCTCCTTGGACCTCAGTGGTAACCAGCTGGCCCTAATCCATCCAGAGGCTCTCAGCATACCTGGAAGCCCCCTTCAGGAGCTCAACCTGAGCCGCTCGCTGCACAACTTCACCGCCCTGACGGACCTGGCCACGGCTCTTCGTTGGGGCGGACTCTGGGGTCTCCTCCGCCTCGACCTTTCTGGAAACCTACTGGCCCTTCTACCACCTGGGATGTTCTCCCACGTTCCCAGTTTACAGCAGCTCTTGCTCAGGAACAACTCTTTGGTAGCTGTCTATGCTGGGACCTTTTCTGGCATGGATCATCTGGAGATCCTGGACCTGACACACAACGACTTTGAGGCATTCAGGGCTGATGCTCTTCAAGAACTAGAGAGACTTGGGAATGCTCAAATCCTCCTTGGTAACAACCCATACACCTGCTCCTGTGAAAGCCGGGATTTTGTGACCTGGCTAAATAAAACCAAAGCCCGGGTGGATGCTGATGTGATCAGATGTGCATCACCGGAGGAATTAGCCGACACCCGGCTGCAAGGACTCACTGTCCAGGCCATTGGTTGTGTAGTTCCGGTCCTCGCTGAGGTGACTGACCTCACCTTGCAGACATCCTACGTTTTCCTGGGGTTGGTACTGGGCTTTGTCGGCATGGTTTTTCTGTTTGTGCTCTACCTGAATCGCAACGGCATGAAGAAATGGATCATAGAAACAAGGGATGCATGCCGGGACGTTTTGGAGGGCTATCACTACCGGTACGAGATAGACTCTGACCCTCGGTTGGGTCATATCACAGCAGGCGGCAGCAGGCCACAAAGGCATTTGGGACAAGTGCTGTCCCAACAGCTGCCAAACGACACCTGTATTGTCCAGGGCCCCACAGAAACGCAAGTCAAACCACTGGCAACCTCCCCTCCTGTAAACTCATGATCTTGGAGTATCATTGAATGAAGAATGTAAGATACAAGTGCATTTCAAATAATTATAATATCACCAAAAAATGTATTTATTTCACAAATTCAATTCAAAAGGAAAACTCAGATTCATTACCAAGAGTGAAATGTTTCAAAGGGTCATTTCTTTAAATTTTAATAATTATGAAAAATGTTGACTTCACCGGTGTCCACAATCAGGGTAAGCTACAGAAAGGTCACTGCAAAAGAAGGTGTCTGCTGTGTCTAAAGATGTCATTGGGATATTTGGTGGATGGAAAAAGTGTGGAGAACCAATGGTGCACAAGCAACAGAGATAACAGCCACCTTTAGAAGAAAGTAGGTATTATATTTCATTTGGAAATCAAGGTCCCAGAGCCTGATGGAAGAGAGGAGAGGACTGCTGCATTGTTGTAATAATTCATCCAAAGGAAGTCCCAAGCTAGTATTGAGTGGATATACTGTACAGTACATGAAGAAACTTTATAAAGCCACTATTTCTGTTTTCATTTTTTTTAATCTTATGTAATATTCTAATTTTCTGAGAAATTGACTTTTGGGTTTCAATGTAAGTCATAATCATTACAATTAAAAGAAATAGGCAGTTGAACTTTATCGTTTGGTGTGTAATGTACCTGTAGAGTTGCACTCTTTAAGTTGAATTACTGAACCAACCTAAAAAAATATTGAGGTGTACCTTTAGAATTCCAGGAGATTTATACTAGCTGTGTATACATCCTTTAAACCTCACCATTAAAAGTGCCTTTGTGTTTTTTTAGGCACTTGAAAATAATCTGTAAATAGTTTTCTGCTTTTTAGATAACCTGTCTTGGTTTTGGTCATTGTTTATTAGTTAGTCTCTGCATCATAACTATACTCATTTGGAAACACCACCACAGAGCATGGATGGCAACTCAGAAGCATGGAAAATGCATGAAAAAACATAGGATAGTAAAATATGTATTGTAATAATTATATTGTAGAAAAGTTTTGAAGCAAAAAATTCCCAGATTATGTAATTTCATATATTTGCATTTGTCTTTATTGTTTCACAAGTAGTACAACATGAAAAAGTACAGTCATTGGCAATTGCTATAAAAATAGGTATTTCATTCTAAATAAAACATTTGTTTATTTAATTAATTTCTATGCTCCCTTATTGTGACTGGAGTACAGAATGGAGATCTACAGAAAAGCATTTGTTTTCCTCCATGTGATGTGTTCTCACTATTTCTGCTCAAATAGTGTGTGATTAAGTGTCTATATGCGGTGAAAATAGGACAAAATGAAAGATGTTGTTTAGAAACACACCTGCTGGCGCTGCAGCTGTGCACCCCTGTGAGCATGCCAGGCCTGCCTTGTAAGGTCCCCTGCATGTGTGCGCATTAATTATAATGGTGGTTTCCAAAGTTCCTCCACTCGTGACCTACAAAATAGTAGTTGCCAAGGCTTGTGACCCAGACTACAGAAGCATACAAACATTGCTAATGAGTCAGTGGAATGGATAATGGCAACACAAATAGCCTCTATAAAAATGTCATCATATTTGGAACTAGTGTTTATATCATTTCCCTCACAAAAGTTTTCATACAACTTTAATTTCTTCACATTTTCCCCCTTACAACCACAAGTGTCAATGTATTTTGTTGGGATTTTATATGGTGGTCAGCACATAGTAATGCATAAGCAATGGAGTGGAAACAAAGCGATACATGGTTTTACAAGTAAAACAACTGAAAAGAGGGGCTTGCCTCCCTGCGTCAACACTTTATTGTGAACCAGCTTTTTGCTGCAACCACAGGTACCTACAAGCTCTTTTGGACTATCTCTTCATCAGTTCCATTGAATTAATTTTCCCTCTTTGCTTGTTAGCTCAAACAATTATTCTGTGGTTCAGGTTGTTGAACAGTCAACCTGTTCTGGCTAAAGAAAAGCACCACCAGAGGCAGTATATGCATGAATGCATTTAAATAAATGCTCCACTCATGAAGGTGAAATAAACATCAATTTTTATTTAACTCACCAATGCTTTTTCATGATGAACTTGAGGGAAACACAGTTTACACTGACATCTTTTAGAGGTACTCTATTCAGGGGTGAATAAAAGATATACATGTGGTTTCCAGGTGCAAACTTTGGATATTTTATGCAGAAAGTGATGCAGCATTTTCCTTCAGTGTACATACTGGGTGATTCTTGAGTATGTGTGTGCAGTTAAGGTGTAACACATGGCATGGTTAAAGCAGGCCTATGTGTCTCCTTTCACTGCAAACTTTACTATGTCACCTTTGGCTCAGCTGTATACGTAAGAATATTGACTGAAAGCTCAAGTCCAATCCCACCTTGATTTATATTTTTTCAGTGTAGAATTATTTAAAATGTGCAAAAAATGGACATTTTTCATCCAACTTTCAGCCTTTTGACTGCAACAACATTTTAAAGGACAACATAAAGAAAAAAAACACACTTTCAGTGCCAGTTCCTGTCTCAGCTCACTTGCTGGTAATAACTGGGTTAAAAGTGAACACAGTCACAAACACCTAAATGGATCAGTTTTCAGTCAAAAATTCGGACTTTGTTTTCCCACAGTTAAAGTATGAAAATGTGTGAATGAGAGCAACTGTTCTGGGGATTCAGACATTACAAATGACAGTTTATGTGGTCAAAGACAACAGGAGACAACAAAAAAGATGCTTGGCAATGTCAGAATCTATATGATAATTTGTGAATGAGGTTGTAGCTTATATACATATATATATTTTTAAAACTTTATTTCAGACAACATATGATGCATGAATGAGAAGTAGAGTTCAAAATCTTTAGCTGGTGAACTATGGACACTAGTTAATTCATTTTAACCTGGCTAAACTGTCTTCAGAAATAGTTCTTGTTCATGATGAACTGACACTGTCCACAAGCATGAAGCTGCATCAGCATGTTTAAGTATTGAGATACTGTTGACATACATATGTAATCTGTTATTTATAAAAGGGGTTTCCCAGACCAAATGAAAATTAATAAAATAATACCAACCTACAAAGGTGGAAATAAACATGAATCCTGCAACTATTGACCAATATCACTGCTTCCACAGTTTTCAAAGATTTTGGAGAAATTGTTTGTTGCTAGATTAAATCAGTTTATTAACAGATACAGTATTTTAAGCAGTTGTCAATATGGGTACGTTCCAATCACTCAACTGCAACAGCGTAAATTTAACTGGTTGAAGAAATTTCAACAGCAATCGATAAAAAACAATACTTAGTAAGTATATTTGTAGATCTTCAAAAAGCCTTTGATACATTTGATCATACAATATTATTGGATAAAGTGTATAAATATGGAATCAGAGGAGTTGGCACATGAGTGGGTTAGAAGTTACCTGAAGGACAGAAAACAGTTTGTAGAAGTTAATAAAAGAAAATCTGCTCTATACAATATTAGTTGTGGTGTACCACAAGGATCAGTCCTTGGACCAATACTTTTTCTTATGAATATTAATGATTTTGCTATGGTTTCTAAATTTCTTAAGTGCATCTTATTTGTGGATGACACAACCTTATTTTATTCAGGTGAAAATATTAAAAAAGTACTAGATGTGGTTGGAAATGAATACACAAAAATTAAAATATGGTTCAACACTAACATATTATCCTTAAATATTGGTAAAATGAAGTTTATGATATTTTGTAGCAATAAAAAGTGCTGATGCACAATTATATGTAGAAGGAGTTGAGACACAAAAAAAACAAAAGAAATTAAGTTTTTAGGTGTTCTTATTGACGAACATTTATCATGGAAATCTTATATCATAGAAAAGTTAAAATATCCAAAACTATTGCTGTTTTAAGTAAGAATTACTAAACAAAAAGGCCTTGTATATCCTGTTTAGCTCACTGATTGTTCCATAACTGACATATTGTGTGGAAGTGTGGGGTAGTACCTGTAAAATATATGTGGATTTGATTTTTCTTTTACAGAAGAGAACTGTTAGAGTCATAAGTGGAAGTGGATATAGAGATCACACGAACCCAATATTTAAACAGTTAAACGTATTGAAACTTTATGAATTGATAGACTGCAATATTTAAAAATGTATGTACAAAGCACATATTTTTTATAGCAAACAATATTCAAAACAGATTTGTAAAAAGAGAAAGCAAATACAACTTTAAAGGAACTGAGGTTTTCAAAATTTGTAGATTCAGAACGGCGACGATGGAAAGATGTGTTTAAATTAAAGGTGTCAGTTTATGGAACAATCTTGACTGTGAGCTAAAACAATCTAAATCTCTTTCTGCATTTAAACAAAATTTGAAAATCATTATGATGAGGCAATATGGCCTTGAATAAGCTGATGTTTTGTTGTGTATTATTTGTGTGTATTTTTTGTGTATTTGAAATATGTCTGTAATAGTCTTCTGGGTTGAATAGCTAATTTTCTTTTTTATGTGAATGGGGGCAGATATAAGTTTATACTTCTCTCTGCTCCTTTTCATTCATGATTTCTTTTTCTTTTACTGGTTAGGTGAACTATTCATAACCATTATTGAGTGAATGAAATAAAAAATAAAAAACATGACTGTTAGGTTAATTGAATACTTTAAATTGCCTTTAAGTATGATTGCAAAGGCATAGTTGTCTATCTTGTGTGTTTCTGTGTTTCCCTGTGATGGACTGGCACCCGATGACAGCTGGAGGTAGACATCGGCATTTTTCATGAATTAGATACTGTAAATTTAATAATAATAACAAAGACGTCCATGGAGGTTGGACATTGTTTTCCTTTTATTTGTTTTTCTGTTCTTTTTAGTGAAATTTTACTGTATTATTTTCCTTTTTTTGTCTTGCTCTGCACTTTTAAATCTGCCTCAAGTGACGTCACCGCGCACCTGTGGGTGGGTCCCCGGTTGCGGTATTAGCTGTAGCCGCAGGTGATAGCCAAGTACTGGGAGACACTCGGAAGCTCCGGGGACTCAGTTTTGTTGTTGTTGTTTTTTTTTTTTTTTTTTTTTTTTTTACCAGAGGAGACGGTGCGGATGTGCTGGGAGGTGTCGTTCGGTTGTGGCGCCGGACTCCGGGCTTCGAGTTTATCGAGTTTCTCGCTTGTTGGCTGAAACAAAAACTCACCTGGAAAGTCCCCGGTTCTGTCGACATCTCCTACTTGTTTGAGGCGCTAGCAACAGACGCTGCGTCGGTGCGAGACTTCCGCGGTTCGCTCGGCAGAGAGCCCAACCACAACTGTTTCTTCTTATGCGGTAAGTGGACGCTTTGCAATTGAAATTAAGAGCAGTTAGATGCTGAACGGGGTTTGGCACTGATTGCACAGGTACCCTGGACCTAAAGGTAACATCCCCAAAAACTTCTGTGAAGGCAGCAGTCAGCGCACGATTGTTTTTTTGTTTTTTTTTTAACTGTTTGGTTTAACAGCTGTCTGAGAGTATAGTGTTTTAAACCTGACTGGCACTTTATCCTTCAAATTTTATTTAGCGAGCACTTTAAGAGTTTTTAAATCTTACACAGAGATGCAAAACAGAGGAAGAAGCATGCAAACAACACGAATAGCAGAAAGTGCTAATCTAATAAAATAAGTAATATTTATTAGACAACTATAGTGAAATGTAAAACCAAGGAAACTCACTAGAAGCACCAGAGACACATAAAAACAATGTAAAATATATACATAAACACGACAGTGTTCTTAAAAAGTATGACAAATATTTATTCATTTTTATTAATAATGAAATTAAAAATAGTTGTTAAAACAATATAAAAATAAAAGGACACGAAAGCTATTAAGATTCATTTTAAAATGCAGTGGAACAAAATAAAAACAAATAAATTATTTATTAACATTATAAATGTATAAACAAATCTAAAATGCAAAGTAATGCACTTTAACTGCAATACCAGAAATAAAGATCAAAACCTAAAATTTTCTAATTTCTGATTAAATATTTTTTTAAATACACAAAAAATTAGAAATGCACAAAAAAGTAAAACTTAAAAATTGACAAACAGAATAAACAAAAAATTTAAACACTGAATAATATACTTTGACCCTAAGACAAATAAAGACAAGAACAAGATAAAATAAAAATATAGATTAAAAAAGACAAAAATACTCTAAAATGTCATAGAAAATGTAGAATTAGGAAAATAATAGCTTCACCAGAGATGGCTCTGAACAACGTAAAAAAACAAAGACCCCATAAAAATTCTAAAACTCAATAGTGTTCTTCAACCATAAGAAATAAAAGACTACATTGCTTAATCATGATGAAATCAAAGTTGGTTGTGAAAAACTATATCAAAAAATAACAATAAAACCCTTAAGATCAAATTGAAATGCAGTATTTAAATTAAAAAAAGAAATGAGTTTAAATTTGATTACATTGAATATTAACACAAAATATTGCACTTTGGTCATAACACAAAAAAATGAGAGTTTAATTTTGTTTGTTTTTCTTTAAATTTTCTTCTCTGAAGGTCTGTTCCAGTTATGTAAAGAAGTAATTTCCAGTAACTTGTAAGGACTCCTCTTGCCCTGCAGGTTCCGCGTGTTTTGAGCCATGCCTGGCCACAGCTCAGGGGCTCCCCAGACGTCCCGCCACTCCAAGCACCACACCTCCAGCTCCAAAACGGGCAACTACAGACAAAATCGAACTATATACAGGGAGAGCACGGGCAAACATGACCTCAAGGATCTTCATGGGGAACATTTACGCGAGCACCACAATGACCATCCTCGGTATTCAGAGAACAAGAATGGCCGCAGTAGAGGATACCCACGAAATGGCACGGCCCGTGGCTCAGAGACTATAGGATTTATTCCAGGGTCGGCTGACAGCACACCGGCCAGCAGGCCTACATGTGGTTCCTGCGCCTCTATGGGCTGGAGTGGTTGCAAGGCCCTGCTCTGCTGTGTGCTTACCTGTGGCTCATATGGCAGCCCAGAGCCCTGTCTGCCTGTTAATGAAAGCTCAACAGACCACCCACCCAAAGCAGGCAATGAACCTTCTAATGGCATAGCTTTGAACAGCCCCACCTGTGGTCTCTCTGTGGAATCCAGCAAGCCCACCAAAACTGCCAGGTTACCCACAAGCGAAAGCTTCCGTTACCAAGATGTTCGTTTTAGAGGTGAGATTGTCGATTATCCGGTTAATCCCTCCAAACGGACCCGTCCGCCCGCAAAAGGGGAAAGCCAGAGACCCATCAGCAACACCAGCCTGTTGTCCAACGACTGCTACGATTTGGACGACCCATGCGACAGCACAGACGTTGACTCTCTTATCACCAAGAAGCTCATGGAGCTTTTCGCCTTCCACCAGATCGAAGAGCTCGCTAAGTGCACGTCCGATTCCTCTTTCTTCAGCAAGACGAACGAGATCAGCGAGCTTATCTACAACATTGCCCAGGACTACAATCTGGAGGAGCAGGAGGCCGAGTGCAAGCTGGTGAATGGGGTCATCCGCATAAGCACGCGGAGGGCCAAGAAGAAGGCCAGCCATCAGTCAGCGGGGCAGCGTCCTAACGGCAGGAACGACGGGACTCTGCCTGATAGCGGCAACGAGACCATGACCCACACCTTCATGAGCAGTGATTGTAAGGAAATCGCAACGTTTTTCTGTTGCAGTTTACTTTTTAAAAAAAATGCGGTAAATATTTATGATTCACATGGGTATTTTGCAGCCTGAAGGTTGCAGAATACCAAATATTGTAAATATCTGACCTGTCTTCCGTCAGTGACTCATAGTCTGTTGGAACGTTGCAGCCTTTGTTAGCTCAGAGTTGTAAGTCTTAACACACTAGATATTTTGCAGGCAATGGCCTATTAGCAATCAGTTAATCTGGGGCAAGCTGAAACATGTACACATGGTTTACCAAAACACTGAAGTAGCAGATGACCAGATTATTTCTAACTTTAAGAACATAGTAATGGTGGTTGCACCCTGTCTGCTTGTCTTCATGGTCTTCATTTGATTTCCTTTTGCAGTTCCAGAGGTGAAAGTGTCTGAGCAAACGCCATCAGATGAGCTGGCGAGGAAAATGAGACAATACAGCTCAAGAAGTGAGTACATTTGGGAATTTTCCACAGGTGGATAGTCACTTATTTGACTTTTTTTGTTTATTTGTTTGTTTGTTTGTTTTTGGTGGGGGTGTTAAAAACATTTAAGGAATTAAGCTATTGGGATGTAAAATTTTCGCTCTTCGCCATAGTCTTTGACTATCCTGATCTCAGAGGGGTAATTCCCCCCAAGTGTGTTTCAGACTGTGACCCATTGTGCCAACTGCAGCTGTAGGCATCTTCTCAACTTCTCCGTCTTTTTTTCCAGGAACACACCTCACCTTACATAGCAAAGTGCTGCATTCCTGCCCTTTTCTTCACATATTACAATTCTTGGCTTGTGAAAAGCCTCCTCCCTACCTGTGCTATTGAACGCCTACCCCATCTGCCGTTTACCCCCCCTCGCTCCCCCCCTTTCCACAACCACCACCCCTGCAGTCATGCTACACAATCTCCTCAAGCAGCAGATTAAGCCACATTAAATATCTGTCCCCTGATTTATTGTGTCATTTAAGCAAACTACTTGGGTTACAACTGAATTACAGTGCAACAGGCACTTTTTTCCCTCCCTCTTCGCTCTTATGTGAAGAGGCAGCTAAAGGGACTGGGTGTCCTGTTACATGTCTTTGAATGAGGGTACAGCACATTGTGTTTCCATAACTTTCACAGTGAGGCCTGGGAATTTATCAGCGGCTTGGGTTAAACGCAGTGCCCCTTTCGTAAATGCAAAGTAACCCTTTGATAGATACTAATAAACAGTGCCTTCTAAAGCACTCATACCTTTTGAACACTTGTACATTTTGTCACAGCCACTAACCTCAGCAAGAAAGAAGGTGCTCTGGTCAACAGACCAAAATTTAAATATCTTGCTGAAATGCCAAGCACTTTCTGGAGGAGCATGTAATGCTCCACGTTAGCCTAAATACACTTGGTGGTGGCTGTATCATGCTATGGGGATCCTTTTCTTCAGCGGGGACAGGGAAGCTGGTCAGATTTAATGCAATAGATGTATTTAAAAGCAGGATAATACTAGAAGAAAACCTAAATTGATAAGATGGGCAAGAATAGCATTATGCAGAGAAGAGAAGCTCTTAATTTTTTATCAAAGCAGGTCTCCCTTGTAAATGAGATCTTGGGTCTCAGTGAGACAACCTGTATAAATAAAGGTTAAATCAATTTTTTTTTTTTTTTTTTTTTTTAAGTTTGGGGGAGCTACCTGGATTCAGAACTCAAGTGGGAGAATCTATTATCAGATTTTACAAATCCTTTCAAAAATCTGGCCTTTATGGAAGAGTGGCCAAAAGAAAGTCATTGTTGAAAGAAAACCATAATAAAAAGTCCCATTTACAGTTTGCCACATGCCTTTTAGGGAACATGTGGAAGAATATGCTCTGATTAAGTCAGAAAATGTAACTTTTTGACCTACATGCAAAATGTGAATAGAAAACTAACACCATCGATCACTCCAAAAGCAAAAGCAAGTTTATTTATGCAGTACCATTTGTGCACATGGTAGCTCAGAGTGCTTTATGGGCAACCAAAGTAACAGATAAGATACATTAAAACATGAAGTACATCAGAAGGGGGAAAAAAGTAAAGATCTAAACAGAAGTGCTGAAATGTTAAAAATAAATAAATAAAAAATAAAGGTCAACAGTTTTTTTTTTGTTTGTTTGTTTTTGTTTTGTTTTTTTTTTTTTTTTGGTTTTTTGGGGGTTTTTTTCCTCACATGTCAGGTTTTCAGGCAGTTTGTTCCAAAGCTGAGGAGCATAGAAACTAAAAACTTGCCTCCCTTTTTCAGTTCTGGTCCTGGGAACACAGAGTAAAGAGATCTACATGATTCTTTCTTGACAACCAACTTAGAAATCTGTCTATTCATAGTAACTGCATGCCCCAGTTTTTCTGTGTTCGGTTTTGATAGAAAAAAACCTTTATTCTCACAATGTTTGGAATGGTAGTAAGTTGATTTACTAATACATCTTAAGTGGATTCAGGTTTCAGTCATAACACCTCTGTTTTCTCTGAATTTGACTGAGTGCTATTAAAATCTGACAAAATGGTGACATAAAAATATAAAGTTTTATGTGATCAGCACATATTAAGGACAAAAATGTCAGGTTGGATATGGCTCTATAATTACTCACAACTCTAGCATCCAGATGAAGCTTTTTTTTTATAGATGTCGGAGTTGGTGTAGCCAGAGCTACAGTGCAATGGTTTAGATCAAAGCACATTCATGGGCCCAGTCAAAGTTCAAACCTAAACCCAAGTGAGAATTCATGGCCAGACGTATAGCGTGCTGTTCACAAATGCTCTTTATCCAGTCTGACGGAGCTTGGGGTATTTTACAAAGATGGTCAAAAATCTGTCTCTGGAGGCAGAATACAAAAGACTGGCAGCTGTAGTTGTAAACTTTGTGGGGCTGAATACTAATGCATTCTGCACTTCTCGAGTTTTTTTATCTACAGTTTTTAAGCGATGTGTCCTTTTCCTTCTGCTTCACAACTATGCACTCCTCTATTTTAGTCTACCACATAAAATCAAAATACAATAGGTTGAAATTTGTGGTTTAACAAAATGTGTAAATGTTTGGGAAAAACACTATTCATCTGTACTAAATACTTTTTCCCCTTTCTCTTCTAGCATATTCCTCTAGCACTGCCACAGCCTACTCTCCTTACCAGCATGACACTGGGACAAACTCCTCGGCAGCCCCTCTGCTCATTTGAAATGCTTCACGGAGAGTCAAATGTCTGTATACTGACAAATCAAGTAGCCACCTATGCTGTTACTGAGCAGAGCACCTTTATCCTAGATGGGTATAGTTCTCCTTTTATTGGTCGATTATTATTGTTATTATTTTTTTTTTATCTTTCATTAAAAATGACCAACAGAGGAGCTTTTTTTCCATTTTGTTTTTTTCCCCATGGCAAAGGGATGCAAGTTTCTATAAACGCAGTGTTTTAGGTTTAGAAAGTAAAAGCTCAGTAGTCAGGAGACCAGAGGATCAAGGCTCACGGCAGGACAGAACCGTCCTCATTCTTGTCTTTGTTTTTGTTTATACAGTCTGTCTTATTCTGCATGTACAGCTAAATGTCTTACCATTTCGCTAGACTGCTGAGGAACATTTTTGATTATTATAAGCCATATTTTGATGTACATATCAATGTTACTCTGTACCTTTTGAATTCATTTTTTATGTTACACAGTAATGTGTTTTTCACAAAATAAAAACTTCAGCCCTTGTTTTTATGCCCTTTTTTTTTTTTTTTTTTTTTTTTTTTTTTTTTTTTTTTTTAGATTTGTTGCTTATATTAAAGTCCAAAGCTTTCTATTATTTGTAACACAAGCCAAAATTCAGTTCAAATCAAAATCTGCTCAGAAGTTCATCAGTTTTAACATGTTTTCCTACATCGACAAATGTTTCTGTAAAGTTTTCTCTGTAGCCCACTTCTCCTTAATCTCTGGGATTGTCAGGCTCACCTCCCCGAGGTCAACGTTGCAGCAGGCAGGGTTTTTCCGCCCTCAGCAAAAGACGGAACTCGTTTGGCTGGTTCTGACTCAAGGGAAATAAAATCCAGGGGTTTGTCTTTGTTATTTATTACAAAATGAAGACGGAGTACAGAAAACCGACCTGATTTCAGGAATCCATCCGGATTGTATTTGGGTAGAAATGTTTCAAATGTTTACCACTCTGGAAATTTTGGATTCTGGTGTTTTTGTTTTGTTTTTTGTTTTTATGGCTGAGACCAGAAAAAAAATAGATCTCAAGCTAAATCTGTTGTTTTTATGGCTGAGACCAGAAAAAAAATAGATCTCAAGCTAAATCTGTTAGCTGCTGGTATTTACAACCATTTTCTGTCAGCGGCGTAAAACAGGACAACATCTGTCAGAGTACAAATGAAGCTGCTCCTGAACATTCTTGAGATCTTTTGATTTCTTTTGGAAGCAGATGAGAAGAGTTGTTTTTGTTTTCTAGTTGAGTCATATAGAAGCAATGCTTGCTCCACAAAGCTTAAAGACAATCTGTAATTATCTGTTTTCTTCCTTGAATTCAAGCTTTCAGGCTTTTTTTTTCCTTCTGTTTGCGTTGCAGTTTTCCTGCTTAACCCCATTTCCTCTGGCTCGCTGCCCCCGCCGGCACATTCCTGTTTTACCTGCACAGGTTGTCATGTAAAGACACAGTTTCACAACTTGCATACCAAACAGGAGGATGAGCAGGGACTAAGTAGGCCTGTTCCATATAAGTCATAGTACTCAAACTGTTGGGATTTTTGCAGCTGTTCTTCCGTTTGCTGTCACATACCTTTCTTTACTTTTGTGGATCAAATTTGGGGGAAAAAAGTTGACATTGTTCAAAAGTAGAGTAAATTAAAGACCAGTTTTCAGGAAACATTACTTGCTGGGGGGGGGGGGGGGGGGGGGGGCAATGTTTCCATCGTTTTCCATGAGAGGGAGCCATAGAGCCGTTGTTAGAACTACTGCAATAACTACAAGCTTCAGTGGTCAGATACACAGAGCAGTGCATTATTGTGAAGTTGAAGGAAAATATGTGGCTTTCAAAAATATTTAGCAAATGAAATCTGATAAGTGCACTGTGCATTTAGCCCCCTTTGCTTTGATAGCCTTAAGTACACACATTTGGCAAGAAGAAAACCATAAGAAGCTCAATTTGCTGTTTGCCACAAGCCATGCAGGGGACACAGAAGACATGGAAGAAGCAGTTTTGGTTGGGTTAGGTTAAAATATTTGTGGAAAACTAAGAGACACCAACCTGAACACACCCATCCATAGAAAACATGTTAATGAGGCTGCAAGAGACTTGCAACTGGGGCAGAGGTTCACCTTCCAGTAGGACAATGATCTTAAACAGCTACAAGGGAATGGTCACACAGGCACTACATATTTATGTGTTAAACTGGTGCTGTCAAAGTCTAGACCTAAATCCAGTTGAGAATCTGTTGTAAGACTTGAAAAGTGATGTTCATGGATCTGAGCTTGAACTGTTTAGCAAAGAAGAATGTTGAAAATATTTAGTCTATAAATGTGCAAATCTGGTATAGGTCACCTCCAAAAGATTTCCAGATGTTTTGAAAGGTTTTACAAATGCACACCATGCTTTTCATATTTTTCTAAGTAAATAATTCAATAACCACATATTTTGCTTCCACTTTACAATTATGCCCTACTTTTCGTGTCATTTTATCACGCTAAAATTCATGGTTATAGCATGAGGTTTCAAGAGCATGATTAATTTTGCAAGGCACTGTGTATGCTTTTAGACTGAGGGATGGGAACTCTGTTTTCAATTTGAGGCACAGTATTCACCCTGAATATTACAGTTTCAATTTGTTTCAGTTTTTGTCCAGATGGTATAAAGAAGCTAGTCAAGTGGTTTAGAAACTTTCAGATTCATGCCTTGGACACAGTTGGAGAAATTTTTTAAAACATTTCCGTTGTGCAATACTTGAGCTCAATATGTCAGAAATGATGGATCTGTGAGTGGAACTCTAGGGGTGAGGGTGCCATGGTGACCAATGAATATCACATCTAAATGTATAAAAATATATTTATTTCAAGTCTTCATTTGAAGGAAATAACATTTATATAAAACAATGAAGCAACAGAAAAGAAGATCAAGTATACTGACAGAAAGGCACAGTCTGTGGAAAGACAAAACTTTCTTTTTAGTGAAGGATTTCTGCTTAGTCTGGGCTAAAGTGACCTCAGCTTCTTGAAAAATGGAAGCAAATCCTAATCCCATGTAAAAAAAATAACAGTTTCTTTTGTCGATTTTTGGGGTTTTGCAGCATTTCAGGGGTGTAATAAAAAAAACAGATGATCATTTTGTCAATTGAACTTTCTCTAGTGTCTTGAGGACCATTACGGATTTTTGCAGAAGAGCATGTCAACCAGCAGCTCCAGCAGGTTGGCCTGGCCGATCACAGGCCTGAAGAACAGCTCGGTGATGAGGCTGGGCGTGATGCCCTGAAGCATGGAGGCTGTGAGGAGGATTCGAGCAAAGCGCTCCTCTTGCCCTGGATGAAGGAGCTGGACCACTTCGCTCAGGGCATGCTGAGCTTCCTGCTGCAGTCCTTCTACAAACAGGCCTGCCTGTAACTCTGGTACATCTGTTGTTAAAATAAAAGAGATGGTGGGGGGTATGTTTAGAAATTATTTACTTTTGAAAAGCATGCATTTCTTGGAGGTGATTTATTTGAACACAAAGCTAACTCCAGTGAGTACTTACCTGGATTAAATATTGTGGTCCCTTTCAGATATGCATACTCCTTAGGACTCAAATCCAAGCTCCAAAACTTTTTGAGACAGCACCTCAGTTTACTGACACCTGCCATGGTGGGCTGCTCCCTGTCCATCTCCGGGCTCTCCTGACGGTTCAGAAGAATCTTTTTCAGCATGCTGTCTGCCGGAACGTCTGTCACTTCGAAGTCCACATTCTCCTGGGCCAGACCCAGGATGAAGAGTGGTGCCCAGCAGCTTTGAAGAAGGGCATACTGGTCACTTGGTGGCAGCTGCTTGAAAGCCGGTAAGTTTCTCATGAAGTGCACAGTTTTGACCAGGACTGCAGAAGCTTCCTTGCAGACCTCTAACGGTCTGATCAAGCATACTGTCCTTCGCACCTCACAGTTACATCTGTGAGGAGCTGAGCTGTTGTTGAAGGTGTCTTGGCTTGGCCTGCCAGTATCCATTTGGCTCAAGATGTTGTAAAGAATGGGATTTAAAAGCCTATCACCGCTGGTCAAGCAGTTACATCTGCTGTCCATCTTTTCTGACCAAGATGTAGCTGTATGGTCTCTCCAGGTGAATATCTGAGCTCTCTCTGCCTGAACTGGAGGGTGTTACTGCTTCCTCCTGTTTCCCTTTACTTATAAAGCTACCCACCCTCCCGCCTCCTTGTTGGACCTTGAAATGTCAATACACTCTATATGAAAAACAACCATGTGCTCTGCCAGGTGACTGCTCGAACAACCCTGGGAAACAGATAAGCTTTTCTCAATGAAAAGTAGCTGCTGGAGTAACACATGGAGATCATGAGGGATTGGCCTTATCTAGAAGCCAGTGTCATTAACCCAGGCAGTACCAAGCTACCAAGGACTGCAGAGGTAATCAGCCTCCCACTGTGTCACTGCACCCGCCACCTAACACCTGTAGGACTGGAAGGAGGCCAGAGCACAAAAAAGGCCGTTGACCTTTACATTATGTCCTCATTAAGTGCCCTTTTATCTAAATAAACATTTAATCTGGAAGCAACAGGGAAATTTTTTAGACTTGTTTTGAGAAATCTGGAAATCCTGAGTTGCAGCAGCTTTCAACAGAATGCCATCAAGTTAGAACCATGCAGGTGTTAAATCAAACATGTTTACAGCTGTAAAACACAATAAAATGGCTAAAAACCTACTGGAGTAGCAGAAAAAGTTCCAAACAGAAAACAAATAAATAAATCAAAATCAATTTTAACTGATTCTTTTCCTTTTTAAGAACATTGGATTAACCCTAGCTTCCACATGAAATAATAAAAAGATAGCTTGTTGACATGCCAAACAACAGCTGGAGGCAAATGCAACTGCCTAATAGTTTGCCATTATTATATATTGGAGGAAGAGTCCTAGAGTGCTAGTAGTTCAGAACTTAACGCAAAAGAGAACTGTACAAAAAGCACATTTAGGATTCCGAAAATTATTCTATTTCCTAAAAGCAATTTAGGTTCATGTTTGCTGGAATTTCATTCCATTCCTCCTGGAAGAACTGGTGCAACAGAGTCTGGTTTGGAAGCCGGCTAGATCATATACATTCCTTTTCAGCTCTGCCCATATATTTTCTATGGGCCTGAGATCAGGACTTTGTGATGGCCACTTTCTTTTTAAAACCACATCGTAACTAATTTGGTGGTATGGTTTGTTTCATTTGGGAGACCCATTTTGTGCCCAAGCCTTAACCTTCTGGCTGAGGTCTTGATATTTCCCTAGTATCTCTACATAATGCATTTTCCTCATGAAGTCATCTATTTTGTGAAGTGCACCAGCTTCTCCTGCAGCAAAACATCAAGCATGATGCTACCACCCCCGTACTTCATAGTTGGGATGGTTTTCTCAGGCTTGCAAGCTTGCAATAACATCATCATCTGGGCTTTCCCATTTTGTTTAAAGACATAATAATCTTCATAAATGTAAACTTGAAAAATGTTTAAAATGTAGTAAAAATGTGTTTTTGAACTATTTAACAACCTGATCAGACGTCACTGATCCTTGGTATTGCTATGTAATAATGTTAGTGGGTTGTGTCAATAATATGTGTTCTCACTGGAGAATAGGTTTCTTGACTTTAGATAATATTAGTCTTTCACCTGCTAAACAGTGAGTGCAACCTGGTGTTAGGCTATGTTCACATTTACACTTTAACCAATAACACTGATACTGTGTATGAATTTTGCTTAATTACTTAAATACTTAACTGGTGGGTACATAGTGAACCTATTTCCATAAGTCCCTTATGTTCATTGTTGTTGTTCATAAATAATGAGCTGACATTATGAACTTTTTAATATTCTTTAATGTCAGCTCTTACCTTCAAAAGGATTCCTTCAGTTATCAAAATCTGACTGTGTTTTTTATAAATAAATATCTATAACATTGAATGTATATGAGGCTGTCCTATTAAAGTAACTGAAGCTGGGTTTAATCTGATGTATGAGAATTTCTGATGTTATTTGTTCAAAATTCTCTGAGGATCTCAATAAATTAGATGTCACTGAAAAGTTTATTTATTTCAGTAATTCAATCCAAAAAGTAAAATTTAATTATTGTGTTATTATTATTGCTAAACACTTAAGCGTCATATAAGATCCTTCTTCCCAGCACCTGTTAGACTGTGAAACCATAATTGCTCCCATCAAACTCTATAAGTGTTTATATCCATGCTAGTATCTGTACAACTCTACCATTTTTCTATTGTCACTAACTGTAAATAGCTTGTATTTTTAATGCTCAGAGTCATGCACATATTGTAAATTTTTAATTAACTAGCTCTGTTGCAAATTCCTCTAGACTGGAGTATTTTTTACAACTACACAGTATTCTATTCTATTCTATTCTATTCTATTCTATTCTATTCTAAAAGCTAATAAAAGCCTAAAAGTTAGTTTCTCAAAATACCACATGAGGTCAATTAAAAAATATTTTTAATACAGGAATGCCTTCTTCTATTCTTTGTTCATGGACTGTACAGTATATATGCACTCAACACTCACGGCTCCTATTTTGCATGAATTAATTAACATTACCATTAATAGCATTAACATTAATGCGACGTGGCATGGAGGCAATCAGACTTTGCCAAGGTGTTAATGGAGGCCTGATTGCTTTAACAGTGAACTTTAGCTTGTATGCCTTTTTGAATCTGATGTCTCTCATCTTCCCCTTGATGATACGCCATAGAGCCTCTGTTGAGTTTAGGTCAGGCCAGTTTGGAGACCAAACAATCTCAGTGACAATATAGTAATTAAAGCAGGTATTGCTTTTGTTGGCAATGTGGGCAGGTGCCAAGTCCTGGTAGAAAAATCAAATCTCCATAAAGCTGGTCAACAGAGGGAAAGCATAAAGTGCCTCAAAATTGACCGGTGAATGGTTGTTCTGACTCTGAATCTTGATAAAACACAGTGGACCTTATTCTATCAAACTTTTTTATTTCACTCAACTTTCTACATACATGCTTGCATACAGCACTCTGTTAACATCCAGCTACTTTTGTAATGATCTTTTGTGGGTAACCCTCCTTCAAATCATCTACTGACTGAAAAGTCAACAATTTTCCCCAGGATGTAGCCCATAATATGATTGTAACAGAAATTTTGTGTAGGAAGTTTTATAACTGGTCTTATGTAATGATGTAATTTTCACAAACAAAAACATCTTTGATTTTTATCACTCTACGTGTGTGAATCAATTAACATAGTAAATAAACTTTCTGATCACGTTGTATCAGATTGGTGTTAGTTGTACCTATCATAGATGTTTTTGTTCTAAAATAATCAAAACTAAAAAAATGAGATCATGGAATTTCAATTTATGGTTTCTGTGACAGGCGATACAATGTTCCACAATCCTAATTTATGATCCTCTCTGTGCCTGGCACTGAGGTTGGAGTATGATAAGCAAATGACCTTATTACCATCTCACATAAACAAAATGGTACAATTTGCATTTTTTTTCTGTTTGGACATTTAGCTCCACAAATGTTATGCATGAAAAATGTTTACAACTTGGTTAAATGACACAAAAAAGTCTTTACATTTGTTTGGAATGTTGCCAAGAAGCTGTAAAGTGCTACAGAGGGGAAGTTCCAGCAGAAGAGGTAAACTGTGGAGCAGTGAAGTCAAGGTCAGTCATGTAGTGTAAAACTGCAATAAAGAGATTAGACGCCAGACACAACTGGCAGCACCAGTCACCGATTGTTTGCCTTACTTCATTACTCTCTTTACTCATTCCTTGAAGGATTCCTCTGGAAAATATTTCACAGCCTCATTTTTATTCTAGATATAATCTCATTGTAATTCATTGTAATAATTTATACCAGAAATAATCACCAGAATGTGAAGGAGTGCAACTTGAAAACACAAGAAAACACATCATGATCATCAGGAATGTGAGCCTTTTTTTGACAGGGTGACCTGTAATACACCTCAGCAGCTCTCAGGCTTTATGAAGCATGATGATAGTTGTAAATGGCTGTGATAAGGCCTGCGTTTATAGAGGTTAGGAGCAGGCAGAGACGGGCACGGAGGACAGACACTTATCTCTGCCAGGACAGTAAAAATAAAACGTCCTTCAGTCTATAAGTGGAAAAAGAGCCTGATTCTGGGAGTGAGGAAGTGCTGCCCCAAGTTGGACGTGATGTAATGCCTATCACCCAAAGAACATCCAAATCTTCACATTTATAATCATTTGAAATCAAAGCAAACTTAAATAGGTCAAGAACTGGAACTGTTATAACATAGTTCCAGATCCAAGGATCCTTTGATTTTGATATTTAAAGGACTGCTACACTCCCTATAGCTCAGCTTACTCTTCTTCTGAAGCTTCCCCTGACACCTGACTTCTGTTGACTTTACTTCCTCCCATTTTATTTTTCCCACTGGGTCAGTAAACTCCCGGCTCTGTGTGTACATGATGGATAGCACATGACTCTAAGCTTTACTTTACAACAAGTACAGCTGATTTCTGGCTCTGTTTTAACAGTGTCATCAACATGAAGATCAGTTTGTAATCCTGGAAAAAAGTTCACAGAAATTAAATTCACATTTATATTTGATTTGCTCTGTCAAGTTTATGATCCACTTCTAAGTAAGGTTGTGTCACATTACTTTGAACTTTCAGTGACCTGATGTGGGCGAGGGATGAGCTCATCGGTGGTGACTTGACAAAAAAACAACCAGTGAGTTTTATCCAGTGTTCACCAGCATTACCTGCAGAGGATATGCAGTTAAAAAATTAGAACACCCTATGGCAGACTGAGTGTTTTTCTAACATATTGGGACATATGGATATTTAATATTAACAAAGTTTGTCACAACACTGTTTCTGCTTTGTTTTCACACCTAAATATTTCAGATCATCAAATGTTAACAAGAGAAAGTCACGTCAACAACAGAGAACTGGAAAAAAAATTATGCACTGCAGACCTCACTTGCCACAGTTTAAGTCACTGTTCAAGACTCAACAGCAAGAAAGAAACTGGACAAAAAATGGCCTCCAAGGCAAAAACCATAGGTGACCAAAAAGAACACAAAGACCCATGAAAGTAACACAGCATTTCATATAAAGAATAACATCCCAATGTCAAACATGGTGGTGGGAGTGTGATGGACTGGGAATGCTTTGCTGCTTCACGATCTGTAATTGATGAAACATGACTTTTTTTCCCTACCATAAAATCCTGAAGAATGACCGCTGCTTGTTTTGTGACCTAAAGCACAAGCAAACTTAGGCTATGCGATGTGAAAATGATCCAAAGCAAACCAGTAAGTCCACCTCAGAAAAGCTCCAAAAAAAAAGAAGGTTTTTGAGTGACCAAATCTAAGTCTGAAGATGCTGTGGTATAACCTTACCCAGGTCGTTGATGCTCTAAAACCCTCCAGTGTGGCTGAATTCTAACAATTCTTCAAAGTGCTAGACACAATTCTTCCTGAGTAATGAAAAAGATTCATTGCCAGCTAGTGCAAATGATGGTAGGTGTTGAAGCCAAGGAGGACAAAACCAGATAGTAGGTTTAGGGGGGCAAATACTTTTTCACATAAGCCCAGTTGGTTTGAATAGCTATTTCCCCTTCATCAAGGAAATAGTTATTGGAAAACCTCCTTTTTTATTTGTTCAGGTTATTTCTGTCTGATTTTTAGATTTAGTCAATGATCTAAAATATTTCAGTGCAACTTAAAGCAAAAGCAGATTAAATTGGAGGAAATTCTCTTTGCAGTTTGCTATAAGTCATATAGAGGACACAACAAACATGAGAAAGAAGGTGGTGTACTTCTTCATATGCTGCTATGTAAAATGTTATGTGTGGTGAGAAACACCAAAAATATCACCCTAAATCCACCATCCCTATGGTGAAACAAAGTAATGGCAGCATCATGCTGTGCTTGAGTTCAGCAGGAGTAGGGAAGCTGATTAGATTTTATGAGAAGATGTTCATAAATGGTAGGAGCTGCAGATGACTCAAAACTGGGGCAGAGGTACACATTCCAGCAGTACGACAACCATAAACACGCAGCTGGAGATACAGTGGATTCATTTAGAACAACAAATTAATTTGTTGGAATGGCCCAGTCAAGATCCATCTGAAAATTAATGTTTACAAATGATAGAATAGTAACTAGTTCAAGTTCTCTTAACAGATTTACAAGGCACTGTATATAGTAGTCCAAAATATTCCTGATTAAGTCCAAGACTCAGAAGGTTATGTTGTAAAACATAAGCAAAGAAAACAGGCACGGTGTCTAGGTGAAAATACAGACATGAGTAGTAAAAAGTTGATAGATATTGACTTTGTATATGAATCTGATTACTTGAGTGCCTTAATTATGTCACATAAGAAGACAATATTTAGAGCAGCGCAAAGTTGATAATTTATCAGTAGTGGCATCCTAGTAAACTGAGATAACAATTGAAAATGTACAGTAGATCTAATCTAAGTGTACTACAGATCGCACTATAGGGTTTACTATAACACCAGATGGCATAATAGGCCATGAAGAGTAGATTAGACAGAAAGGTGACAAAGAGAGGAGACAGACTCAAGTCAACACCTTCATAGCTCAGGCCCTGGAATCAGTTTCTAAATTTGTGAATACCATTGTTATAAAAGAAAGCTTGGCATCTATAGTTAAATACATGAAATTTGGATAACTAAATATTTATCAGAGATTTAAAAAACGTTAGAAAGCTAAACAAATTGAAACTTTTTGAAAATCTAAAACAAATAGAGCTTCTGAAAGCTCCTATAGTAAACAAATGGGAATTGCCAAGGCTGTTAGTGACAAGGACTTTCACAAAATGCTTCATGTTCAAAAATTGACCAATATGATTTGCATTTGGTCCTATTTAGCCTTAGAAAAATGGGACTCAAAGAAATGGAAGCTGTTGCAGTATGCAGCTTCCACAACTTGTTGCTGCTGTTATTAATAAAAAAAACCTTATCAGAAGGAAATGTTAACATGCAACCCAAAATAGACAAAATGTCATTAGATAACCATCTATAATCTTATATCTAGTGTAATAAATGCAATAATTATATACAATACAATACGTTTACACTTAAGTGTATAAAGTGCACACACCATTATTAACAACAAAAAAAGTTAAACTCAGCTTTAAGAAGTACAGAGGGTACTAAGATGGTAGTTATAATGTAACAAAAGCTTTTAAAACATAAGATGCAGATATGCAGAGTGTTGGTGAGGTTTGCTGCTTTTTTATTAAATATTTCCAAATCTCAGTGATCATTTGTCATTTTGAATAACAAACAGAATATTTTCTCTCTTTTCACCAAGAAACCTTAAGAGTTTCATTATAATATTTATTCCACTGTTCTACTCTAAAAATCCGACCATCCTAAGAATGTATTGTGTGGTTTACAAAAAATCCTTTCAATATCAAAGAATAATATTTGAATGTCCAGGTTCTTCTTTAGAACATTTTGCTACCTCTCGATGTTAATTAGAAGTTGGATTACAACACCACTTTGGATTAGGATTAAATCTTAAAAAAAAAATATGTCAAAGACTATTCTTCATTCAGAAGAATAATTAATATCAGAAGTTGGATTAACACTAATTTATATCATTTCCACAAGTTATCGACCACATTATCAAGCTCAACAGCCCGAAACGTTAACATGATGACCAACGACAGTCATTTTATGACAGCGAAACCACTTCATTTATTTCACTAGACAAGCTTCCCATCCCCTCTCATTAGGCTTATTTAACCATTTTTTTTAAAATTATTTTTCTTGGCCAGACATATGTGTTTTGTACATTCGTTTGAGAAGCCCAGGGAGGTGTTTGACCTTTTTCACTGTAATTTAGGTAAAATTATAGAAGCAAGAGTAGCACAGAATTTCTACCTTTATTAAGAAACCCATTTCTTATAATTAGTAGGAGACTCTAACAACCAGAGTGACCATGACTTGGGCTAAATAATCTGGGGTAGATGATGTGTAAAATGATGTCAGAGTTCATACTATCGAGTTTAGTTTTACTGCCCATTACTCACAAAATATAATGACAAAGTCTGAGTTGAAGGCCACAGCTGAGGTTAGCCTCTGGGTTAGTGAACTTTGACTGCCTACATTTCTTCTATGTGAAACAGTAGGGGAAAAAACACTTAGTCGTGTAAAAGACTGAAAACGTCATTATTACCCTGATAATTTTTTTTTTAAGCCTTCAAAAAAAATCATATTTGACTCATTTAACCATTGTAATAAGGGGAGTTAGTGTCCGACCTTTTGCGTGAAGCTTATCTTAATATTAGCGTTGTGTAAAAAAACAAAGTTCACTCTGCGTAAGTAGTTTCCACATGCTGGCAGTCTCATGCACTCAATAAGTGATCATCAGTAAGCGTGAACACCTCTTTGAAGTAGAAGTTTGGAAGTTTGTACAAGAAGAAAAGACATCAGAGATTTCCCGTCTCACTTTCCATCAATGGGAGATTTTCTAAATACATTAAAACTGCATCATTCTAAATGTAAGAAAGGTTAAACTGGACCTCTGTTTTTCGATAAGGGCAGACATGTCTGAACTGAAGTAATTATTAAAAAGGGAAACATCTTAAAACTAATCTTCACAGAAGTGGAAGGTCACCCCAAAATCAGATCAGAATAAATACAGCTTGTTTGGATGGGTCCACAGGAGAAAACCTCTTTGCTCTAAAAACAATAATACAGCACCATTCACACTTTAAAGTTGCCCCTGGGAAAAACTGCGCAGATGAGTCTAAAAAGCATTCTTTTGGCCATAATGCACAGAAGCACATCCAGAGGAAATCAAACCTCAAGGTGAGTGGGGGGGGCTTGTTTTACAGTCAGATGACCTGGGCACCTTACAGTCATTGTACTGACTGTGAACTCGTCTGAACTGAGGTGCTTCTGAATCAGACGTGATGCATGCCGTCCATCAGCTGAATCTTGGCTAACAATTGGTCAGCCAGCAGGACAATGACCCTGAGCAGATCTGCAAAACCTCTACAACAAGATGGTTGAGAAAACAGGGAACAAGGAGTCGAAAAGTTCAGCCTGAGTACAGACTTCAGCTGTTATGAAAGTTTCTACAACTTCGTTAGGTTTGCTTTGAGAGATTTGTCAGTTTAACTTTCATTGGAAAATATGTGGGCTTTTTGTTGCCAAAGCTTATTAGAAATATTCAAACATAATAATTGTTGACAATAAAACTATATTGTGCTGGCACCTTTTGCCTGATTGAGGGTTTTTCTGGTAATTATAGAGTGATTACATTTTTTAGTCCAATTAAGTAATAGGTAGCTATTTAGCCCTTACCACACCTAAAAAAGCAATGTAGTTACACATAAAGAATGATCTTCTGCTGCAGCTTTCTGTTTCTAAATGATGTCCAAAGGCCATTATAAAACAGAATCAAATCGCACTTTTTTATATTCCTACTAATAAAAATCACATTTCCTCTTATTAGAATTAAAACTAGTAAAGGTGTACCAATCAACCAGAGATTGATAATGTTTCCTTGAGATTGGCTCTGATCAGTGATTGGCAGATCATATACTGGATAACTGAATTGTTTTCCCTGCTGTTTGTTAAGTACATCAACTGAGAACTCCAAAATGTTTTGATCTATAGGTGCTTCAACCAAGAGAATGCAGTTGTTTTAGTTTAAATTAAAGGAATTGGATAAAGGTTAGGGACTAGGCATGAGATGCATGAGATTCTCTATTTGAGTAAAAATAGCATAATTCAAAATCTTAAAAGTGTAATATAGCATTAGCCTGTACAAATAGTGCAATGTAATTGCTTATTTAAAAAATCGTGTCAAATAGTTCATAGCTTGCCAACTACAAAATACTTTAGTAATAGTAATGGGAAGGGCTCCTTTAGTTTCCACACCATGACTGTTCATCTTTTTGCAACTGGGAATATTTCGAAGTGCCTGAATTTGTCTTTGTTTTATGACTGACAAAGTATATTAGCCTTTCAATCAGCTGACCAACAGTGCACAGCAACAGGTGGAGGAGGGACAGCGCCTACATTACTCTATGATCTATATAGCTGCAGGAATTGTGGCTTACTCCAGCACTTTCCCTGAATCTTGTTGAAAGGACTTCGTGTCGTATGACTGGTGTGATGGGAAATATTTGTAGTACCTTGCTACTGGTAACCAGTCATTTCATATTAGGGACTTATGATTTCATACCTAAAAACTGATAATAGTCCTACTTTTCTGCTGGGCTAAAAAATGCTATATGTCTTATTTATGTGTTGTAGTTAAAACCAGCATGGGCAGGTCCTGTGCATCTCTATGAATTACAGAAATCTAACATGATATTTCTATTTGTAAAAATATTTCAGATATCTGTACTCACTGTCTTTTTATCCTCATTCAACATTTCAGATATCTTATTTGTTGTTCTTCCTGGTAAAAATCCCATTGTCTTTCCTATTCATGTGTGTTGTTCTTTTAACAACAGATACCTTCAGATACATTCCTTCCCATGTGATGAACATTGTGAATATTT
Source organism: Anableps anableps (assembly GCA_014839685.1). Lineage (NCBI taxonomy): Eukaryota > Metazoa > Chordata > Actinopteri > Cyprinodontiformes > Anablepidae > Anableps > Anableps anableps. Next base: position 23,740,207 of record CM026072.1, on the reverse strand, counting down.
GAAAGTGAACTGTTATAATACAAATCGTTAATTTCAGATGTTAATATTATCAGAATTTTATTATTTATCATGTTTATGTTACACATGAAAAGACAGAAATGAGAAAGAGTAATACAGTCTTATTTTAAAATTTCATAAGGCTTATTCTATATTTATACATAATATGATCAGTTTAGAAATGTTTACAGGGATCTGTGAATGGGAGAATAAGTAACAACTGTGTCTACATAGATAAAGGAACTGATTAAATGAACATGAGAATTTCTGTGTGTAAAAATAATTTCAGATATCCACATTGTTCATTGTGGATGTCTGAGAAAATTAAATACCTATAAGGGTATAGGTATACCTTGATAGGTATACCTACACCTATAAAGTATATAGATATAGGTATACCTATATGCTGATACAGAGGGAAAGTAACAACCTTCCCTCTGCAATTTTAATGATACCTGAAATGTAAATTGAAAACAGTATCCCCCTCCCTTCAAGAAGAGATAGCTCACCCATAGGAGGAAAATCCTTCTGAATATCTGAAAGATTTTTAGACTATCAGGTTTCAAATACTTGAAACCTGACCTTAAAGATTTAGTCTGTTAAGAATGCTGTTTTAGACCTGGAAAAATTAAATTTTGACTAGAAATAATGTCACTTGTACCAGCTATGCAATCATTGATATCACAAAAAGTAGTAAGAGATATTGTGCTTTCAAAGTTATTCATACTCCTTTTCACATTGTGTTAGATTACAACCACAAACTTTAAAAAAAAAAGTTATTTGGGATTTTACATGATATACCAACACAAAGTTACACCTACCTGTGAAAAGTGGAAGGAAAAGGAAATATGTCTTTCAAAATCTATTTTTTTTATTCATAAAAATCTGAAAAGTGCTTTATATGTATCAAACAGCCTGTTAATCTAACATTTCTAACTGAAATCCACTGCAACCAGTCAACTTTAAAAGTAGCCAAGACAGCTGTTGTAAATGTGGAGTCTTTATGAAAGAGTAGCAAGAACAAAGTTATTGTTGAAAGAAAACCATATAAAGGCCAGTTTAAAATAGCCACATGCCACGTCAGAAATACTGTAAACATGTGGAAGAAACTGCTTTGTTCAAATTAGCCCACAGCCAAAAATTCTGATGTCATTCAAAAGGCTGCATGTGGCAGAAAACTAACATTACACATCACTCTGAAGACACCATCCCATGATGCTGCTGGTGGCAGCATCATGTTGAAGGGATACTGGGGATACAGGGAAGCCTATGTTGATGGAAAGATTGGTAGAGATGAATAGAATAGAATAGAATAGAATAGAATAGAATAGAATAGAATAGAATAGAATAGAATAGAATAGAAATAACATTTTTTTTTTTTTTGTCCCTCAGTGAGTAAATTCTGTTTGTTCCTGGAGGAAAACCTGTTAGAGACTGAAAAAGACATGAGAGTGTGGTGGAGTTGCACCTTTCAGCAGATCAGTGACCTGAAACATCAAGCTAGAGGTTGTTTAAGATCAAACATAGTCATGCGTTAGAATAGTCTAAAGTACAGACCTTAATCCAATTGAGAATATGTGGCAAGACACGAAACTTAGTGTTCACAGGTCACCCAAACTCTTCACCCAAGCTGACTGAACTTGAGCTTTTTTGCAAATAAGAATGGCTAAAAATGTCAGTCTCTCGATGTCCAAAGTTGGCAGAAACATGCTCCAAAAACTTGCAACCATAACCGCAGTGATATGTGGTTCTACAAAGTGTTGACACGCCACACTTCCCAGATTTTTTATTTGTGAACGTTTTGAAATACTAATTTTCGGTTTCATTATATGTCACAATGGCTTGTCATAATCTATGGTCATTTTCTTGCAGTGGCAGAATTGTTTCACTGGGTGGCGTAGGCAGAGCAAACACAGTAACGGAAGTGACGCTTCCAAATTCGTTCGAAAACGTAAACAATCATGGCGGACTGCGAAACGGAACGTCCTGTGTATGTAGCTATCAGCAACATTCCTGTAGCCTTTCACTCAGCAGACCTGAGAAATTACTTCAGTCAGTTTATAGAGAGCGGCGGCTTTCACTGTTTTCACTACCGACATCGACCGGAGGTTCTGAGAGAGCCCGAGGGGTCCGAACCCACAGTGGACGAAGACGGAGAGAATGCTAGCTCCGCATCCCCAGAACCTCACGAATCAACGCAAAGCAGCTGCGCGTCGAAGACGGCGGTGAGGTCGTGCTGTTGTATCGTTTCGGTTCATGCTCAACATGTTGAGAGGTTCGTCAGGATGTACGCGGGGAACCACTGGATCGACTCGAAGGGAAACTGGCTGGCAAGACGCTGTGTTATTAGAAGAATAAGAGTCTCATATGACGAAGGTTAGTGAGTGACACAATATATTAGATCTATATAAAGCAGGCAAGGCTTTGATTAAGATGCTGAAGTGGAGTATTACTAATTTTCTTATGACAGGTAACAAGCATTAAATCCATAAAGCAGTAAATGAATTGCATGATGATCTCACCTGTTAACATTGTATTAGGTGATATAGGGCTCCTACGTCTTTAAACCTATAAAACCGATCATTTCCCAATTCTGCATCAGTATGGAAGAAAGAAACAGTCTTTTCCCCCTAATATCTAAAAGATTATAAAAATAGAATTTGTGAAATATAAATGGCTTTCTAATGGATGTGATAAGATCACATTTAGATGAAATCTTTAACTTAAAATATCAAAATAGTACTTTTTGTTCATTGTATTGGATGATATGGGATTTCATTTAGTGATACAACCCATAGATAAATGCACATTCATGTTTTTTTTTTCTTTTTTTCTTAACTGTCTAAAAAAAGTACCATTTCACTACTTTTTCTTCTTGTCCTTACCCTCTTGAAGCAGGATTTTTAACTGGATCTATGGTTTTTAAGCTGGATCTTTTTTAGATGGCAAAGAATTGGTATTTCTGGTTTTTGGAAACATAAACATAGAATTCTGAAACAGAACCTTGAATGTAGGAAAAAGATAAAACATATGTTTATAAAGTCTGCCCAATATTATCTTTGTTCTTTCAGGTGAAGATTCCTTCCCTTATAAAACCAAGTATGAGCAACGTCACCATGTCTCCTTAACTGAGCAGTTCACTGAAGCTGACCTTAATAGGCTGCCTGAGCTGAACCCACCTGCTCTGATGCAGAACGGGAACGTGGGCACGCCCATCAAAGTCTTCCTCCAACTCATCCAGTCCTGTCGCCTACCTCCACGCCTCATCCGGAAGCTGGGTCTCACCTTCCCAAAGACCAGCTCCGGCCGTCGTTACGGAAACGTCCCCTTCCAGTATCATAATACATGCACCCTTCCAGCCACAGAGGAGACCGTGTTAACAGCTGCTGGACACGAGATATCCGGACCAGGCTCTTTGAATGCTCGATCTTCAAAATCGAGACTCCGACCTGATGATGTACACACAACAGAGGCTGATGACATGCAGAGTGAAGAAGAAGGCGAGGATGCACAGTCAAACGCAGATGATGTAGGTTTAAATTAAGATCCGTCGTCACAATTTGAGTATTTAAAAAACATCTTGTTCCTAAAGTATGTAATTAACCATCATCTTATCATTTTGGATTTATAAATAATGCATGTGCCTGGTTTGCAGGATGATGACTGCTGTGAAGAGTGGGAACGCCACGAGGCCCTGCATGATGATGTGACCAGCCAAGAGCGAAGCAAAGAGAGGCTTTATGAGGAAGAGATTGAGTTAAAGTGGGAAAAAGGAGGTTCTGGTCTGGTTTTCTACACTGACGCTCAGTACTGGCAGGAGGAAGAGGGAGGTAAGACAGAAAAATGGCAAATATAATGCCATTTTTTCAAATGTTTTTAGAAATAGGAAATATACGATACCCTGTACAGGGCCTGGAATTTACTGCGGGATCGCAGGTATTGCGTATTGTATCATCGATACCCTCAAATCTAGTTTTTATAATGCGGGAAATTCCTGCATACAAATACAGTGATGTGTAATAATGCGGACGTTTGCATTGGAGCCATCCACCAAAACAATAACACTTCTAGCTGTCTCCCCTTCTCTCTTTAAAGTATGAGCTCCCTCTGCTGTCCCAGTATATGTCTGGGTAGCAAACCAACAGGCAGAGCTGATGCCAGTGAGGTCAGTAATGACCCAAATCCTCAGATCGTCCAACAGATGGCGTTAGTGGTGGTAGTGTTACCAAAGATAAACGTCAGGCTAACTGGCTCAGAAGATATCTTTGGCTTAAACAATGGTGAAATGAGCAGCTCCGTTTGTAAAAACTAGCTGATGATACAAAATGTAAACTTCGCTCTGCATCTCAGATGATGTTTCTCAGCAGCTGTGAAAAGAAAACGGGAGGCAGATTCAGCAAGAAATGGTTAATGGCCAGCATTTATATAGTGCTTTATCAAGACAGAGGACTCCAAAGCGCTTTGCACTTCATTCATTCACCAATTCAGACGCACATTCACAAATTCAGACGCACATTCACATGCGAATGTTAAAGTTACCGAAGACGCGCAGATGTAGTGTGAAGACGAAAAGTATGGAGGACTGATCTTGGCAAAAATGGAAATAAAATAGAAATAAATAAATGACTTGATAAAGTAATTATTGTGGCAAATATTGCATAAAAAAAGGAACTTTCCAAACTTGTTTGATTATCCAGTGTGACATAAAGTAATATTTGTTTTTAATTTCCAACAGTTTTAATTTAACATTATCACTGTTGTTTAATTTTCCATTTTATTTCCAGTCTTATTGATTTATTAATTAGTTTCCTTTTTATTTTTTTCTCAATTTTTTTTTCATATTTTATACATATTTCATACAATGTTTTTATTATTGTCACATTCTATTTTTTTTTCATATTCTGTTTTGTTTTTTTTTTTTTTTATCATTTTTTTTTTTTTTTTATTATATATTGATATATTTTCTCCTCTAATATTTCCTCTTTGCATTTTGTCCCCTGCTGTTTTCTTCTGTCAATTTGTTTACAGATTTCTTTCTTTCCCTCATGTTCTCTTTTGTTTTTTTCTTCTGAGACTTGGGAGAAGGTAAAGTGACAAAGGGGGAGGGGAGGGGAGCCTGGTGGGCAGACATTCTGAGGCAGCTTCTCTACTTGGTCAACATCAAGCTCTAAGTTGGGAAAGTTCTTATTTATTTTTTTGGTGTAATATTTGCCACATTTGCTTTGTCAAGCCATTTATTATTTCTATTTTAATTGCTAATTTTGGCAGGATCAGTCCTCCCCAGGAACAAAACATCTTCTAAAAACGGGCAAATGTATTGCAGAGAAAGTTATTCTGGAAAGAGATGAGACGGAGGAGGGAGAAAGAAAAGATGGAGGCAAGAGAGAAGAAGGAGGCACCAGAAGGTTGAGTGATGCAACCCAAAGAGTTTGTGAAAAAGCCAACAAATTACAGCAATGTAAACATCTTAGATTATCTGTGATGCCACCTCAGCAAAGACAGAGGTCATGTGAGCAAGTTAACAGTTTACATTCAAAAAATTTGCGAGCAGCTGAGAAAGACGAGAACAGGAAAAGAGTAGAACAGGAAACCAAAAGAGAAGAGAGAGCCACAGATGCTGCGGTGATAACCAGTAGGGATTGAACGTCTTCAGCTGAAAAGTGAATTTCAGGCTCTGTTGTAAAACTATTCATTCTCCTTGAATTTTCCCATATTCCATCCTGTTAGAACCATGTGTTTTGTTGGTGTTATATGAGATGACTTTCCTTGTAAAATAATCTGCTCCTCTTGTAGATTTTGATGAGCAGACGGCAGACGACTGGGATGTTGACATGAGTGTTTACTATGATAAAGGTATCTGAGCCATTTCTACCATCTGTAATCATTATTTTAATTGCATAAATAGCACTTTTTTCCCTCTGATAGCTTAACACCAGCCCTTCCTCTCACAGATGGAGGTGACATGGACGCTCGTGACTACATAAAAATGCGCTATGAGAAGAGACTGAGGGATGGTATTGAAAACGGATCAGGGCACAATCAGTCTATTGGCAGCTTTGAGAGGTTTACTAAAGTAAGCAGGCTTATGCAGCTCATATGTTCCTGTACTCCTGTGTGGGAATATTCCTCACGTCTTTAATGTGATTAGGGCTTTGGTCGACGCGTGATGGAGAAGCAGGGCTGGAGGGACGGCGAAGGGCTGGGAAGCAGCCAGGTTGGGATTCCTGAAGCTCTGGAGAATGAGGGCCAGCATCCACACTGCAAAAGAGGCTTTGGGTTAGTGTGAATATTTGAAACAGAATCAACAGACAGTCGAGTTTGAATGTAAAAACTGTCTTATGGTAGAAGAAATGGAATTCTAATGCTAATGTGTTTCTTTTCTGCAGGTATCACGGGGAGAAGCTGGTGTTACACCCTGTAAAGAAGGCTAGAACAGATTTTCTTATCAGTACAGTATATGATAAACCCAAAGACATAGATGAAGGTGACACCTTACTGAGGCGCCAACCCAACACCAGCATGAAGTACAGAGGCTGGCAGCCAGGTGGCAGCATTGGATCAAAAAGATGACATCCTGCTCTCTCTGCAAAACATCAAACTCTGTTATATTTATTTGATTTCAATAATAAATTTTTTAAAAATCATTTCATATCCTGTTGATATGTTGACCCTTGTATGCGTCACAATGATTGTGTTACTTCACAAAATATTAGTTAAATATATTCATTTAGTATCATTAAATTACAACAATTGCAACTCTGCACACAGAGCCAGTGCTGGCTATACCGAAATCTGACAGAAATTTTAATATTAAAGAATGATATCCACAGAGACGCTACATCCAAGTTGAGCACAGGCATAGAGAGAAGTGCAGAAAGTTTACTAAACAACAGAGTACATGAACTTTAAAGATAACATTCCTCTTCTCTTTACACCACTATGTCGCTCCAATTCTTCCCCTTGATTTAGATTTTTAATTTATGACTTCCATTTTTAAATTGGCTAAAAACAGGGCACTCTAGAAATACCTGCTGTGAGTTCATAATCAACTTTCTTTGTTTATCTAATCAAAATATGGTGGCAATTTGAAAGACAAATGTTTTTTTTTTTTTTTTTTGTTTTGTTTTTTAAATAGCATGGTAAATTATTACATTTTAAAATGAAATATGCGTAATGAAAATTAAGAAATGGCATCTTTTATTTTGGAAAGCAACTCAAATAACCCGGATGTAGTTCATAGCTTTAGCCTGATAGCTAGTAACTGAAGTTCGCATGCTTAATACTTGTGTGACGTTATACGGTAAATATTTATTACTGTTTAGGTGTAGATTTTAAAGTCGGATAAAATCTCAATAAGTTATTTAATTAACGTTTCATTGTTTTTGTTTTGCCACATTTACATTAAAAAGTTCCTCAACCAATTTTTCTGAGGGAGGTCCAGGATTTCTTCAGCTTCGTGCTATTTTAATTTAGTTATAAATTTATTTATTTTTTGCCGTTTTTGTGATCGGAAACAGCAAACAATAACAACACAGCCTGATGCTGCCACACCTGCTCCCTCTGAATGACTGGTCCCAGTTAATGTGAACTCCTGCACCCAGTTTGTAACATCTTGACACCATGTCCGCTCAGGCAGGACTCAGACCCTCTCTGCGCTTCGGTCAGGTGGTCATCGGCCCACCAGGCTCAGGTAAAACCACTTACTGCCAGGGGATGCAGGAGTTCCTGACCAGCCTGGGACGCAAGGTGGTGGTGGTGAACATGGACCCAGCCAACGAAGGGATACCTTACTCCTGTGCTGTGGATATCGCGGAGCTGGTCACTCTGGATGATGTGATGGAGAACCTGAAGCTCGGGCCTAATGGTGGACTTCTGTACTGTATGGAGTACGTGGAAGCCAATCTGGACTGGTTGCAGAGCAAGCTGACACAACACAGTGACTGCTACTTCTTGTTTGACTGTCCTGGACAGGTGGAGCTTTACACCCACCAGAGTTCAGTGAAGAATATATTCTCACAGCTGGCCAAGTGGAACTTCAGAGTAAGACTCTTTATCAATAACAAATAATAATCTAATTCCTGATTCTTTACATAATACTTTCAAAATACAGTGTCATACACAGTGCCTTGCCAAAGACCTTCCCCCATTTTACTCCGATATACCGAAGGAAAAAATCCAGTTCAGCCAACTGCTTTGAGAAGCAAAATCATTAGTAAAGACAGTTCACGTGTGCATATTTTAATCTCAGTATAAATCCAGATGTTCTGTGAAGGCCACAGAGGGTTGTCAAAGAACATGAGTGAACAGTATCACGAAGGGTACGGTTAAAGTTGTTAAAATGGCCGTCCACCTAAGCTGACAAGCCGGGTAAAGGAGAGCAATAATCAGAGAAGCAGCCAAGGGGCCCACGGAAGAAAGTGATCAGATCCGATGAGCCAGAAATTAATATATTTGGCCTTCATTCGAAATAATGTGTGTACTGGAATTATAACACTAAACATCATGAAAAAAAAGCACACACCCCCCATGGTGAAACATTGTGGTGACAGCATGCTTTTGTTTAGTTGGGACATAGAAGCTGTTCGGAGTTGATGAGAAGATGGAAGAAGCTTAAAACAGGGCAATCCCAGTACAAAAGATGTTACAAGCTGCAAAAGACTGGTGGAGTTACCTTGTGAGGAAGAAGGGGCAAAAATGCCAGTTTCTTGATGTGGGAAGCTGGTAGAGACACAACCCAAAACACAGAGAAAGGAAGTTTTCCAATGTATTGGCGCTATGGCCGGAGCTGAAATGGAGGCCACACTTTTCATATCACATGTCTGTGAGAACCTCAACTTCACAGCTATGCACTCGCCATAACCGAAAAAGTTCCAGGACTATAAATGCTTTCGCAAGGCACTGTGTACAGCATACTGAATGAACATATTGAACACTCGATCAAATGATTCTCATTGGGCTTTTGTTTTTATTTTCAGCTCACAGCAGTGCACCTTGTGGACTCTCATTACTGCGCCGACCCAGCCAAGTTCATCTCCGTGCTGTGCACTTCCCTCTCCACCATGCTGCATGTGGAGCTTCCCCACGTCAACGTCCTCTCCAAGATGGACTTGATTGAACAATATGGAAAACTAGGTAAGTGGTTTTATGCATCCAGATCAAGGGATGTCCATGTCAGATGTCTGCATATAGTCTAAAGTATTTACTCCTGGCTTTACTCTCTGTACTTTTTTTTTTTTTTTTTTTTTTTTTTTCAGCATTCAACCTTGACTTCTACACGGAGGTTATGGACCTGACCTATCTTCTCGATCACTTGGCCGCAGACCCCTTCTTTAAAAAGTTTCGCCGTCTTAACGAAAAATTAGCAGAAGTCGTACAAGATTACAGCCTTGTGTCCTTTGTGCCTCTCAATGTCCAGGTACCGCTGCAGCTTTCAGCTGTTCCACAAATGCAGCAAAGCTTAAGTGAGTGTGTTGTGTGTACTAAGGAGGGCAAAATGAGTTAAACTAATTTCTGTTAACACATTGAGTTGAGTATTGTTATATTGTTGACTTTGAGATCGGTCTGTTTAATCTAGTTTAAGTTTTTTTGTTGTTGTTTCTACCCCAATTTGATACTATTGCTGCAAATTGCAATACGGTATTAATTATAAATATCCGACATAGAATCTTTTTTTTTTTTTTTTTTATTAATCAGAGCACTCTGTGAGCTTTAATGTCTCAGTCGCAGCAAATATACATCAGGTTTGTGCTAAAGGGGAGAAAGAATCCATCTAATTGGCCAAATGTGTTATCAAAATCCAGAACATGACTGCATGAGTTGATACTATCCTGCTGAATATTGCATCCAAGCGGTCTTTCGTGATGATTGTGATATTGCACACACTGGCAGTGTGATAAGGATTGTTATTAGATATATTGTGCAGCTCTAAATGTTTTTATTGCAAAAAGATTCAAATGAAATATTTAAAATTTTAAGCCTGTGAATGATAAAATCATCCTTAAAAACACAAACAAAACCCAAAGAAAAATAAGTAAAAGGTTTTGCCTTTTGTATTTTATTGTAGTTAATGTTCTCTCATTATTATACACTAAAATTCAAATTGATTTGTTGAGCCCACCACCTTTAAAGTGTTTTACTTCAGTAGTACTCCTGAGTAAATTTTAAGACTTTCTCACCAAGCGACTTTTGCCGAAGCTTTAAAGTCTTCAATTTTAGCTTGTTCCAATGTAATAACGTCATAATAACTTAATATTGAACCAAATAAAATCATCTTCCATATTTTATTTATAAGCATATTAGTCTGAGAATTACTGGTTCTTTTGTTTTAAACATAGCCCATAGTTTTATATAAAATATGAAAGAATCCAAAGAAATTCAAAGTTACTCACTTCATATGTTGGGTTAATAACGAAGTTTTAGCCTTTGAAGCTAAAGATTGGAGCAGTCATATGTTAAGAGATGGGAGTGTTCAAAATTCCTGTCAGGACTTTTAAGTAAAGAATCATCTGATTGTTTTACTCCTAATGCAGAATCGTAGCTTTTGTTCCAGGACTGTAAACTTTCCTCATCCCTAAAATTATTACAAGCACTTTTTACACTCTTACACTTAATGTTGCGAGTTTAAAACGCAAGACAAAATCTTTGATCCCAGGAGAGAGAGGGGCAAAACTTTGTCCCAGTTCAACTTTTTGTTGCCTCCTATGTATCTTTGTCTGTCTCACAAAGCCAACTCAAGGCTGAGGAAGGCTGATCACCATGTTCTGTGAAAGGCCTCAGAATTTCTGAAGAATATCTGCAGAAATTTCCTCATAAAATGTATGATCAAGGTTTCAGTTAGAGTATTTTTAGGCAAAAATGTTGTCAGTGGGTAGTTTTCTCTGATTTTCTCTGGGGAAGTACCCAGATCACATGCTACTTCTTTGCCTCTCTCCAGGACAAGGACAGCATGATTCAGGTCTTACGGGCAGTGGACAAGGCCAACGGGTACTGCTTCGGAGACCTGGAGGAGAGGAATCTGCAGGCGATGATGTCAGCGGCTGTGGGGGCGGACTTCCAGTTCAGCTCGTATCCTTTTGTAGTCAGTGTGGTGACTCATCTGGGTTCAGATTAAAACTAAACACATGTTAAAGTTTAAAATACTCTGGTTATTGCTTAACAAAAGTATCAATCGTGTTAAAAAATATATGCACAGAACATTTGTAGGAGTTAAAACGCGTTTTCCTTAACGTTTGACCCTCTAGAACTCTTGGAGTGCAAGAGAGGTATGTTGAAACCAGTGGGAAGAGCGTTGAGGAGGAAATGATGGAACTGTAAAATGAAAAGCTCAAATAAAAGGACCAAATGGATACGTTTTTAGCACCACCAAGCCAGTTTTGGCAGCATTTGTGTTGGTTTTTGTAATGTAAACAGTTTATCATAATAAAAAGAAACTGTAAAACTTGAAACTTGTAAAAAATTGTTTTGCATTTTTTGTTGTTGCTTTTTTCTGCATGCTGGATTCTCTATAGCGCCACATAAAACTCACAAATTAGTGTATAATTTTGAAAAGCATGAAAGAAGGATCTGGTCCAATGAGACCAAAATAGAACTTTTTGGACTAAATTCAAAATGCTGTGTGTGACATAAAACTAACACTACAAATCACCATGAACCCCCTCATGGTGAAACATGGTGGTGGTAGTATCATCCTGTGGGGATACTTTTCTTCAACAGGGACAGGGACGCTGGTGATAGTTGATGAGGAAGATAGTAATTTCTATGATCACTAATACATCCCTTGGAGGGTTTTTTTTCTCGATAAGGTTTTAAAGAAGTGTGGGCTTCGTATCACAGCGCACCTACAGACCTACATTTTACTTTTTATCCAAATTAATTTTAATACATGCCAGATTATGTACTCTGCTTTGCTAAGTGATGGTGTCTTCAGCATCCAGAGTACAACTACTAATGCAATTATTTGAAGCTGAAGTAATCCCAAACAGTTTTAGTGAAGGTGAGAGCACAATACTGGTGAACACAGACCTGTGCGAATCAAAGCCATCAGCACCGCATCAGATAAGCAGGAGTAACTGAAAGTTTCTGCTGTGTGTTGGCTTTGTTCTGGCCGACAGATGGCACATGTGTTTGCAAAAACCTCCTCCCAGATCCGGAAAAGTCTGCTCCAATTTTTTCCTTTTGCCGAAGCAGAAAAATTAAGTCAGGCGGGGAGAGGAAGCCACATTAAATCTGTGTTTCTGCACAACTGGCCCTGTGTCTGGTCTTTGGGATGGAAGATATTCCCTTTTTCCAAATCTGTCTTAAACTCTTTTCTATTAGCACAAGTTTCAGCTGTGTTCTTTCTGTACATCTATTTTAAAATGCCATATGTTAGGCTTTTGTACCACCAATAACCAGACAGTCTAAGACGCACATTAATCACAGAGTATAGTTTGTGTGTGTATTTGTGTGTTTTCCCGCTCTGCTGCAGTCAGACTAAAATAAAGTGAAATCCACTTCACGAGCCTCGCACAAATGTGGGAAATCACATTAACCCTCTGTGGTGTGATGTGGCTGCAAATTATCTCTGGACAGCTTCCTGCCTGCAAAGCTGTGTGCATTAGGGGGGTGTGTCAGGCAGAATGTTAAATTGTGTTTCAGTGTTTGTACATGTGATCAAGTATGCCTCCTCATTGGTACTTCCTGTCTTTTTTCCCTCTATAAGCCCCCTAGAGGTAGATGCGTGGTGTGTTTGTGTGTGAAAAGAGAGAGCAAGAGAGACAGTTTTGTGTATGTGTGTGTGTGTCTAGAGTGAGAAAAGAAACCGAAAGCCACTCTTGTCCCACTTACATGCCAAATCAGAATTTATATTAATACCTAATCGAACAATTAAACACCGCATGACTTTTATTTTTTAATTATTCCTCAAAAACAGCCTTTGATTTTCTTATCGTTCACACTTTTCATTTTCATTCCACCCCTGCTCAATGCAGAGCACACACCCTGTGCTGCCAAAGAAAAAAAAAAATGTTTGCTTCATTCGCCTGTAGAGCAGATAGCTCTGATGGTTAATTCTTCTTAGTCGCTGTGAGACTTTGAAGCTGCCTACGTGTCTTATTTCAGCTAGATAAAGTCTGTTTTAATTTTCTGTTTGGTTCAGTTCAATGGCAGCAGGCTGAGAAAGAGAGCAGGAGCCTGTGCGCCCATCCCCCCACGCTCAGCAGAGAGTGTGTTTCTGCTGGAGTGAGATACAGACTGAGAGAAGAGAAGAGGGGGTGGTAGAGGAGAGCAGAGCAGGCAGACAGGCAGGCAGGCAGGGGAGGGAACAGGAGGGAATGTGCATTGGTAGTCTCGCTTGCTGCAAGGCTTCCTCCTTCTGCTGTGAAAAAAAGCCTGTGTGTGTTGCCTCTCTTCACGAAATACTCTTTGAAACAGTGCTGATAAAGAACGAAAAAAAAAAAAAAAAAGAAAAGAAAGAAAAAAAAGCACAGACAGATTTACAAAATGATTTGTTGGTTTTCTTATTTGGCAATTTCTTTTCTTTTTGTCTCTAAAAAAAAAAAATAATAATAAAAACTGTTTATGACAAACCAAGCTGATTGACTGCAAATTGCTTTTTCATGAAGGATTACAGATTACTGAACAAATCTCTTGGATTACTGCTTTGTCAAAAACATAACCAAAATGTTTAACAAAACATCGATAAAGGGTCTAATCATGGGCTGGTTACCGCCATCAACGTATACCGAGGTTTTAAAAACGTCATGGTTTCAAAATTGCAAAAAAAATTTCAGCCATACAGTTTCTAAAGCTTAATGTCCTTATGAGTTACCAGATACAGTGACAAAGAGAATGAATTTTTTTCTAGCTGTATAGAGCATTAAGTAAGAAAGCTGCCCCTCCCCCCCTGTTGCTGTGCATGGTCAGTCAGCTGGCTAAAAGAGGACTAATACACTTCTTCCTTGCCTACAACAAAGACTGACTAGGCTATACGCAATTAGATCTTCTATCTGCCGCCCCACACACAACCAAACACAGACAAAATCCCCTGGCAAACCCTGTTCTGCAAAACATCCTGTTACCATCAGACTTATAAGTAACATAAAAAAACTAAAACACATTATTAAATTATCATTATTAAATTGGGACAGATATATAGTTTAAACATAACTTAACAAGACTTTTTTCCTGGTCATGGTTCTCCCTAAGCTGTGCTGCCCTGAGCAGAAAGCCATGTCGTCATGTGAAGCGCCACCACTAGCCATATGGAAATATTTTCAGTCACAGAAAGCATTGGCAATCCTGAAATTTCATGCATAACATTACTATCCTTGTAATAATCTCTATATTGTATTTTTTAAGCAGCAGTATGAATACTTATTGCTTGCTTGAAATAAAAGTACAGTCATTCAAAAATATTTTCGCTAATACATTGATACAGTGATATTCAAACTTAAACCATGGGATTCTCATCCCAAACCATGTCTAACTTAGACATCTTAAATAAGACGAAACACAAAAAGACAGCAAAACAGCCAAAATGATGATACAAACAGATGCAAAATGAAGCGTAAATGTGACCAAATGTTACACAAATACTGTCAAAGAGTTGCACATGACCTATTATGACATTCAGAATGATTAAATAGCCCTGTAATGTCTTACACAGCTTGTGATACAATGATACATGTCTTTTCGATGACTCCAACACAAGTCTCGTTGGTTTGATCTAAACACTTTGGAGTATTCTGTTTTCCACTTAAAAGAAATATCATCCAAAATGAGTTCACCGTGAGAAGAAGCCAGTTCAGAGACATGCAAAACAAACAGATGCAACAGATGTGAAATGATGAAAACATGTGTAAGACAGACTGGTACTTAGACACTGAATCTGTATGAATTTTAAGTGTCCTGGGCCCTTAAAGGATTTTTATACATCGCACACATACATTTAATAGTGAGTTTCAACATTTGCACCACTGAAAGGTTTTATTAAATATATTAAGTCATTTCCCCCCTTGACTAATGATTTCTTAACAATTATTTGCAAATGGATGAAAGAATATGAGAAATGATAGTCTACATTTAGGCGAAAATTATATTTTTAAAAGTGAGGCACAACAACCAAAATGAACCTCCATGCAACAGAACAAAGAAGGAAAAAAACATGCAAAATTACTAAAAAATACAATATGAAACAGAAAAATCACGTAGTCTGACACAAAGAGTTACACATTGTCTTTAAAAACATTCAAAATGACACCAGGATTGGAATGTTCCCTGCAGGTTGCAAAAATACAGTAAATGTTTTTTGGCTGACTCTAACAAGTAGAGTGAGTCCTGTTGCTTTTATTAAAGGAGTTTAGCTCACCCAATGTTGCGACCTAAAAAAAACCCAAAACAAAACAAAACAAAAAAAAACCCTGAACAAGATACAAAATTACTTCACTTTAAGAGAAAACTCTCACAGGGACATGTAAAATGAACAGATTCAGATGCAAAAAACTAAAGCAGCAAAATATGTCAAATCACAATTATCATCGCATTAAGGGCCAGACTTTACCAGCGAAGTTAGTTTTAGGGGCCCCAGAATATTTTTATATAATAATGAAAACTAATTGAAATTTTAAAACAGTGTTTTACAAGTTTCAAAAAAGCCTTAGAGGCCCATGTCACAGTGAGGTGGTTTAATTTGTTAGATTTTCATGCAGAAAATCAATACCATGATGTCATGGCCCCATCTCAAACCAAGTCCTCCAGGCCAAATATGTCAGATGGAACAATAGCTTTAAGCATGGGCCAAGCTGTCTTCGTTGTCTTTGGTATATTTCAGTGACTGTGCTACATTGCCACACTCAGGTCTGGCATAGTTACTACAACACTTTGAATCTCTTTTTTTTTTTTTTGTAAGGTTGAAGACATTTCTTGGAACATTTTCATTAAAAAACTTATCAAAAACGAGCAAATACAAAGGTTGTTTCAAAAAACTCTATTTTCATGTACAGTGTATTTTGAAGTGTACCTGACTATTAAATCATTGCATTTGGAATATGAAAAAGAAACTCATGGTGGTTGAGCACTTGGTGGCTCTAACCCATGGGCCCACACCCTCCTAATTCTGGCCCTGATCATAGTATCAGTACATACAAAGTCACAATTGCAGAGGACTATTTGGGGGCAATTTCTGGTGCATTAATGTATTTCATGTCCTATGCATTTATGCTCTCCATACAAATAATATATTTAGCCAGTTGGATGGAATTTCATTGCCCTTGACACTTGCACCTCATATAGATTTTACATCACAGAAGATGGTAGAGCTCAGTGATAGAGGTGGGGACATTTTGATTATGGAAAAAGAAAAGTGAGGAAAATTTAGTGCAAACACAATAAATTTCAGCAATATTCTACTGATGATGCAATTTTGTGTTTTCCTAATATCATTTGGCCCTACCAGCAACCAAATGGTGCAGAATAAAAGTAGAGGGAGATGCAAAAGGCATGAAATGATGACAACATGTAAGGCAGACAGAAACTCTTACTTTGAATCTGCATTCTCTTGAGCTGTTTTGGGCCTTGAAAGGATTTTTACACATCTACATCATATGTTCTCTTGATATCAACACTTATGCAGACATAATTGAACAGTTAGATTTTATAGAATAATTCGTTTCCATTTATCTTATAAATGAGCAATACTTTCGTTGCCGAATGCCGTTTTGACTGAGTCAAATTTGTGTTTCATTTGCTAAAACGTGAAGCTAGTCTTGAGTAGAAAATATTCCACCTATAGTTTACGTGATGTTTTTAGAAGAAAAAAAAATCCTGTCCGGCCTGTAGGGAATCCGCTCCGTGTTTTGCAGCCAGAAGTGCGGCTCAGTAAAATGGCTGTATGTAGCTGAGCCTCGTGTTGGTTGGGTTAGCTCCCTGCCTCTACCCGGGCTCGGTAACACAACTCCCACAACAATTTCTGTCGCTTCTCTACGCATTGTATGGAGCCTCCATCACCTCTCTAACCCTGCGAAAGGAGCCGAGACCGGGGGAGATGGCAGCCGGATTCGGTCCGGAATGAAGGGATGGGAATGATTCGACACAAGGATTGATGGTTTTAAACAATTATTTATATTCAATGCTAGCTTTTGATTGTGACTGACTCGGCGAGAGAGAGGGAGAGAGAGTTGGGGGGGTATATCATGGCCGCTCAGGTCGCCACTCTTAACACTAGTCCGCCTTCTGAACTTAAAAAGCCGGATCGAGACCCGAAGGAAGACACGGTTCCTGGAGAGAAGCAGTCCGACAAAAAGCAGCCGTGTTTGGACAGCGGATCGCCGGGCCGGGGGGATCTGCAGGACGGGGCCGACGGTGGAAATGCAGGGGGAGGAGGGGAACCAGAGATGAAGAACGGGAATGGGAACCCACCCAGGGTTAATAATAATACCCCGAATGACTCTGTGGGACCGGAGGGAAACAACCATCCCGGGTTTGTGCATCACCACGGTCCCACTTTCTCTCCGCCTTCGTACGGATACAGTCAGCACTACGGTCGGGCCGCTTTTCATCAATATGGCGGACAACAAAGCCCTGGCATGGCAGCTGCTGCGGGTCCGGGTGTGCAGTCGAGCAACATGATGGACCCGTATCAACCCAATTCACACGACCATGGCTTCTCGAATCACCAGTTTAACAACTACAACCCATTCCCGAACAGGACTCCGCACCCGGGCCAGGCTTACAGCATGAACTCCCCTCGCAGCGCTCAGGCGCCGACAGCTGGGGGCCAGCCAGCTAAGCAGCAGCCACCGCCGGGAGGACCCACGGCGATGGCTGGATCTTACAGTAACCAGAGATATAACATCGGAAACCCCCAACCAACATCCACACCTACGCTCAACAAGCTTCTGACCTCCCCCAGCTCAACGCGGGGGTATCCAAACTATCCGTCTGGTGGCGACTACAGCAGCCAGGAAGGAGCTAGTAAGGGACCAGCAGATATGGGCAGCAGCGGTCAGTACGCAGGCAGCAACCCGGGCTGGCAACAAAGAACCCATCACCCGTCTCCCATGAGCCCGGGGAGTGCTGGGCAGCCTCTAGCCAGAAACCAGGTAAACCCGACCGTTTAACTGCTACAAGGGCTTTAGCATGTCTGCTTCCCTCCTCTGAGCTAGTTCACAACGTAGCAGGCCAGCCATTGTCTGATAGTAGTTCGCAAAGACTCTAAAATGGCTGCCTCTCGTGTATATTTTTTCACTCTTTACAACACACTGCTTAATAAATTGCGCTTTAATTCTATTTCTAAAGGTACGTTTTAAGAGTAGAGCGGTGTTTGGTTTAGGTATAAGTTGAGGAAATTATGTTAAGGGAGCCAAGAAGGCCCGACTTTGAAAAGAGGGCGAAAATAGGAGCAACGGCTCGTTTTTCTTCCCGTATCATTGCTTCTCCCTTAATACGTCAATTTTATTATACATGTGTTACTAGTATAGTTATTCTCTACGAATATGTAACTTACACTCGCATTAGTGTGATATAGTTGTTCACAATCTGATGTTTGTGCCGTTTTCTTGCCCGTTGAGCTGTAATTTTGTGGCCATGACGGAAAGGAATGCGTTGCGTGCCGAATGAGCCCTTCACGGTCAGTTAAATGGCCTGTGTAGATCCTGTTAAAAATGTTTATTTGTCCCTGGGGATATCACGAAAGGCTGTAAATTCTTAGATTTTTGATCATATATCGATTAGATGCGCTTCCTTGTTCTGGGGAGCTACTGTTCTTTCTGTAAACAGGCAGCTCTTGCCTTATGAGTGACTGTGAGCAGCCTTTTTCAGATTGCAGTTTGCAGTGGGATTTGAATTGTGGAGGTAAAATCCTACTGTCAAAGCCAGGAGATAGTTGGTCTTGGGTTGACATGCGAGCTGAAATCTGATTGGCTCCTCATCCGCTGCTCATGGCCATTTATAATTACATGTGATGCAAGGCAACAGTTGCTGATAAGAACACACAGCGTTTGCTCATCACAGGGTCATCGGAGGCATTTCTGCTTCACTCCCTCTCTCAGTTCCACTTTTTACTTTCAATAAACATTGGGCAATGTGAAAGCGGCTAGGGACAGAGAAAATGTTATGTTGTTCAAAGCTGCTCAATAGCCTTTTGTTGTTTAACTGAATTCAAATGTTTCATAAAGGCGCCAGTCTACATAATGATATATTTAAATGTGCCTCTAAATAATAAAGCATGTATGACAGTGTTTTTTGAGAGCTGTGTATGAACCCAATTTCATCTGAAAGAGCATTAGAAGAAACTCTGAATGCTCATGTGTAGGTTAAACATGAGGACAGCAATTTAAAAAACGTAATTTCTGGGATGATTCCTATCAGTCTGATTGAAACCTCAAAAAAGTTGGGACCCAAAATTGCAAAGAATGTTAAATAGGGTTTTTTTTTTTTTTTTTTTTTTTTTAAACACATGGGAGTGAAAACATTCAGCAGTCTCCAGTGAACACCCTGGCTTTTTAGTGGTTAGAATAAATGGAAGTTAATTTGCTTGTAATAGTCCCTTTACTCAGCCAAAAGGTTATTACTGTAAAATTGGGATTTTTTTTTTACCATTAAAAATGATACAGAATATTCCCTTTTAAAACAAAATGGCATTTGCTTGTATTCTCTTTCAGGTTAAACAGTAAAATACAACTTCAAGTAGTGATGGAATCTTATTTGGGTACTTGTGTACCAAATAAGTCTTTCAGATGTAGGTATTTCAATAAATTAGACAATTATTCGATTGTCTGACTGACTGTACTTAATGGGACTGATACCGATATGTAAAAAATTACTAAAATCAGCCAACACCGATGTAATGCCGATATAGTGGACATCCCTAGTATAAATACAATGACCTGATTACTTTTGTTCAAAACAGCTTGTTAGACCAACTTGTAACTTGCTGATTGTAGTTGATGGGTGCTGTTCCTTTTGTTCACATTTTTTTTTTTTTTTTGTTTGATGACCCAAAATATTCTGAAACAGCCAAATATTTTGGGAGGTAGTCTTCTTTCAAACAGCTGACTGTAAATTTGCAGCAACAGGTGGGGAAGGGGCAGCGCTGCATTGCTCTATAATCTATTCAACCACAAAGAGTTCCCATTTTCTCTAGAACAGGTTCTGGGAACTTTTTAAAAAGTATTTGGACAATAGTGGCGATATGATGAGACATTTTATTTTTTTAAAAAGTAACCTTTTAAATCTTGTCATACTTTGATGTCAGTAGCTAGGAGATGGCTTTAGGGGTATATGTTGTGACTCAAATGGAAATGATCTTTATTCCTTTATTTTTTGCTGAAACCAAAACTCCTACTTCAATCAGAAAAACTTCCAGCCTTTTCTCTTTTGAGTTACAGTCCTTACAAGGAAAAAACCCGTATCTGTTAAAATTGGAATTGGCAGGTTGGACCTCAAAGAAAACCTTAAGTCGGTTTTGGACCTTGGAAAGAGTGATTGATTCATCTCTACACAAGTCCAGTCCTAAACCTTGTTTTGGAAGCTATGTGACTGCTGTGTCTGGCATGCTGCACAAGTTTGACTTTGTGTGTCTGCAGAATTTCCCCCGACCTCCCCACCCCAAGCCAATCAGAAAGCAGTTCACCATCCCTCACCCACCAAGGGAGTTTCCTGTCTCCTTTATGCAGATTAGCCATGTGCGATGCTTATTTATTTCACCTCATTAATGTGGATTTACAGTTTGTCACACAGAGCACTTCGTGTTCTTTTTTGCCAAGAGAGCGTTGTAGGTTAAGAACGCTCCTCTCGGCACAAATCGAAATAGCGATAAGGGTCGTTTTTAGTTATTAGAGAAATCTTTTGGATGGTGAGGTTATAGTGATGTGTGAGCTCTTGCACCGTTTTCACTCTCCTTTTGCTGTTGTTAAAGTACTTCCCTCATTTCTGGTGTCATTCATCCGAAGCCAAACTGCCTTCTCTTGGGGAGGGCTACTTGGACCAGGCTCAAAACAGGAGCACAGCTGGGATATGTTTAGTATTGGGCAGACTGCCCTCCATTTGAAAGCAGATATATATAGCTCTGTTGACTTCCGAAACTATGGCAGAGTGAAGTGAAAAAAAAATCAGGGTAATGACCGTGGGAAATAAGGTGAAGAAAAGCACAATTTATCCATTCACTGAAACTGCTTTATTACCTCAGTACTGCAGCCCTGTATTTTTGAGTCTGTTGGAAAAAAAAAAAAAAAAAAAAAAAAAAAAAAGATTTATTACCATACTTACGCAAATTTAAGAGACGTTGCTTGTAAGTTTTGGTGTTTATTTCCTGTTTTGTCAAATTAATCAAGTTTATCTTTTGACATTCTCAGCCTCCTGGTCCTATGGATCCAATGGGAAAAATGAGAGGTCAGCCATATGGAGCAGGCAGTCCATACAGTCAGCAGTCTCAACAGGTGCCTCCTACAGGTCCTCAATCTGGGCCAGGGTACCCTGGCCAGGGTTATGCCACACCAGGTCAACAACGATACCCAGTAGGCATGCAAGGTCGTACACCAGGTGGCATGGGTGCAATGCCCTATGGTCCACAGGTATTACATCTTATTCAGAATCTTATATTTTTCTTACTTATTTGTGTTCGTTCCTGTTTGTTCGATAATGGGCAGCACATAGTCAATGTTGTTAAGTGACTGTGGCCCTGTACATTGGCCTTCTAGCCACTAACCAATTTGCAGACATAGTCATTGATTGTGCTTTTCTGTTCAAATAAGAAAAATCAAATAAATGTAAAAAAAAAACGAGTATTCATTTAAACAAAGAAATCTGGCACAAAATGTCTTAGGAGGTGAAATTAAAACCATCTACTTAAAAAAAATTAAATGCATCAACTGATACTAAAAAACTTAAATACAAAGAAAAAAATGAAACCTAGATATGAATGCACATTTGTTTCTGAACCAGTCAATCTTAAATTCAATCCACTAAAGTAGATTTGCCAGTATATTTCAAATGAGCAGGTGATGTCTTCCAAAGCTTTCCTCCTTGTAATAGAAAAAGCTGGGTGGGGACAACATGACCATGTGACGCATAATTTTATAAATCTAATCATAGAGAGGTCAAAGTGTGGGTTTGTTTAAACACTTAAATTCAAACTTTAAATATGAAAGATCAATGAAATGATCAAAACTCCAAAATGTATTTGAAATAATTTGTGCTATGATGCATGTCACTGTCTTGTTTTTTTAATCAAGAGTTACTGATGCTCAATTATAAAGTGGCTCCAGAGATTTGATTGTAGACATGTTAGCTCGAGATCAGGGAGTCAGAGCATGCGGCAAATGTAAACACAATCGAATTTAAAAATATTAATGGCCTCTACATTTATAGCGCTTTATCAAGTCCAGATAACCCCAAAGAGCTTCACACTATACTCAGTCGCTCACCCATTTATGCACACATTCACATGCTGATGGTGGTAAGCTACTGGATTGTAGCCATAGTTGCCCTGGGGCAGTCTGACAGAAGCAAAAAAAAATAATAAAAATGACAACAAAAAAAATTAAATAATATGTTCTTATTATATTTACAACATTTAAATTCAGTTTGAGCATTTTAGAAATCATTTTAATGGTGTTTTAAAATTCAACCGAGAATCAAATATGAGCCTCAGATGTGTCTCCATTGAGTTCATGTTTAATTCTGACTGACTGATTCTAGAGAGAGGTTTTTCAAAAACAAATTGTTTGCCTTGGTTTTGGAGGTAAGCATGGGATGTCCAGCCACGCTGACATTTTCTTTTCACGCTTTAAGCTTTTTTGCAACAGCCTCAGTGTTTATCAGAGACACAGATGCCATCAGTGTGCATCCAAAGGCTAATATCAGGATTGTGAATACATCGGTGTTGAATATTGAGATGTGCATCTGTTTTCTTTTTAGATGGGATCTTATGGCCAGCAGGGACCAGGAGGATATGGCTCCCAGGGCCAGGCACCATATTACAACCAGCCAGGTCAGGCTCCACATCAGAGTCAGCAACAAGCCCTTTACTCTCAGCCCCAACCTGGGCAGCCTGGAAGGCAGTCGCCTTACCCTGGGCAGCCCCACCCTCCATCTTCAGCCCCACACAACCAAGGGGGACCTCCCTACCAACAGCCCCACATGCCCCCACAGTCCCAGGGTCCCCTGCCAGGCCCATCCCAAGGTGCCCCCCAGTCTCAGCCACCATATTCCCAAGCATCTGCTACGCAGCCTAGCCAGCCTCCATACGCCCAGCAGCAGGGGCCTCCCGCTCAGACCACACAGCAGCCAAGTTCCCAGGCTCCCCCTGGATCACAAGGCCAACCCAGCTACCCAGGGTCCTCACAAGGCCCGCAGCAAACCCCTTCACAGCAACAGCAGGCACAGTCCCATCCGCAGCAGCCACCGGGACACGGCCAGCATCCACAGGGGCAGCCTGCAGCCTATCCACCAAACGCTCAGCAGCAGCAAGCACAGCAGTCACCTTATCAGCGCTTTCCTCCTCCACAACAGCAGGTACGTACCCTCTGCCTTGGATTCTGGCTATCTTTCTCTTCATACGTACTTCTATTAAGCCAGTGTTTCTGTGTGTGTGTTCAGGAGATATCCCAGGACTCGTTTCAGTCCAATGCCCCTGCATCCTCTCAGCCTAAATCTGGTCCAGAGGACGGTCAAGGCCGTCCATCCAGCCTTCCGGTCAGTAATGCTTGTTAAATCACTTTTCTGACTGTGTATTTACTGAGACAGTTTGTAGCTGTGTAAATGCAACTTTATTACATAGTTACATTTCACTACTGTTAGAGAACTGCATGAACTCTCTGCGTCAAAAGCTTTTAATCTTAAAACAGACATGATTTGTTTTAAATGCTCTGCTTTATAGATTCCTTGTATTATTGCTGATCTGCTTTAGTCTGTAAAATAACTTCTATGTTTGTGTTTGCTTCTGGTTGATGCTGGTGGAAATTCTGCTGTGAAATAGGGGGTTCTGTCTGAATGTTGTCGCGCTGGGATGCACAAAACAACAGAGCCGACGCTATTTTGCTGTAATCTGTATCTATTATTTGGTAGATTGATGTAGTTTGTATTCCAAGCATTTTTTTTTTCCCCAGAGCTTGGTGACCAAAGTTTTTGTATGCATCACAAAGGAAGATACGCCTGATCCGAATTTCATGGCCGATTTCTGGATTTTGTGAATAAAACAGATTTTATTGGATTCAGATTTCAAATCAATATTTTGCTTGTTTTCGTATCGGTGTCGTGAGTAGTTATGTATTTTAGGAGGAGAAGTGACATCACTGCGTGTGTGAATGAGGGCAGCTGCCGTAAAACAGGGTTTCACTCATTCCTTAAAAGCAAAGTTCCTACAGTATTTAGTCTCTTGTGAGTGTTTAGCCTGGAATAGAATTTAAAAAAAAAAATGGGAAGACAGTCCCGTAGCTTAACTCTGAAATCAAAAGCTGCCTACATTTCCAAATGCAACATGAGTTGAAAGTTGGAAAAAAATGAAACGGAGCATCTTAAGTGTTGTGAAAGTCTTGCTCTCTCTCTCTGTCCTGCATCCTGATGGTGCTTGGGTGTTGTATGCAGAAATCAGAAGAACATATTTTGAGGTTTCGACTGTCCGTTGACCGCTCAGGGCGGATCAGGGTGAGAACAGTCGGATTCTGGTCAACAGCTGTATGCTCTGCACATATCCTGTCAATGAATGTTTACAAAGAAATCTTAGCAGTTAGCTTAAGTTACTGTCGATCATTTAGCTGGGTAAATGTGTGCATCTCACTGCACGGATTTCAAATCACAGAACCAGAAATGGTTAAAGCCTCAGTCCACTGCATGTATCTTCTGTGTACTCATAAAATGACATTGTGACCCTGCAGTCGTGATTCCTTAATATTTTGACTAATTGACGTCTCTTTGGTCTTATCTATTCCTCTTTCCTGGTATTCTGAACATTGGTATCAATCTGCTCTGAGATTTTTTATTCCCCCCCCAATTATTTTTTCTTTCTTTCTTTGAGCTCTTTGTGCGACTGAAGAGCATAAATATACACAGAGACGGCGTATCAGAGCACAGGCTGACCTGGTGTCAGTCAGTAATCTCTGACCTGGAGGCTAGATGAAGTAAAATCACATAAGTAATTAATCACCAAGTCATCTGTCAGAGATATTACTTCATGTTAAAGCAATCCGAAATGCATCTCAAAATCTATTCACGTGTATTTATTATTATTTTTTATTTTTATAAGCCCTATATATGATTTAAGTTTTTTAAGGAGACTCTTTGTTTATTGAAATCACATGGTGATGAGGCTGCTGCTACATGCTGACTCTGCTTGCTCACATCCTACGAGCCTTAGTAACCATGACAACCCCTGGCAATAATGCACACTCACTTTCTCTCTGAAAAAGATAAATAAGGACAAAGGCCTCCAGGGATGTTTGCGTGAGCATGTGTAATATTTGAATCTATGCCACTCATGTGTTAACACAGAGGAGGAGTTGCATCACGTTATCACAGCTGATACACAAAGTAGTGCAGTGCTAAGAGTAAATCAGAACAGCACAGAGTTTTTTTTTTTTTTTTTTTTTCTTTCCTCTTTAACCAGCTATCTTGTTGTTTTTAGGACCTGTCCGGGTCAATCGACGACCTGCCGACGGGTACAGAGGGCGCCCTGAGTCCTGGCGTGAGCACCTCAGGCGTGTCGAGCAGCCAGGGAGAGCAAAGTAACCCCGCCCAGTCACCCTTCTCTCCGCACACATCTCCCCACCTGCCAGGCATTCGAGGTCCCTCGCCTTCTCCAGCTGGCTCCCCCGCCAGCGCCAGCACACCTCGTACAGGCCCGCTGTCGCCCGCCAACTTGCCAGGTGAGCTGATTGCTTGCAGGCAGTTGAGGAGTATATTTAACAGATTCCTGACATCTTACCTACTCTGATTACATTTTCAAATTAGTCTCATGGTGGTAGTTACAAAAAAGTGTCTCAACCTCTCTGGTTGTTGTTTCGATTTAAATCTGAGTTTCAAGCCTATTTGTTGTTTCCTAACTTTCTAAGGGGATTTTCTTTATTCGCTTGCAAACTGAAACACTTTCTTGTAATTTTCTAAACTAATTGAGAACAATCGTTATCCAAGTCTTAAGGTTGCTGTTTTTCTTTTTAGAGGAACTTTTTTTAGCCACTTAACTCAGACCTGTGAATCATTTAGACATAAAAAAGACTTCACAACTCAAGAGATAAGCCAGTTTAGTTAGTTTAATATCAGTGTATGCTTACAAACAACTTATAAATAACCAGTTTTAAATGGATAGTTTATCCCTTTACTGGGAACTCATTACAAAGGCACATCGAGGATTTAATCTGTTCTCAAAATTGGCTGCTTCACTTGTAAACTGCAGTTTTCTAAAAGAACTCTGGGTCAGGAAATTAGTTTTTTTTATGTATATAGGAATAAAACTGAAAGTACTGGTATATGATTTTTTTTTTTTTTTTTTTTTTTTTTTTTTTAATTTAGGAATAAACTGAACTCTATATTTCAATGAAATGATCAAATATAAAATGGCACACTTGTTTTTAAATGATTATTTAGAAAGGGATACAGTTCCTCGATTTCAAATTTTTTTTCTGTGTTGCTCTAAAAAGATGTTAGTCTGTTTTGAACAAGAATGCGAGATTGGTTACTCTTTCTACCAAAACATTTTATTATTTAGCCAAGTTTGATTAATCGGTGCTGTGAAATTAAAGTAAAAGCAAAAAACATTTAATAAAAAAAACAAATACACTGTTACTTCTGTCATTTCCCGTTTTAAGAAGATTTCGTTTTGGCTGCATCTTTTTTTAAAAAGCTTCAAATCTGTGAAAATTGCTCTGAAAATCATTTTAAGCGTCCATCTGAATTAACCGCTGTGCAGGTGGGCCAAATTGCACAATTTTTGAAATGTGGTTGTGGACCACAGAAAACTATTCTGAGGGGCACACAAGGCGCACAAGCCAGGCTTTGGATATCTTTGCTTTGTTGTTCGCACAAGTTAAATGTTGAGATATAGATTAATTATTTGCTCCTATTGCCAATAGCAGTTTGTCTGGTATCTTAGCAGAAGAATTGGCCAACCCACTGGTTTTCAAAGTTGGAGCTGGAATATTATTTATCTGAGTGACGTAATTCCCAAATCAGAGATCCGACTTTGGAGACAAATGAAAAGTTTGATCCCATTTACTTTAGCTGGAGGCTTGAGAAATTGTTCAGATCCTGTGTCAGCTCTCTGTTGGGCTTTGTTTTTCCTAAATACATTTTAAATTTTCAGATATGCTTCATCTGCTGTAGATAGTTACACTTGTTTTCACTTTGCTCAAGGACGCATTTTGTGCCAGTCGAGTACAAGGACTAGACAGAAAGAGATTGGAAAATGGAGGTCTGAAGGAGACTGCTGAAAGACTGTAAGCTGGAGGATTATTAAAACAAATTTAAAAAGTTCTCAAAGCAGTCTGGCTCATTGGAAAATAAGCATTAGACATAAATTGGCATCTTTTAAAAGGAATAATTGTGATTTTATTTACTACTTTATAAACACAATTCCCTCTCATTAAACTAAAAGCACGCAAAGAACAACGTGATGAGAAATTAGCACGGCTATTAGGCTTCTGATGGTGTGAAAACAGTGAGTGACATTATTTTTGCTGCTGCTCAGATGCGCCATACCAGGTGTACATTTGACCTTGTTTTGGTAAAAGCATACAGGGTCTTGATGAGCAAAGCAATTCTAGCTGTCTCGGAATGTAATATTCATCCCTTTCTGAAGTGCAAACACTGAACATGCATCATTCTTCAGAAAGGGATGAATGTTTTACTCCAAATGATTGTGGTTTACATTTTGAACTCTCTTTAGTATCTTAGCGATTGGCTTTGTGAGCAGTAGCCCCCTTGAAAAAAAACTTCAAGGATTAAGGCATCTTTTTGCCATCGCCTTGTGTTTTCTGAAAGGACTGATGCGGTGAAGGGGGGGGTTAAAGTCAACCTGCTGCTGTCATGTCCCTGACTAGCCGAGCGAGGTAGTCACAGGCCTCATCAGCTGGGAGTGATGTATGGTGCACAAGACCAACCAGCTGCTGGACTTAAGAGTGAACAAGACCCGAAAATAATTTGCGAAGAGTAAAAAGGCGAGATTTACATTTAAATTGAAAGTGTTTCCTTGGTCAACAACAGGATAACTACACTGCTTTTGTCCGCCGTCACCGTTATGAAATGAATGGCGTGGGGAGACTTCTGACGCAGATTTTCTGAGTAGAGCTGACATCAACCTGCACCGCCTGTGTCGTCGTTTCGAAAAGCTGTGCCACATATTACGGTCTCACCTTGTAATTTAAGAAAGGCCAGAGGCAGACCAGAAGCCGCTCATCTTTGCAGGTCTATGACGGGAATATTTTGTGACGTGGATGTATTACTAGAGAGTGTCGATCCTTATCTCTGAGATTTCCAAACGGCTGCCAACGTTTCCAAATCCAGCTCATTCTATGACTTAAGTGGAAAAACTCAAAGGACAGGAGAGAGCAACTTTGCTTTTAAACACTCAGCCTGTCTCAACATGCAGTGGAAAATACAGCTTCCTTTTGAACTTTATTTTTAAGCTGCTCACTGATGCTGAAACTGGTTAACTTTGAGTCTTCATTCAGCATCATCTTCCCCACAGAGGATTGTTGTTGTTGTCATCCCGATCTTGTAGCACTTATGTATTTGTTGATCAGAAATAGATTGAATATTTAAGTTTCCGTCAGGATCAATCAAGATTTACATTGTTAATAAAAGCTGTTTTTAATGTCATATACTCAAATCTGCTTTTTAGATTATACAGAACCAACTGTGTAGAGCTGACATCATCTGGCACCGTCTGTGCGGACAAGAAGCAACCCATTGCTCCTTGTCTAAGCTTAAATTGACTCAATCTTATGATTATTGCTCAGGGACCCAGATGCCTCCCAGGCCATCAAGCGTTCACTCGGATGGGACTCTGCACCCTGCAATGAGCCAGTCTCCAATGGCGCAGGACAGAGGTTTGTTGTTGTCTTACCCGAATGTGTGCATTGAAAAGAACATGTCAAAAATGGTTTTTCTTGCTTATAATTTTCACCAACATCTTTTCCTCTTCCTTATTTGTTTCAGGGTTCATGCAGAGAAACCCTCAGATGCCTCCCTACGTCTCCCCCCAGTCAGCCTCTGCACTGTCACCTCGGCAGTCCTCTGGAGGACAGATGCATCCTGGGATGGCGCCTTATCAGCAGAACAACTCCATGGGTGGCTACGGGCAGCAGGGAGGGCAGTACGGTCCCCAAGGTTTGTAGTTTAAAATTCTCCGCCTGGCTTTAACTGCAGCAGCCATTTGAGATTTCCTGCAAAGGGGTGATTTTATAAAGTATAAATCTCAATACGGTTCTTCATATTTTAAAACTTTCTGGTGAAACTAGCTAAATACCACATTAGGCCAACCTATAGAGAAGATTTTCTTGTCTCCATGTCCAAAACCATGCTATTGGTGGTCCTTCGCTCTGACTCCATGGCAGCTATTTATAGCTGTGAAGCAGAGAGTCAGCTGATGTTGCACAGCCTCCTGTCAGTGGAGCTGAAACTGTGACGAAGGCTTGTTGCTCTGCTAGCACATCGTTAAAGAAACTGTTTCTGCTATAATAAACGGTTTCTAAATATAAAGTAAACATCCATGAGTTTCATTGAATGCATTGAATACACAAAAGTATTCACACCATTAGAACTTACAACCTCCAACTGTATTTTCTTTTATTTGGATGTTTGGGTGATAGACCAACACAAAATAGTGCATAACTGTGATGTGAAGGAGAATGATGCATGATTTTACAATTTTTTTTTTTTTTATTATTATTATTTTTATTTATTTATTTTTTTTTTTTACAAATGAAAATCTGGATTGGAGCCTCAGATATGAAGTCAGCCCCCTTTACTCTAATTGTTTGAGTCTGGAAAATGGTAACCCTGAATACAGCTATTCTGTGAAGGCCTCTATAGTTTGTTACAAAATATTGGTGAACATATTTGCATTATTTTACCAAAAAATGAAGGAAGTTTGTTTAACTTTTTTCCTACAGGAAATTCTGATTCGGCACAGAGCAACAAAACCTTCAATAAACTCATCTGCCATCTATTGATTTATTCCAATGTATCAGAGTTAGCAAGTATGACTGGCTCCTGCTAGCTTGCTTCTTATCCATGTTTCTGATGTGAATCTTCCCTATAAGTGGTGGTCACATGTGTCCTTGCATCTGGGTATGGACAAAGTGTACAGAAAAGCTTTCTCCCTATTCATAAACATTGCTGGAACTGAGCCTTGTGCTAACTTTAAAGTATTTTTAACAATGGTCTTTTAGTGACTTTTTTTCACCATGGCTGACTGTTTTTTTCTGTCTGTGTGGAGATGAGAGCCAAGTTGAGTCGAGCCACACCCAACCAGGTAATGACAGGTGTGGGAGCTGCAATGGCAATAAAACTGCAGAAACTATTGCATAGCATTTCCTGCTCAGCGATTGCAAAATTTCATGATTTATTGTGGATTCCTCGTTGTTTCTTAAATTTTGCGACTCCGTCTGCATTTTCTGCATCGCAGAAATCATAGGGCCCTATAGATCGGCAAAGCCGATAAAGACATGCCTCAAAATACTCGATGCTTTATTTGCAAAACGTGGTTCTACCAAATATTGAATCAGGAAGGCAGAATATATGAAATATATGAAAATCATGTATAATTTTCCTTTCAGTTCACAATTATGCACAACTGTGTTGGTGTTTTCCATTAAAAACAACAAAAAAAATGTGTTAGTTTGTGTTTGAAGGTGCAAGGCGTAACTGTAACTTGAACATTTCTTTGCTGATTCTTTATCAACTGTAGGTTATCCCCGCCAACCTGCCTATGGGAACATGCCCAATGCCAACTACCCTGGACCAGGCATGGGCTCCATGAACCCCATGGCGGGGCAGGGGGGAGGCCCGCCATATGCTGGCATGCCTCCAGGAAGAATGCCTCCGAATCAAATGGGGGCTCGTCCCTACGGCCCCAATATGGGCCCCAGCATGGGTCCAAACATGCCTCCAAACATGGGCAACATGCCGCCCCAGGTCAGTTCAGGAATGTGCCCACCTCCAGGAATGAACAGAAAGCCCCAGGATCCTGCAGCCATGCAGCACCCCTCCAACAACTCCATGCTCAACAGGTTGGTTTACAGTTGATGCCCATGTGGACACCTAGAACAGTCCAGGATTAAACAGTCTGGGCATTTTAGATGAACTAGAGAGGATACAGATTTCTTACAAAGCGCAAAGTTAACCCTTGAATTTAGCGGCAAAATCAAAGCTGCAAATGAGATCCAGAATGTAGTGTAAATAGCCACCCAGAGTATGTAGCCTTATTTTCTTACAGTGCGTGCATTACAGGGTCCGCTCACTTCTCATTTCCTAGAGATCCGCTAAAAAAAATCGGAAAACTCTGGAAATTCGATCTACAAAAAAAATATGAGATTTTGGAATGAAAATTCTTATCATTTCAGAGTGCAACTGACAAAACCTTTCTTTTACTTGACGCACAAGACTGTGCTTCCCTGGGTGCTAAACCATACTACCCCTTTCTTAAACTGGCACTGTGCTAACACTTGTATTGTTAATACTAGAGCCTCCTTGGTTTTCCATTTGCAGAATGCCTGGGTACCCCAACATGTCACAAGGCATGATGGGCTCCGGTCCACCCTATGGCCCACCGATGAACAGCATGCCTGGAATGATGAACACTCCAGGTGGATCACCTTACCCCATGGGGCCAAACGTGGCCAACAACACAAGTGGTAATGTATACAGAGATGACTGGCGCTTTATTTAGTCATTTGTGTTAATGTGGGAACTTTGTTGCTAATTGGAACCTTTTTTTTTCATGTGCAGGTATGGCTCCTAGTCCAGAAATGAACAACAAGATGAATAACAAAGTAGATGGTGGTGTAACGCCAAAACCAGATTCAAAGTCAAAGGTACTATGTTTGTAACTGTTATTCATTTCAAAGTTTATTGGTAGCTGCAGGTCTTGTGCTGGGTCTTTGCTCTGTTAAAATTGTTTTAATTTCTTTCGGGGTCATCAAACAGAAGTCCAATTCATCCACAACCACATGTGAAAAGATAACACGTCTCTATGAGCTTGGACCAGAACCAGACAGGAAGCTTTGGGTGGACCGTTACTTGGCCTTTGTGGATGAGAAAGCCATGGGCATGACCAACCTGCCTGCCGTGGGGCGCAAACCTCTCGATCTCTTCCGGCTGTACGTGTCCGTTAAAGAGATCGGAGGAATGATGCAGGTAAATATGGCATCCAGGAACACAGTAAGCAAAAAATCCCATGTTGCTTTTCTCTTTATGGTCTTATTTTTCTAATCATTGTGTACATTTGGTTTGTGATAGGTGAACAAAAATAAGAAGTGGCGTGATCTAGCCACCACTTTGAATGTGGGTACATCCAGCAGTGCTGCCAGTTCTTTGAAAAAACAGTACATCCAGTGTCTGTACGCCTTCGAGTGTAAAATAGAGCGCGGTGAAGATCCTCCTCCTGAGATCTTCACAGACAACAAAAAGAACCAAGCTGCTAAAGTCCAGCCCCCCTCTCCAGGTTAGAACTTCCCTCGTCTTTTCAGATGCAACATGTGACTCAGTGACCCACCTTCTAAAAAAAAATGACTTCATCTCCTAATTAAAGGCTTGTACCATATCTGTCTGCTCCTCTCTCTTCTTTCAAACTGAAGCGTCCCTCTGCTCCACAGCTGGGTCAGGCTCTCTTCAGGGTCCACAAACGCCCCAGTCCACCAGCAGCTCCATGGCTGAAGGGGGTGACCCTAAACCCCCCACACCAGCCTCCACTCCTCATACCCAAATGCCCCCCATGCCACCTGGCCCTAGGTCAGTATCTTTATCAGTGGATCCAAACTCTTAACAAATAGATTGATTGTTAGGCTAATTTCTATTGCTGTACCTCGGTGTTTTCTTTCTTAGGAGCAGTGTAAATCTGCAAGATCCCTTCTCGGACGGAAGCGACCCCGCTTTTCCCAGAAAGAACATTACTCCCAACTCCACCTATCAGCCCGGCATGAACACACCAGACATGCCAGGCCGAATGGGCCCCTATGAACCCAACAAGGACCCCTTTAGTAACATGCGGAAAGGTGGGAGCCCTCAGTAGACTTATTTTATCTTTAAGCATGGGGGTCATTTACCAGTCATCAGGTTTTAATCTGCCGTAATTGTGTCTGTATTTTTAGTTGGGGAGCAGTTTCTGCCTGCTAACCAGGGCCCTAACAACGTTGTGGGTGACCAGCAGCAGCCGCCACAACAACAGCCTCCATTCAACAGAGGACCGCCTGGGGCCATGGGCACGATGCCAATGGGGCCCAGACAACAGTATCCCTATGGACCAGGCTATGACAGGAGGTAAGAATCACTATAGATGGCATTTTTGGGAATGTTGATGAATGGCAACTATTATTTATGATAAAGAAAATGAAACGCTTTCCATTTTGGTCAGAATTACTCAGTGAATATTGTTTTGAACATTGTTTTTTGTTCACTGATGAGAATTGCTGATACCAGTTTTAGCTGATACCAGTTTCTCTTTATTAACAATGATAGCCTCCAAGTTATTTTTTTCTAGCCCTTCTGCCATTAGGGATCATGGTTTAATTTGGCAGAGATGATGTCACTGTGTATGTAAAGCAGCAGCTGTAAAACACAATTTTAGTGTTAATACGAAGACAGAATGATTAAGTTGACATTTTAAATTGACACCAACATCCCTTAGTAGCAATTAGCATGGCTAACTAAGTCTTAGTTTTCATTCCTGAAAAGTTCTCTTCCTTTAATTGTGAAATCTTCAAAAAGACTGCCAGTATTTCCAAATGCAGGATGATTTGCTCACAGACAAGTTATAAAAGAAAAACAAACTGCTGTACTTTTTCAGCCTTCCTGTTGTCTGCTGAAGATGTTGCTCTCTCACAGCCTTAATGAACTGCAAACATATCTTGACATGTCTATCGAGAAAATAGTTTCCTTTTGAAATGGCTTCTTGCACCTCTGTGGTCACCTCACTGATACTGAAAATGGCTAACTTTGAGTATTTTTCCCTCAGTAATGGTATCCACATCGAAGAGTGTTAGCGAGACCCGGTAATACTTGCAGTTGAAAACAGATGTTTACGCTTAATGGACACACAACCTTTTCTTCAAAAACTGACAAAAAAAATCAAACTTAACCTTTCTTGTTTTAGGAAAGATGCCAAAATTACTTATATTTGCTAAATGCCAGAATAAATATCTTTTGTACATACTCTAAGAAGGTTCTGACTGACTGGAGAAATGTATTCACACCTGTAAATATATTTTAGAGAAACACCTCAAACAGATTTCCTCGTGTGCCATCATATGAAAGAATTGTGAACCTCCACAAGTCTGCTTCATCCTTGTGGACAATTTCCCAATGCCTTGAAGTGTCTAGTTCATCTGTTGAAATTATTAGAATTATACAAAAGTATAAAGCAGCATGGGAAAGTCCAGTCATCAGACATTTAGGAAAGAGAGGGGTTCTGTGTCCCAAAGATGAACATGTTTTGGTATGAAATGAGCCCATCAATCCCAGAACAAAAGCATATTACAGTATTTAACAAAAAATATTGCTTTTTTTTCATACTCTTATAAGATTGAGCAGTTCTACTCAACTTAAAATGCATAACATTAATAACTGGGTAGAAATTGACCTATCTGTAATTTCTGTTATTATTTCTAGTTTGATTGCTTATTCCCTTTTTTGTTGCTGTAGTCCAATTTTGTACATTTACTGAATGGATTGACAGTTCTCAGATCATCTCTAAACATACAGTAATTGGAATCTACATGTGCCAATTGATTGCTAACAAGCTGAAAAAGCTTTTAAGGAGAAACCTAAAATGTTAAACTATGGTGTTTGCTCCATTATTAGTCATATCTTGTTTTCCTACTGCTACTCCTGACCATTTAATATGTGCACAAACAATTATTTGGAGAAAGCAAAAATCAGCCTTGTCCGTTGTCCTGCTTTTCCTAGACCGGAGCAAGGAATGGGCCCAGAAGGCAACATGGGATCTGGACCTCCTCAGCCAAATCCAATGATGCCTGCCAACACTGACACGGGGATGTATTCTCCAAATCGCTTCCCACCACAACAGCCACGGTAAATTTAAAGAACACTTGAGGCGGGGTGCTTGGCAGACTTTTTGGCCTTGAACAAGCTATTATTGAAAACTGATCTTTTTTTTATGCAAAAAAAAAAAAAAGAAAAAAAAAAATACTTTTGAAATGTAATGCATTGACTTTAAAGTCTTAGTATGGATTTCTGACTCCATCTGACAAAAACTTAAGTTTATTGTTTGATCCTTGTTTTTTAAAAATAACCTTTAAAATCTTCCCAAGATGGTTACATAATTCAACTCAAAAATACTTTCTTAATCCCACAGGGAAATTAAAAACTATTATAATATTAATACTTATAATAATAATCTGAATTTTTCAACAGTCCTCCTTGAATACAATTAATCTCCAGGCTCAATGTTGAAAGCTCCTCTCTCTTTTTGTATTTGAATGGGATTTAAGATAAATGTTGCACAATATTTAAAAGGTGTGGCTAAATTTTACTTAAGTCCAAATGGTAAACAAAAAAATAATTCTGTGGGTGTATTTTGTGTAGAAATATACTGTGTATGTATACCACCAGTGTCTTCGTTTGTCAGACTGACAAGGCATGATGTTTACAGGCATGATTCCTATGGAAATCAGTATCCTGGACAAGGAACGCCCCCTACTGGTTCCTACCCAAGTCAGCAGCCTGGAATGTACCCACAACAGGTAAATCGTCCATCCATAAAGCACAAACTCTGACTATTGTCAATATGCTGTAATCAAATAAATGTATAGTACCAAAGCTTGTTTTGAAAATGTCCTTATTTGTAGGGTTATAAGCGTCCTGTGGAAGGAGGGTACCCCCCATCTAAACGCCATGAGGCAGAGTACAGCAGTTCTTTCCCTGGTGGACAGCAAGCACCCCAGCAACAGCAGCAGGGTGGCACCTCTGCTCCATCATCAGGACAGCAGGAGCCATACAATCAGTACAGCGGCAGTGGACCCTACCCTGGCCCTGACCGCCGCCCACCTGGCCCCAGCAATCAGTTCCCGTTTCCCTTTGGTCGAGAACGGATGCAGGGAGCAACTGGGCCTAATTCTCAGCCTAACATGCCTCCTCAGATGATGCAGTCGGGGCCTGAGGGTCCTCAGGGGGGCATGTGGCAGGGACCTCGAGATATGAACTATCAGAATTACCCTAGACAGGGTGGTCCTGGGGGGCCAACGCAGGGACCCGGCTACCATGGCATGAACCGCCCTGATGATATGATGCAATCAGACCAGCGGATAAATCATGATGGCCAGTGGGGGGCCCAGATGGGCCCTCGGCAGCCTCCCTATGGTCCAGCCGGGCCTGGACAGCCCATGCCTCGTTCAGTCCAGTCCAACTACCAGCCCCCTCAGGGTGTGCAGAACCACATTCCACAGGTATCGAGCCCCGCATCCATACCCCGCCCCATGGAGCCTCGGACATCACCGAGCAAATCTCCTTACATACATGGAGTAATGAAGATGCAAAAGGCCGGACCCCCGGTACCTGCATCCCATATAGTGCCCCCTACAGTGCAGTCGCCTCTGATAAGGAGAGACATGCCTTTCCCCCCAGGTTCTGTCGAAGGAACACTCCCTGTCCTTAAACCACGACGGAGACTCACCATGAAAGATATCGGTATGACAATGATTGCCAAAAACTAACACAGTTAAACCACTTTGCTTTATAGTTTTTTTTCTAAGGAATAATTTTATAAAAAGTGATATTTTCTCCAAATGTTTTAGGAACCCCAGAAGCCTGGAGAGTGATGATGTCATTAAAATCTGGTTTATTGGCTGAAAGTACATGGGCCTTAGATACCATCAATATTCTGCTGTATGATGACAACAGTATAGCAACCTTCGATCTCAACACGGTGAGACTTATTGTTCTCTTACAGATAAGTATGAGTTGGCTTGAAATTCTTGAATCTTGTGCAGTCTGAGTAACTGATAAAAGAAATTGAGAGCATGAAGAAATGTATTTCCAGACTTTTATCACTATGCCATTATCTAAATGTTCTTTGTTCCCCTCTGCCCTTCATTTGCTCCTGTATCAATACTTTAAATCCTTCCTTTATATCTTTCTTGCATCCTTCCATCTTTTTTTTTTCTTCCTTATGTCCTCCTTTCTTCCTTGCACCCTTTTTTTCTGTTTTTGCCTCCACCATCATCCTCCCTTGTAGTAATCCTTCCTGTTTGTTTTTTGCAGAATCCATAACACAGGACTGACTTTTTACTTGAAAATGTGTAGGAACCTTAGAAATTTTCATAGTATACCTTCAGTGAAATACCATGGCTTCACAGTAGTTACACATTTTTGTTAGAATATAGTATTTGTTTAAAGTTATCTAATTGCTTTCATTAAAAACAAAAATACAGCTATTGTTTATATACCTGCTAAAGTACTGTTTTAAATATGGCAGTTATGGATCTTTTAATATTTAGTGTTATTTTGATTTCAATAGACGAGCAAAAATTCACACAACATTTAGCCGTAGTGGCTCTGGTCACTCCGGCACTTTTTCTGACTTATTAAAAGGACTTAAGAGTGGAATGAAAAAAACATTGTTGAGATCTTGAGACTGACCTTTTGAAACCTTGATAAGCTAATTGGTTTAGGTCTACTTAAGGATTGTTTCATTGGGTATCTTGCTTTCTACGCTAATTATTCCTATTTTTGTGTTTTTAATGCAGTTACCTGGGCTGCTGGAGTTGGTCGTGGAGTATTTCAGGCGCTGCCTGATAGAAATCTTCGGTATTCTGCGGGAGTATGAAGTTGGGGACCCTGGTCAGAGGACTCTGCTTGATCCTGATGCCTTGAAACGAGATCTGGACAACCTGGAAGAAGAGCAACCATGTTTTGAGGACATGGAACAAGAGGAAACCGATGACGAAGACAAGGAGGAACACGAAATGGAGCGTTCTGTTTCTGTGAAGGAGGAGGAAGACCAGGAGCCATGCTCGCAAAGTCGAGATGAGAAGACACCAGAAGAGAGGAGGAGCAAGGGTTCTTCGTCTGAACAGACAGGCTCGGTGCAATCTCTGCCTGCCCATGAGAAACCCAAACAGGCCAGCAAGTTTGACAAATTTCCAGTTAAGGTGGTACGAAAGAGAGACCCGTTTGTAGCTGCCCAGTTAAGTAATCATGGTAAAGTACAAGAGTTTGACAGTGGGCTACTTCACTGGAGCGCAGGAGGGGGAGACTCAACAGAACACATCCAGACCCTCTTTGAGCCTCGCAAAAACTTCTTAGAACCACGACAACGCATACCCGTGCCTTCAGCTCTACTGAAGCGGCGGCCACTGGACGAAGACATACGGGGGAGCTGTTTGCCAACTGAAGAAGACAGAATGAAACATCAAGATGAAGAAGAAAGGCCAAAACAAAACAGTTTGTCAGAAAAATCAACAGACTTGGAGAAAGCTGGCTTAACAGTTGGCAGTGGCGAGGTGCAACAGTCTGATTCAGAGACGAACCTGGCTGAGAAAGGGCCTAAAAGTCACCAAGAGAATAATAGACCCATTCTGGCTTCTGGGAGTATTTTCACCCAACAGGCACAGCAGACTGGCACCATCCTAGAAGATGAGCCTCACAGTAAAGACGAAGGGCCACTCGTTACGCTGTCGGATTGGCAGGATTCATTGGCGCGTCGCTGTATTTGTGTCTCTAATATTGTCCGCAGCCTCTCCTTCGTGCCGGGAAATGACCACGAGATGTCCAAACATCCCGGATTGCTGCTCATACTTGGGCACCTGATCCTGCTCCACCACTGGCACCCTGAGCGCAAACAGGCCCCTCTCACCTACGAGAAGGACGAGGATTCAGACGAGGGAGTGGGTCAGAAGGATGAGTGGTGGTGGGACTGCTTGGAGATCCTAAGAGAGAACACGCTGGTCACTATGGCAAACATTTCAGGTCAGCTTGACCTCTCTGCCTACCCTGAGAGCATTTGCTTACCCCTGCTGGATGGTCTTCTCCACTGGGCGGTGTGCCCCTCAGCAGAGGCCCAGGATCCCTTCCCTACCCTGGGCCCCCATAGTGCTTTGTCACCTCAGAGACTGGTCCTGGAGACTCTTAGCAAACTAAGCATTCAAGATAACAATGTGGACCTCATCTTGGCCACTCCCCCCTTCAGTCGGTTGGAGAAGCTGTACGGGAACTTGGTGCGGTTAATTGGAGACAGGAAGGTTGCGGTCTGCAGAGAGATGGCTGTCGTCTTACTGGCCAACCTGGCCCAGGGTGACACTATCGCAGCCCGAGCAATCGCTGTCCAGAAGGGCAGTGTGGGCAACTTGCTTGGCTTCCTGGAGGACTCTCTCGCTGCCACCCAGCTACAGCAAAGCCAGAGCTCTCTGCTGCACCTGCAAGGGATGCCCTTCGAGCCCACTAGCCCGGACATGATGCGGCGAGCTGCCCGGGCTCTGCATGCCTTAGCCAAGGTGGAGGAGAACCACTCAGAGTTTACGCTACACGAGTCACGACTCCTCGACCTTTCTGTGTCTCCCCTAATGAACTCGCTGGTTTCTCACGTTATCTGTGATGTACTCTTTTTGATTGGCCAGTCATGACAGCTGTAGGGAGCTGTGGCTCCACTTCTTTGAGGGGTTTCTTCTCCATCCCCTTCCTCCCTGGGAAAAAAAGAAAAAAATCTGGCTTGTGTGTGTAAAACTGGGCAAGGACAGTTCATGTGACTGGCTTTAATTTATAAAAAAATAATAAAAAAAATCCTTCAGATTCCATTCAGCGTGCCCTCCACAGGCCAACCCTTCTCAAGAGAAGGTGATCGCAGAGCTGCTGTGGATTGCGAACCAGAGAGGTGCCGACAAAGGGACAATACTCGCAGTCTGAATGCCAACTGGATGACATGGAGCCGAGAGCGCCATTGTTGGGAGACTGTTCTGCACTTGGGGAGGGGGTGTGGGTGAGAGTACTTTTTAATAAAGATAAATAAATGATTAAATAAATAAATAGCTGAAAAACAAAAACTGTAACCAAAGTTGCTGTCTCGTTTACAGTGAGTTTGGGAGACGCAGTGTGCCCTAGCTCTCCCCTTGAGGGCACAGTGAGTCTGTAACTGAGGTGAAACAGACTGACAAGTGACCTACTGGTTGTAGATGCTGTAGTTGGATCCTCACCAGTCAGCCCGACAGTAGTCCATACTGTCAGTAAACACCTTCACCGGGGAGGCCTGTGCAGTGTGCAGTAGATTGTAGGACATTTTCTGTGCCGTACTGCTCTTTGAGTGTAAGCATTCTGTAAACTATGTTTCACACAGAAGCTGATGAGCTAGAGTTTTGAGGTCATTTTAGTTTGGTGTTGAACAGAAAATGGCTTTCTTCCCCAAAGTATCAAGAACCTACAACACCCTTACCTCCTCTTATCCCTTGATTGTATGAATACCCTTATGAAAAGAAATCACCTCTTAGGACTGGTTTTCAACTTCAGATACAGCTTTGCTGTGGTGTATATATAATGTTGTACATTATACTTCCTTCCTCTCTGTCTGTCTCTGTCTGTGTCACTATTCTCACACTTTCTATCGGTGCGAGATGGAGGCAGACTACAGTTTGCCAGCGACCTCCAGTCCCCACTGATTAGACCCACTCCTCTGGTCTCCTCCACAGCTCCGCAGTATGGCAGACACGGCTCAAACTTCTTATATCCTGGTACAAACAAGAATAAACTAGATGAAGTACACATTTGACAAATTTTCTCCAGTCATGAATTCTGCATATTTGTATTTCAGACTATGTAGCTAAGACAAACATGTAAATTCTTCCCTTTCCCCTTTTTTGGCTCAAGGAATATCATTTATTCAGTATGAAATCTTTATACTATATGTTCCACGTGGTAAGAATAAATGTACATCAAATCTTCGTAAGCTGTTTCATTGTTTTATTCAATAGGAATTTCACAGTTCTGAAAAAAAAAAGTTTGCACAAAATTTGTTTAGACTTTATAATCTTTGTTATGCTATCATGGTTTGGACTAAATTTTATGGCATGCAGTACTTGTACTAAAAATTTGAACTACATGACTGCAGAAGAAGAGCATGTAAAAGCTTCAAATTGGATCAGTTTATTGATTTAGGTCATTTCATTGTACTGCTACTAGCCAACCGTAGGTTTAGGGTTTTTCAAAAGATGTGTGAAATAAGGGAAATAAAATGGCATGAAACTATTGCAAGAGTGAGGGGGAAAAAAATAGTTCATTTAAAAAAAAAACAACTCAGTGTTTATTTTCATCATACTTGTCTTTTGATCAAAACTTACATTTTTAAACATTTCAAGTTTCTTGTCTTTCGAATGGATCACAAAACAAAAGGGAAGTGTGTGTGCGAAGTAATGAAGTTATTTACCATGCTGCAATTAGTAATTCGCTATGAGTCTTTGGCGCCTCCTGCTGGAGATAATGCTAAGCTAATTAACACGCTGGCAAATTGTGTCACTCAATCAGTCCGAGCTATATTTATGCTGTTTCACGATGACCAAATAAACCTTCAGTGTGTAGTTGTCTAGGTAAAACTCTTTTTGCTAAAATATTTAGCTGTAGAATACCACCGCTTCCAAACGTCACCTCGAGGCCCAACGGCCTGAAACCTCTTCCGGTTCACGCACAATGCTTTAGTCAGGTGACGCACACACAAAACAGGGAGGAAAACCGTGAGGAGTTTTTTTCCTGGTTCGCGGTTCGGCTTTTGATTACAATTGACCAACTTATTAATGTAGTTCCCATTTAGGGTTAAGGCGTGAAAGCAATAATTCAGAAGAATGACTGAGCTCCTAAGCTTTTATTTTGAAGTTCTGCGTACCGGAAGCCACAATTCCATTGGTAAAGAGGCATCTTGCTGCAGTATGAGGACAAAGATTTACAGCAAAGCGACTAACAATTAGAGCTCCTACATGGATGTCGAAATGGTTGCATTTGTTTCGACTATGTGTGTTTGTGGGATAAATAATCAAAACCTATAACTAGCTTATTTTGCGGACATTGTGCAGCCCTCAGTGATGTGTCATAGTAAACATGGGAACAGTGAATGGTTTGTAGCAGTGCGGATGGCTGTAGGAACCGGTTTGTCCACAGTTTGTCCGTTTCATCAATGACTATGGATGTCAAAGCAGTTGTTGAGTTCGCCACAGTTACCAGGGGTCTCTCTCTGGTTTTGCAGGTAAGGGTGAAGTCATTTAGTTAAATTTAGTTAGATTATCTGTCACGTTTAGCCGTAAATGTGTGAACTAATGTGAGGTGTAGTGTATAGTCAACATGCAGTGGCGGAGTTTCCTTAAAGTGCGCCCAGGGTGAGCGACACCCAGATATGGAGATACAATCATTTTTGAGTTCTCAGCAACCTCCCACTGCATCAGTGCGACAATGTTACATTTTCAGTTTGAGCTGATCTAATTTAGTCTAAGTTCAATAATAAAATCTGGGGAGTAGCCAGTTGGGTAAGTGCCACATCAGCAACTTATGATGTATAAATATATTTTTAGTAGGCTTAGACTGCATAAAAATAAATAAATAAAAGGGCGGGGAGGTGATACCCCTTCCATATTGAATTGGCATGCAAATAAGCTATGGAAAACTTGTCGGATCCACAACTGGCATTTAAACATTACTATAGTGTATTTCCAAGTTCTTTTGCTACCCCTGATGTAATGGCGCCCTGAGTGGTGAACCGTGTTTCTCAATCAAAAGCTGCCACAGTCTACGTATGATTCGATTTTGGCTGAACATGTAATAACAAAGTGAATCTATTGCTCTTCAGGCTGTCCTGAATGCTGCCATCCCTGACCATGAAGCCGATGCCTTCAGGCCCCCTCGGACAGAAGAGGCCTTGTACCTGGACCCTGTGGTGGACTGGTTATTTGGTGGCCTCTCCCACTGGGATGCTGAACATTTTCTCTTCATTGCAGAGAGAGGATACCTCTATGAGCACAACTTTGCCTTTTTCCCCCTTTTCCCCATCGTGCTGCGGGGCCTTGCAGAGACTCTGCTGTGGCCCCTCAGTCGTTGGCTCAGTGTGAGGGGCCGGTT
The DNA here is from genome assembly GCA_014839685.1 of Anableps anableps. NCBI lineage: Eukaryota > Metazoa > Chordata > Actinopteri > Cyprinodontiformes > Anablepidae > Anableps > Anableps anableps. Next base: position 23,696,980 of record CM026072.1, on the reverse strand, counting down.
GCTTCTGGCTGTTGCTTTGGGGAACAGCGCCCTCTTCCTGTTGAGTGTGGTTGCCTTGTATGCCCTCAGCAGAGTTGTTCTTCAGGACAGACGCCTTGCTCTGCTCTCCAGCCTCCTGTACTGCTTTACACCAGCCAACGTGTTCATGACCTCTGGCTACTCAGAGAGCCTGTTTGCCGCACTCACATTCGGTGGTCTGTTTCTCCTGGAGAAAGGATTCACACTCAGAGCCTGCTTGGCCCTCAGTATAGCCACGGCAGCGCGGTCGAACGGACTGGTTAATATAGGCTTTCTTCTGTATCTCCCATCACTGCATGCCATTTCACAGATTCGTGTGTATCGTGCAACAACTAAAGGTCACAGTAAAGTCCTCCACTATATCTGGGTCATCCTCCGTCTCCTGCTCACTTCCCTCTTTGGCACTGCGGTTATCGCGCTCCCCTTCTGTGCTTTCCAGTACTATGGTTACAGGACGTTTTGCACCCCGTCCACCTCCCTGGAGCAAATCCATCCGGCTCTTTTATCCCTGGGTGAGCGGAGGGGCTACCGGGTGCCAGATGAAAACGGTCCACCGCCACTCTGGTGCATGAGACCCCTCCCGTTGCTTTATTCGCACATTCAGGACGTTTACTGGGATGTGGGCTTTCTCCGTTACTTTGAGCTGAAGCAGATACCAAATTTTATTCTGGCTATGCCCATGGCTACGCTCGCCATTATGGCCGCCTATGCATATTTTCAGGCTAATCCAGAGCTGTGTTTGAGGCTCGGACTTTGGGGGACTGGACTGGAGAAACCTACACCAGGCTTCTTTAACCCAAAAGTCTTTGTGTATGTTGTTCATTCTACTGTACTCCTCATATTTGGAACCCTGTGCATGCATGTGCAGGTGAGAAAATGATAACTTCTTGTTACTTTTTCTAATCAGGTTTTGTATGATGGGTATTTATAACACCGTCTCTTTTTAAATCGGCTTTTCAGGTTCTCACCAGATTCATAGCCTCCTCATCTCCTGTGCCCTTCTGGATAAGCGCTCACCTCCTCCTCCTCAACGAGCCATTTCTTCATCGAAGGAAAACCTCCAACCCCAATGTGCAGCTGCAGACTGATTCCAAAAACAGCCTCAAGCACACACCTCAGAACCCCATCCTTGCACTGCTGCCACATTTTAAAGCCTGCTCTCCCACCACTCAGAGTATCCTGGGTTACTTCCTCTCATACTGGATACTGGGCCTTGCTTTGCATTGCAATTTCTTGCCTTGGACTTAATTCAATAAGTCAGAAGATAAAATGCGGTATATCTGTGTAGGATTGGGGTGTGTATACACTTTTATTTATAATGAGTGTTGCTGAGAGCTGAGAATCATCAGTAGAACTCTTTTTAACTTTTAATATAAAATGGTAATGGTACAGTTTGCCTTGGAAAAAATTTGAGGCATAAAAGAAATATTTTTATGAATGTCTGATTTAAAAAAAAAAAATCTCTGTAGGACAAACTTGAAGTGTTTTCTCATATTAATGTTTTCACTCAGTTTGAGATGTTTTGTGATTTTTAAAAAAAAAAAAAAAAAAAAAAAGATGCTGCATTAGTAGCGAACCAAGCAAATTTGGTTTGCACATTGTAGTCAGGTGTGGTTGCATGGTTATACTTGAGAACATTATCATTGAAACTTGCATCAGGATTCAAATGATTTCCTGTCCCCCACTGCACTGCATGTTTAAAACAAATATTCAGTCTTAACAGCTTATGATAATTTTTTTTTTAAACTGATATCAGAAATTAAAGGTTGGTTTATTTTTCTCAGCTTATATTTTTAGGTGAATTTTAACTTTGAGGCACTGCTGTAAACACTAGAAAATGTGTTTTCTCATGAAAGGATATGTGTTATCAAAGGTTGCACTGGCAAGTTGGCATTAAATTTGAGATTATTAAAACATTCTTCACAAATGAGCTTAATATTTGGTCATCCTTGAAGAATTTAACCATAAAAGTCACTTTTGACTGCAGTTTAAAAGCATTAAGATGCATCATACAGTGACATTTCCAGGCATTTCTTTAATACCTATGAAAGGTAAACCATCACTTTTTTGTAAGTAAAATACACTGCAAGCAATAAACAAACCAGCTAGGCGTTCTAATTACAACAGAACACTCTAATCAACACAGTTTTATAACTTACAGCTCTGACAAAGTGCAAATCGATCACTTTTTAGTTTTGTAGATAGGCTAAAAAACCAAAAACTTGCATGAACTTGAAATATTAAAAATGCATATGGGCACTAGAGCAGTAGCTAACTGTTGGACCTTCAGCTGTATTTAAATATTTCTTGCAGCCAAATTGTTGCTTCTTTTAGTTTCTCTTCTGTGATTGAGCTCTTTAATATTACCAGTCATTTTTGCAGATTTCAACTCACAACTTATTTGGTTAAATTGACAGAATTATGCTTGGCTATTGTCTTTTTCCGCATTGCTCTTGATTAATTGTCCAAACTGCGCCAATTATATCGCCTCGGTTTCTTGTTCTCAACTGACAAGAGCGGCCCCCTGGTGTCATCCTCTGTTGCTGTAGCCCAACTGCTTTAAAGTTGTATTTTCAGAGATGGTATTCTGCATATCTTAATAAGGTAGGTAAAACTATTTATACAGCATCTTTCTAGATAAAAATCACAAAGTGCTTCAACAAACAGAGAATCAAAAAATTCACAAGGTAAAATCAAACAAAAGCAGATTTAAAAAGGCAGGTTTTTAGCTGGCCTTTAAAGAGCTGACATCAAAGTCGTCTGACTTGAGTCAGAGGAAGGGAGTGCCAGAGTCTTAGAGCCACAGAACAGAAAGCCCTGTCTCCTTAGTTGTAACACAGGGTTATTTGAGCTTCTGTTACCTTTTTATCACCTCGAACCAGTCTGCCCATTCTTCTTTGACCTCTGACTTCAACAAGGTGTTTTTATCCGCACGACTGTCGCTCACTGGATATTTCTGTTTTGTACTGTTCTCTCAGTCCCAATGGATCAGCAGTTTCTGAAATATCATAACACGACCATGCCATGTTCAAAGTCTCCATTCTGATGGTTGGTTTGAACTTCAGCAAGTCGTCTTCACGATGTCTTGATGACTAAATGCGTTGTTTTGCTGTGAGTTTGGCAGAGTTGTGTTAAGGAGCTATACGGGTGTGCCTAATAATGTGGCCGTTGAGTGTATAATAAGTAGGCTTTAAATAATAGTACATATCACAATATACAATATATGTATAATCTGAGCCCCATATTGACATGTGCTAATAAATCTCTGCATGCTGTTCCTCCTTCTCCGTGCTCAAATGTCTTCACTGGCTGGTGTTTGTCTTCACAAATACCAGCTGGGGGACAGAGGACAGTCCTCTCACCCCAGCCATGAGCTGGGACTTCAGGTTCAGACAAACTCCTAGATTCTTGTTCCAGTTGCACTATAACATCAAGCTAACCACCATTATATCAGGTGCCGTTACTGTGGCATGAGTTCTTTATAACTCGCCGACTGATAGAGATCCTGCCTGAAGACATCCCGGATGGAAGGACAATCTCTAAACAAGTCTTACTATAAAAAACATAAATAATTCAGTCATTTGGTCTTCTTTATTCCCTAAAAGAAAAATGCTAACATTAGGATTTTTAATACTGTTCCAACAATTAACGTGTTTGACCTGTGAAGAAAATGCACCCACCTCAACTGGCGCTCCAGTAGTAGAATTTCTAGGTCCGCTTTCCTGATCTGGCGGTCCAAATGCGTTATCTCTTTATCCGTTTTCTCAATTGTCTTAAGGAGATGGTGCCTGTATAACTCATTTACTGGTAACTGGGGAACAAATTGATGAATATAAAATTTTAGGAGCTTTAAATGCAGAATAAACAGTCTTTACTGAAAAAAACCCACTGTGTCAAGCTGTGCTGTGGAGGTTGAAGGAACCCCATCCTGGAAGTGGCCAGCCTTTCTCTGTCAAAGGGCAACAGTGTACAAGTTGTAAAAGAATGCGAATGAGTAGAGAAGTGATAGTAATGACTAGAAAGAGTGCGAGTATCTACTTCAGCATGAATCTGTGCATCCTTCTTGGTGGCAGCAGACAGAATATCCTCCTCCTGCGATTCAAAGGAGAAATCATGTTTCAGTAACCTTTAACCTCATGAAGCGAAAGCAGAGAACAGAGTACTTACAGCTGCAGGCTCTTCCCCTGTTCCCGTGACTGGAGGCTCCACGACGTAAACAACGCCATCTGTTACTGTTGGGAGGAGAAAGCTGGATGAATAACAATACTGCATGTACAACTAAATGTACGTGGTTGTGTAATTCTTACCTCTGACATTTGTACTCGTGTCCTGATTGGTGCCAGGTTCAGGTGAGCTGTTCGCAGAGACGCCTTCAGAAACGGGTCTGGGGGAGCTTTGGCTGATGGCCAGCCCCTCAGCGTCCGTCAGGGGTGGTATTAGGAGCTCGCCGTCGACTTTCCGAGTCACTGCCCGTTTTCTGTTGGCTGAATGCTGCTCATAATTAATCTTTTGTAAAAAAATTCTATTGTAATCTGCAAATCAATGGCTCCATTATATATTATATGTACTGTGTTAAAATTGGGTGAAATTACATGTACTAAACCAGGTGTTAAAGTGCATTCCAAAAGTATTTATACCCCTTCTTTATATTCTGCCACATAATATAATTACAGACTAAGCTGTATTTAATCAGCCTTTTATGTAACAGACCAACACAAGGTAGTGCATAATTGTGAAAGGAAAAGGATACATGGTTTTATTTATTTTATTTTTTACAAATAAAAATGTTGCTTAGTTTCAGACACTAAAATTTTTGCCAATTCTTTGCAAACTAATTCAAGCTGGTAAGGAGTACAGAAAGTTTCAAGTCTTGTCTTGTTTCATATTGGAATCAAACAACACATAGATGGACGCTGTTTAGCAGCTAGTGGACTTCTGAAGACCATTTGTTGCACTGGACTTTATTTATCCGAGTGAAGGGGGGCCAAGAATTGAAATGCACACCACACTTTTGAGATTATTATTCATAAAACATTTCTGAAAATCCTGAATCGCTTTTATTTAATTTTACCATCAAGTGGTGCTTTGTGTTGGTCTGCTGCATACAATCCCACTAAAATACGCTGCTTTTTGGTTGTAACCTGAGAAAATGTGAAAAGGTTCAAGAGCTATGAATACTTCTGCAAGGCACTGAAAATTATGTATTCTAGTAGGGTATTAACTTGGTCTATAATATGTTGAATTAACTTGTGAATTATTAATTATTAGGTATTAATATCTTACCTTTCTGAATCATATTTTTATACTTCATTTTCAGTTGCATCCAAGTCCGTTTTTCCCCTGAGGAATTACACCTACATGAAAACCAGATTTTATCCAACACACCACTTTTTCCACCTATCTGCCACAATTTTAAATGTAGATAAATGTCAAATCAGTGGCGTGGTGCATTCAAACTCACGCATTGACTCGGGCAGCAATGTTCTTCCATGCAGCCTGTCTCGCTTTAGCTGCTGCTGCTTTATTGCTCTTTTTACTAAATATATGAGCATGATCTTCATAAGCTTGAAGGAGGACCCGCTGCTCTAGCGGTGTGAAATAGCTCGATCTCTTTTTGGAGGTGTTGCTGTTTTCACTGAAGGCATCCGCTTGGACGCTTTGTAAAGCGCTGGTGCAAGCGCTTACCTCCAGATGAACAAACTCCGAGTCCACTGAACTCATTGAAATCAACTGTTCTGATACCAAATAGCCTGGGTTTCCCCACTCGGAGTAAGTTAACTCAGAATTCACAGACTGAACCAGAGTTTGTTGAATTTTCGGAAAACCCCTCTTGTCCTTAAAAATGAACGTAAAGCGTGCGTCATCTTTACGTTCTCGCCATCATAGATATAAAACAGTAGACGCTCACGTTCTGTTGTGAGCGGAAGGTTGTGGTTAGGTAGGGAATGTTTTTTTTTTTTTTTCTTTTAAAAGGAAATTGTGGTGGTAACCGAGACAAAATGAACAATCTGAAAATCTAAGTAGGATAGAAAAAATATTATTAAACAAAATGTTTTGAAAATGTCCTTAAACTTTCTTTAATTTACCTTTGATATGCCATTAATAAATTAGTTTCTATAGCATCATTTATAAACAAAAATTTGCTTAGTTATTTTGTTTTGATAAAAATATTATTTAAAGGGTGGATGTGGGTAATGTGAATGAAGAAGAAGACCCAAACTGTATTATCATAGCCAACCCTTTTAGGAATAAGGTGATAGAAAGTCTTACTTTAAGTGTGTTAATACAGCACCAAGCAAAAGTATTCATACCTCTAAAACTTTTTTATTTTGCTTTACACCTAAAATCTTCTATACATTTTATTAGGATTTTATGTGATAGATACAGTACAGTGCATAATTTCTAAATGGAAGTAAAATGATGAAGCAGACATTTTTTTTTATTATACAAAAACATGAAAAGTGCAATGTATATTTAGATTCAGTCTCCCTTACTCTTATACCACTAAAGAAAATCCAATGCAACAAATGTTCTACTAATACCAGACTCCCTTCGCTTTCTGCTTGATTTAGTAGTGCTTTGGAACAAAAATAAGGGAGATACTGGAAAATATAGGAACTCCTAAAAGCAACAGGCTCAAGTGGTGTTGCATTAAATGACCCTTAAGCTTTCATTTAAGGTAAAAGTAATGAATTTAGCTAAAAGCAGACTAATTTGTTAGCTGATCTAAAAGCATTTTATTGTTTTTATTGAAGTGGATTAAAGAAAACAACCGCTGCTGTCTGTTTGTTGAGATTATAATCATACTGTCACTATCTTAACTGATAAAACCCAGAGTTATAATAACATGCAAATGTAGTACTTTCTGAGCTTTTTCCAATTTTATTATGTTACAACCACAAACTGCAATTATTTTTTTTTTTTTTGATTGTATGTGAAATATAAACTTAAGTAGCCGATAAATGTGAGATGGAGGGGAAGGGATCCATGGTTTTCAAACATTTTTCCTACTTACAAACAGAAAAGCAGTGTGGATTTATGTTCAGCCTAACCCTTTACAGCTGTTCAGTCCAGCCTCAGAGGAAGCGAGCCATTGTTAAGAAGTCCTGTTGATAATTTGCCATAAGCTACATAGGGGACAAAGCAAGTTTGCGGGAAAAAACACTTTGGTCAAATGAGAGCAAAATTAAACCCTTGGCTCAAATACAAAAGCAACACCCTCATATTGAAACATGCGTAGTGGTGGCGGCATCATGCTGTGGTGATGCTTTTCTCCAGCAGGAAGTTATGCAAGTTCTAGAAAAAAGACCTGCTACAGGCTGTAAAAGCTAGGGACTCGAGCAGAGGTCCACCTTACTGCAGGACAATGATCCTAAACATACAGACAAAGCTATGATGGAATGGTTTTCCGGTTTTTATCTGTAAAAACAAAATGTGAAAACGTGTTTCCTTCCACTTTACAAACATGCACTACCTTCTGTCGGCCCATAAGAAAAAAAAAGTGTTACACAGTCACCCAGCTTGAAAAACTTTGGACCCTTTTCAACAACAAAGCAATGCCACTCACAATATGGCGACAACGTTAGCGTACAATCCCGACGCTCATGCTGCGTCTACTTTTCAATATCTATGATCACCATGACGTACATCGAGTGGTAGTAAAGGAAAAGGAGAACCAGACAGTTAACCTGACCTGCCGTCTCTATCTGTTAATTCTTCAGAAAATTGGAGTTTGTTTTACAGAATGTTTCGTCGATATTTATTCACAGTTTTAATTTAACAACCAAACATGTTGGTTTGTTCGTCGTCAGGCCGTGAATATATTCAACTGTTAAAACTGACCTACGGAGTAGAATGCCTTTGTTGCTACGCTAGCTAGCTGAACTTAGCTTCACAGGATGGACAGCTGAGTGCTAACAGAAGGAGTAACAGATACATGTCCTGTGAATGAATTTTGAGAGCGCCGTCTCCTGAGTGTAAAAGGGGTTTTGTTGGTGCCTTTAGCTACCTCCGAACCGCGTAGACGATGAAGAACTGCGAGTACCAGCAGATTGACCCACGGGCGCTGTCCGTTTCGCCGCTTTCGGCTCAGAACCACGCCGAAAAAAAGGTTCAGCGCTCGCGGAAAAAATGGGAAGTTTTCCCGGGCAAGAACAGGTTTTTCTGCGACGGGCGGCTCATCCTGGCCAGACAGAACGGTGTCCTTCCTCTAACACTGGGCCTTATTGTTGTCACCAGTGGCCTTTTCTTTGCTTTCGAGTGAGTGACTTGCATACTGTTCTGTGGCTATAGATAAAGCACGAGGTGTGTTTTATGTTTCTGTAATTAAGATATAAGTGTGTTTTATTGTCAACAGTTGCCCCTTCCTGGTGGAGCATCTGACCGTCTTTATACCTATGATAGGAGGGGTGCTCTTCGTCTTTGTGACCACCTCCCTGCTTAGAACCAGCTTTACAGATCCAGGCATTTTACCCAGGGCCACTGCAGATGAAGCTGCAGACATAGAAAGACAGATAGGTAAGACCCTTTCTTGAACACAGTGGGGCAGATGGAGCAAAAGAGCTTTACCATATGGAGGACACGTTTGTTGTCGAGACACAGACCAAGACCTAAGCAGCTTATTGGGCTATGTCATGGCTGGAGGAGCTCATAGCTGCACATGCCTAGATCTGATCCATTTTCTGATCATTCTTTAGCTTGTTGGAGGACATGTTTTGTTAACTTGTTACAGTAGCAGTGAATAGTTCCATTTTGTACATCTGTGTTCACAGATACCTCAGGATCCTCAACATATCGCCCCCCTCCTCGAACCAAGGAGATCCTCATCAACCAGCAGGTGGTGAAGCTCAAGTACTGCTTCACCTGTAAGATGTTCCGGCCTCCACGAACCTCCCACTGCAGCCTGTGTGACAATTGTGTTGGTAAGAATATTTTTGGAGGTTCACCACTTATTCTTTCACTTCTTCTTCTTTTTTTTTTTTTACTGACTAACTAACTTGTTGCTCAAACTTGTTGGTCATTTTTTAAATATTTGGGACTGCCTATATGTTTTTGTCATAATTAAATCAGTTCATCATTGTCATTATATTCAGATCTTCTTTCTTGCTTCCAAGTATTTCTTACTTGTTTCAAAGAGAACTGGTGTTGAAGTCACTTCCCTAAAAGTGTTGCGAAATTTTAGTTATGTATTTTGCGAACTGATTTTTTTCTAAATGTGACCGCTAACAAGATTGTTGTACAGCGTAGTCCCTGTTCCCCTGCTTATCACAGGACTTAACTCTTATGTAGAGTGTAAAGTGACTACTATATGTTATCATTAAATATCTAGTTTAGAGATTCACTAATTATTTTGTAGCTGGATTCCAGTCTTCTGGTTTTGTAAAGCTTGGGACTTGCCAATTCTGATTTGTCCTGTAAACTATAGGTAACAACATGCAAAATTATTATTTTTTTTCTTTCTGGATAAAGTGAAAATTTAAGCATGTTCACAATAACTTATTTGTAAAATAAAATGATGTTTTCCTCAAAAACAGGATCAGATTATTAGAGCTCTCTTTCTATGTCTGCAATATATCAAAGTCCAATTCTGTCCACTATTTACTTCATTAAGACGAGTTCGTTTCACAGCTCTGCAGTCAGACAGGATTTGACCATTTTAGAGGAAAGATAACATGCCTACAGAGGTGACATTTTTAATTGTCTTAGTGTTTTGTTTTCGCATTAGTAATGGTAAACGGCACCCTTTGTAGGGCATAGCTAGCTAGACTTCAGTCTGTAAAGAATGTGGACCCTTACCATAACTGTGAAACACAACCAACTTCCCCAAAACCATCATATTCCAGGATGCCAGAGGATAAAAACACAAACAGCGCAATTTTCTTGTAACATGTTCATCCTCACTCTTAGAAGCTAAGGTCTCCCTCCTTGCTTCAGTGTACTGGTAGCATAAAGGGTCCGTTGGCATGCTTCTGTGAAAAAATAGTGTTTCCTTTTTAGGTGATTATTCCACATTTTGTGCTTCCTGTGACTTCTTTAGATACCTCACTGATACTGGAAATATCCATGTCTTTTTTTTCCTCATTAACAACTTCAACCCTGAAGAGTTGCTGTCAGTGTAAAATTTTGGCGCTTTGGTAACAGGTTGACTTTTAAAACAAACTAAAAATTAACTTAATGTTAATCTGTTCATTGAAATACCAGTCAATAGATTGATTAGAAAAAATAATTATGACTAGCATCCCAAGTTGTTTTTAGCTGAATTTGCCAGTCTTTGATACATTCTCTTTTTTTTCTTCCTGCTCCTTCAGAACGATTTGATCACCACTGCCCATGGGTGGGGAACTGTGTTGGGAAACGCAACTACCGTTATTTCTACAGCTTCATCATCTCTCTGTCTTTTCTGACATCTTTTATATTTGGCTGTGTCATCACACACATCACCCTCCGTAAGTGGTTTTACCTTTTAAAAGGAAAGAAATGGATCATTTCTAGACATGTTAAGATAAGGTTTCTGATTTTTTTCTTTACAGGTTCTCAAGCAGGTAAAAGTATTGTACAAGCCATTCAGGAGAGTCCTGCAAGATATCCTTTTTTTAAATAGTCTGTTTTTTTTAATTCCAAGAATGTTCATGGGCTGAATCAGATCTGTTTAAATTTGGTGCCAATGTGACATTTCCCACAGCTCGTTACACTCTGACATATTAGGAGCAGAGTGTGTCCTGCAAAAAGTGCTTTTAGGCAGAAGATTTGCTGTTTTATGACTCTTTTTGGGATGATTTCAGTGGAAAGGAACATATTATACCAGAGAATGTGTTTAGATTTAGGCTGTTGACGATTTGACCCGCAGAATGCAGGCCAAGCAGGAGTGGGTTTGTGTTGGTATGCTTGTCTTTTTAAATTCAGTATTTAAAGAATAATACGAATATATCTAATCTAATTACAGGTGGATGGCAATACATTAGAATATCACTGAAGAGTTTTTTTTTCAGTAATTCAGCTCAGCAAGTGAACCCCATCTATTGTCTCTTCATATTGTATTTATCCCTTGTTATGAATTAAATGACTGAAATCAACTTTTCAGTGAAAGTGTAATTTATTAATATTCATCTGTATTTTTGTCTCATAAAAACCGATAAGCTGACTTGTTAAATTTCTTCACAGCTTGTCGTGATGAAATATAACGCTCACCTTTTGTTACTTGTGCCATGTATGTATATGAAATGCTTAGTATTTTTGCCTTGACTCTTCCCTGTGCACTGTGGTGGAATTGGTGATTTGTTTTTTCTCCATCTGGTCTATTTTGGGCCTCTCAGGCTTCCACACCTACTTAGTAGCCTCCAATCTCACCACAAATGAAGATGTGAGTATTAAATGTATAAAATGACAGATCTGGCTTGGGATTAGTTTTTATGACTTGTGTCATGAACTGACTGCTGATTGGTCTGTTGATCAATAGATCAAGGGATCCTGGTCAAGTAAACGGGGTGCAGAGGAGTCTGGGAACCCCTACAGTTATAACAACATTATAACCAACTGCTGTGTTACATTATGCGGCCCTATGCCTCCAAGGTGAGCAATTATTGTTCACATATTTATCCCTCATCATGTTCGAACAATGCATCATTGTCTGTTTTGTTTCCAGCCTGATTGATCGAAGAGGGTTCCTCCCTCCCGATGAGGTGATCCCTGTCGCTACGGCCTCAGAGATGGAACTGCCTCCTTTCACACCCAAGAGCGATGCAAACATGGTATGATGAAACAGCTTGTGGTCCCTCCCAAGTCCCGAATACTCCCATATTGCTGTGTGGTTGTTAGCCCTCCCACTGTGTGCCTTTCCCACCCTGTGTCCCCCCCCCCTTCAGTCTCCAGGCCTCCAGCTTCAGTCATTCGATTAGAGTCAACCAGCAGCAGTTACATTTCTGTTAGCATAATTATGGACTTTGCACGATAATTTTGTTTTTGTGTAAAAGATGTTTTGTTTTTTTTCTTCTGTTATTGATCAATGAGCTGCTCCACAATAACTTCACTAGAACTCAGTTTAAATAAGAGTTTTCTAAGTAGAAGTGATTCAGTTACTGGAGTTGGACACGAGCAGAAAAGTTTTAGTTTGACTTTTTACAACTGGGAATGAAATCATTTGTTAAGGTAAGAGTTGAGCTGACAGGTTGTCAGACTTCAGCAAATATGTTAACTGGACAGTAAGCGCCTTAATTCTCTTTCTTTAAGTTTTTATATTTGTTTGCCTTAAAGAACACGTTTCACAGCCATGCTTCATGTTATCAAACTACTGACTTTTTTTTGCATGTTGTGATGGTTTCAGCTCAGCAGTATTCTACTGCCAGTTTTCATTAGCAGGGCCTTGAAGTGGATATCTGTTGGGTTATCAGCACTTTATTAGGAATCATTACTCGTATGCCTTGAATACATTTGTCTTGAGTATTTTCAGCATAACAAATGTTTTATTATTTGTTTCCATTGCTTTATTTTATTATCATGTTCAGAAAATGAATTCTTTTTATTTGTTAAATAAATGTTATTTTTGTATTTTGAGTTTTGGTCTGTTTTGAGTTTAGTCTTGTTTTTTTAACATCACATATTACACTTGAAGCTGTTTTTAACCTTTCATCAGGAGTCTGCTATCAAAAGTGATTTGAATGTAACAAACATTTGTGTAACTTACAGTTGTGGTAAAAAGAAAGTACACTCCTTTTAAATTCTAGGGTTTTCTATATTTTGTACACTTCTGATCAGAAGTTTGCATACACTCATCGTTGGCGTACTCGTCTTATTGTTTTTGGGATTTTTAGCAAGAGTGTCAGTTTACTGAATTGTTATTGTCTTGCAATATCAAGTTGTACAAAATTGCAATTGCAAAGGACTGCTTAGATGCAATATTTTGTCGGATGTTATGTTTCAGGTTCTGGTTGCAAGTACTATGTTTGGCCATTTAGAAGGACTTTTGATGTCCCTTATGTCCACACCTGATTTAGGTCTTGGTCAATAAAATCCTTATGATCAGGGAGACTTGTGGCAACACTGCAATATTCGAAACATGCAGAAGATTGAGGAAAATGTGGGTTAGTTGTGAACTGATCTTGTTATCATAATGTTCAACTATAATATTTACAATGTCAGGTTTTCCTTTTATTATTCAGCCCTACTTTTAATAATGCCGTTTTCTTTTCCAGAGGGGGAATGATTTCTGTTAATCCAAAGAGAATTAAAATTACATACACAGGCTCAAAAAGTAACACAAACCCCCACTGATATTTGGATAAATGTCTCTTCCAGAGAAAAAAAAAAAACGCACTTTTTGACCGGACTACTTATCAGAAAGGGTAAAGTTCATTTCAGTTGTTTTCCTGGCGCTGAACTGGCTTTTAATCACAGCTCATACATTTTCAACAGGGCTGAGGTTGGAGTCATTCTAAGATTGTTACCCTATCTTATTTATTCTAAAACCAGTTTTAAGTTGTCTTTGAGCTCATTTTTATGTTATTCCACCCAATTATCACCACTGGCTGTAAAACAGCCCCTCAACATTATCCTACCATCACTATGCTTGAAAGTTGCTAAGTTTGAAAGCCTCATCTCAACTCCTCAAAGAAACAACAAATCTTGTCAATGATGCCAAACAGCTCGGTTTTTGTCTTGTATAACCTCAGAAATTTCTCCAGCGGACTTTTTAGCTTCTCCATGAGGGCAGCTATATATTTGAAAGTGTCAATTTTGAAGCAGGGGCTCCTTCCTTGGTCTACGACTTCTCAATCCATGTTGATGTTTGTCTCACATTTCTGTGGACAGTGACAATGGTGTTCCAGCAGATTCCTAAAGCAGTTTACTTTCGTCCGTGGGTAAGAGTTGGTGTCAGATGGTTGAAATCTGGACACAATGATCCCAAACACACATAAAAACTGTTTTAGCAATGGATAAAGCAGGCAAATATTCAGCGCATAGAACCATACCTAGCAAATTTATGAATTATCCCTTACCGCTGGATCTGTGGCAGGAAACAGCCAATTTAATGAGAGACTGCTCAAATGTCCAGCTGTATAAAGTCTATTTATTTAAATACAATGGGGTTACATGGATAAATTTGTACCTGTATTGATTAGAAAAAAAATCTTCATAAAATTTTAACTTGTGCATCAATTTCTTGATTTGAAAACTCACTGAAACTGCACGCTGCTTCATTCCTCTAGAAAAAAGAATGAGGCAAATACATCATTATAAGCTCCAAATCAATATGAATTTCATTCAGATGAGTGTATGTAAACTTCTGAATGGAACTCAACATGCTCAAGTTTTTTGGGTGTACTTATTTTCCACAAACGTTTCCATTGTGCCTTCACCTTTTTTTTAGTTAATGACATGATGGATTCTGTAATTAAGTAGTTTTGTACACATGAGGTTAGATTTGAATGTATTTTAGGAGCTGGTAAGGAACAGATCATTTATACTGTAAACACTTGAACTGACAGAGGGTGTACTTTCTTTTTTTGTTTCCCGTGACTGTAACGGTGACATGAAAAATCTTATCCTGTGTGTTGTGTGCTGTATCCGTTCCACCCTGCCAGGAGGAGAACTGTCAGGAATTTTCTTTGTCCTGCACAGCCTGAAGGGTAGTGCTGCAGGTAGACAGTTGATGGTAAGAGTAGGGCTCAATGTTAAACCAATCCCAACATCTCATCACTTTCCATTTACTACATCAGTTCCTTTATACTGCTTACATTCTGCACTACTAATTGTGCCAGATGCAGCTTGTGCAGATTTTGTGATTGGTGTCTGATGATGGTGTGGATCACTCATGGTTGTCTAAATGTGAGTCTGCATGGCCAATCATGTTTCCGCTCATTAACGTTTGCTCACTCACTCACTGCAGGGTCAACCTTGCTATTTAGGGCTGATGATCTAGTTGAATGAAACTTGCCCTTGTGCATGTACGACCACGTCTACTACACGTCTACCAGAAGCACCAGCTGAATCAGCTTCTCAACACAAACCACATCTCTAGCAAAGTTTTCTAAAATGCAACAAAGCTTAAATCTGTATGTACATATATTTTCAATCCTACCTTATAAGTAAAATTGACCAACTTGATTATTTTTTCTAATATATGAACAAATACATGGCCACAAAACACATCAGTCCATCCAAGATGTGCTCAGATCATATTTGTGTCTCATTCATGTAGCTTTCTCTCTCCAAAGCACAGATTTAGGTCACTTTCTTGATGGATCCTGTTAAGTATTGCTTTCTTGAGGAGTTGAAGGTACACTAGCAACCACAAAGCTTTAAGGTTTCAGGTAGGTTTTACATGTTGTTAATGCTGAAATTATTTGATTTAACCCACTGAAAATGCCCATTATTGCATGAAGGGACATGTCACCTTTACCTGATTTTTAGTAAAGTAAAAATGAAAAAACATGTTAATCTATATGCTGATGGCAGAAGCACTTATAGACTAAAATGGTTCTTAATTTTGGTACATTTATTTATTGAATTTTCAAGTTTTTGAGATCATAACCAAGGATTAGAGCCGATAATGGGAAAATTGACTAGTTCCGGTCTCTGGTTAATTTCTTGGTAATTCTGTAACCTCAAACCCATCCTTAGCTTTGAACCAAATGTCTTACAATCACCACCAATAAATCTTATTTTTTAAAATGTTTCAAAATTAGTGTTACTTCTATAAAGCATGTTATGTTTTTCTGTTCCAGAGACATTTGGGAAGTATACTTCTAGATTTGTTGAAAACCTCTTCAACAAATTAGTCAAAAGAAAGTGAAACAAAAATAGTTTCTTTGTTTTTATGCTATAAGAGTTACAGTGAATAAACAGATTTCAGAAAAGTTTTCTGCATTTTAGAGTACTTTTCTACTTCTCTGGGATCATGGTTTGTGTAAGGTTGTCCTCTAATATCACTCTCTACTTCAATTCACTTCCTCCATTGCTTCTTCATGTGCATCTTTTTACAGTCTTGCCCTATGGCTTCTCATTGCTTTCACTGTGAAAATTGCTTCCAAATGAATCCTGCTTGATTTGAACTCTTGAGATCTCAACTTTCCTCTTTAAAGTCTGTCTTTGTTCTTGATTTGCTCGTTTATTTTTCTTCACACAGTGCACTCAGAGCACAAAGGACGTGCTGGAGAGGATGCTCCACTCCTCTGACTTTCATGGCCTGTGCCCTTCAGGGACGCCCAAGACCACCCCTCTGGTCCAGGAGGTTTCCAGCACCCTAGAAACTGTAGAGCCCTCACTCTCCTCCGGCTGCTCACGAGAGCTCGCCCGACAGGCTGTGGTTGACCCCTGCCCCCTTTTCAGCAAAAGCAACAGGAGAGACTCGCTGCACTCGATCAATCCGGCCTTCCGCCTGGCTTCTCCCTCGCCGACGCTTAGCCGCAGCACGCTGGTTCTGGGCGATGGACCTAACATTGATTTTATCCCTCAACACTGAAAGCACTCAGTCACCATCAGAGCAGAGATGGAGTCATGGCGGACTATATACTCCTCAGGCTGCACACATTGTTATTGTTGCAGTTTATCGTCAAGAGGTGGTTTTCGACACAAAGACACTTTGTCAGAGAGGTGATCATGATGCATGTTGGAATTTGGTGTCTTAAAATGTCCTTGTGAGGGGTTACGATTAAGTCACTTGTGTCCAGTTGTACACATCCTTCAAAATGGAGGGGAATCTTAGTAACACTTGAGAGCACAATATAGAGATATTTTTTCACATCTTTTTTAGGTCGCTCCAAATGTCCCAGCACTCCTTCTGCAGAACCTCAATGTTTAAGTTCCTGCTGCTATGATATGCAAACAAAGGTTGAAGTTTGGGCAGGCCTGTGAGTTTGGTTGTTAGTGCAAGAAGCCAGAAACAAAAGTTGGTCAACTTTGGTAAATTCTCCAGTTAGTGAGCCATTTTAACACAAGCAGCCTCATGCATTGTCCTAAATTCTCTTGTCATCTACACTGTCCCGTCTGTGTTTGAAGGAAAGGCTATAGATGGACAAGCATTTTGCAGGGGACAGTGAAAGGACACTTTGCTTTTAGTTTTTATGTAAACATGTGACAGTTGTTGCTGCTGCTCAGTTTTGTAATCAGCATTATGGTTTCATACTTGAATGTTGGAGTTTTGCAAATCCTTTTCCAAACAAGCGAAGGTTTTGGGAAACTCTAAGTTACTTCTGCAACCTGCAAAAGTTTTTGCAAGATCCAGTCTGTCTGTGAGATCCCTCAGTAGGTTTGTGAGACTCTTAGCTGCTTTGGCTAAATCCTGCTCCAGTTTTGCAACATCCCCACTTTTTGAGATCCCAAGTTACTTTGGCTAAAGATTTGCAAGAACCTGAGTTACTGTTTGGAGACTCTGCAAAAGTTTTGTGAAATCCTGCAAGAGATTTTCAAGATTTCAATTTACTTATTCAAGACTTCACAAATGTTATTTGAGATCCCAAGTAACTTTGGAGAGGTTCTCCAAAAGTTGTGAGATCCTGAGTTGCTTTTGTCAGACCCAGAGTTACATTTCAAGGATCATGCAAAACTTTCATGAGACCCTGAATTACTTTTACGAGACCCCGCAAAGGTTTTTTGGAGGACCCTGCGTTAATTTTTTGGAAATCCTTCCAAAGTTTTTTGGGATCCTGATATATTTTGGGAGATCCTGCAAATTAAATCCAATACTTTGAATTACTTTGGCAAGATCCAAGAATTATTGTTACCACATCCTACAAAAGTTTAGCAGGATTCTCAAGTAATTTTACAAGAGCCCGAGGTATTTTTGTGGAATTCTGCAAAAGCTTTGTAAGATTGTAAGTTACTTTTAGAATTCCTCATAAAAGTTTTCTTGTACGAACATCAAGCTGCAGACCATGGGTGGAGTCTTTACCAGACCATGATCTCCACCATTGGAAATTTGTGTAGTTCTTGTAGTTTGTTTCTAGAAGATGCACAACTCTAGTAATGCCCAAAATAAATGGTAAAATGTAAATATAAAGAACATTTTAAATTGTTCATAACTGATGAAATTTGTAAGAAGTAGCTTCTGCTTAACCTGAGATTTTCAAAACAAGAGTCTTCAAAATAGCAAGCACTGGATAAATTTGCGTGTCTAATTGTGAATCATCCACTGATAGATGTGGACAAAATATTAGTGAAACAACACTTATAAAGCCTTACACTGTTCACATTATTGTTACTGTTGTAAAAGACCAACAATAAACCTGGACATTTTTTGGGATCCATATATTTCCTGTCAAGCTTTGCTTTTGCAACATAAAACATTTGCAGGCTCTAACTCAGGTTGTTGCAAAACTTTTCTTTTAAAACTGCATTTAATTTTTTTCTTCAGTGTCCCTGGGCTCAGTGCATAAGGGAGCTAAAGCTGGAAAATATTAAAATTCCAGAATTTGTTCAGATTTTCCATGTGAAACAGGATGAGATGTGTAGCATTTTTTTTTTTTTTTTTTTTTGGACATTAAAACAAAGTATTTAAGTCATGTTTGCAACTTTTTTTGGAACTCTTTTAGCAGTATTTATTGCTGACATGGTACATGTTTAATGTTTTCTGTAGGAATGATTGTGTTTTTATGTGTACATGTTTTTAATCAGTTTGCCTGCAGCACAGACTTGACTCGGATGTTTTCTGTGCGAACATTGTCTCAGAAATCTGATATCTTAGAGTAAATGGCATGTGGCGAAATGCGCCACTAGAGGGCAGGATGTGAACAGCAAATTCGGTTCAGTCTCAATTTAGTAATGTGGACATCGTTAGGAGAAATGCCTTTGTTTTATTTATATATTTTTGTATTTGAGCTTTCAACGTGTTGGGATCTTGTGAGTTTGTGAAGATTCACTTTGTCGTAGCTCATTTATCAGTCTGCAGCAAGGCCTGTAGGTTGTGTAGACGGCTACAAGCAGTGCTTGTACAAATACACTTGTTTGTATTTTGCAGTGTAGCAGTACAACTGTATCATATGACCAATAAACATCCATTTTTGTTGAAGGTTTATTCATTTCTTAAAAATGCTCCCAATTACAAACACAATGATCAAAACAAATGGACAAACTTGATGTCTTGTTTTCTCACCCATCGACAGCTTTACACAAATCTTCAGACAGAGGGAAAGTGGGTGTCATGCAACATTCATTCTTTAAGACAGATCCTTCATGGAAATTATGAGAAGGGGCAGGTTGTCCACATGTGTACAGAGAGGCCAGAAAAAAAAAAAAAAAAAAAAAAAAAAAAAAAAAAAAAAAAAAAAATGTATGAAAAGTGTAAGGACTCACAGGGAGGACCCGGAAATTCAACCACACACAGAAGTACGTAAAGGAAAAACAAGTTTATTTAGTATCAGGAACTGGCAGCTGCTCAGGATGAAACAATGAAGGTCTCCACAAGGGAATCCAACGCAGCACCAGGGGCTAGACGATAATCAGGCAGAGGTTATACACGGAGAGGCAGAGAGAGCAAACTTAACTAGAGGGACAGGCAATACTTGGTGGTCGTGAAGCGGAGCTTGAGTCAGGGTCCAGAAATCCAGAACCAAAGGAATCCGTAACGGGTTTGGCAGGAGGGGAAGATCCGTGGACGGAAATGGGTCGAAGAAACACAAGAAGGCAAGTAATGAAACGCTGGATTTCTACTGGCTCGTGGCTGTCGATAATCTGGCAGGGAGGCAGGGGCTGAGAGGAGTTAAGTAGAGCAGGGCCCAGGTGGCACAGATCAGCAATCAGGCGACACAGGTGAGTTGAATGAAAACTAATTACAGCATGGGCAGGACCGAACATGAATCATGACAGAAAAGTGTTTTTATTGGATATGCACAATGTGAAGCACATACATTAAACGCTTGACACAGATCCAAAGATCCGCAATATGTCGTGTTCCACGAGGTCATAGAACATGAAGTCATATGCAGGAATAAAAAAGATGCATCCACCTGCTCCAAAGGAGGGATATTGGAATGCACGATGCAAAATATCATCTCGCATGCCGGGATGAATTATTTTGTTCGCATTGCTGATATTGCTGTTTCTTCCATACCAAGTTAGTTGTATTGTAAAGATGCTGCTTACTTGCAGATACTTTAATAAAATCTGTTTTCTCTTAGTTTTTACTCAGCAGGGCTAGTAAGAACAGAAGGAAACAGATCCGTTTGGGTATAAATGACGTCTTACGTTGGATTGAGATAAAAGATACTCACCTTTCAAGGTATTCTCTCACTATATTTTAGTCTGCTTTGAAACATGATAAGAATCATGGATTTCTTCTATCACTCTGAACATATTAAATCATTTAACTTCAAAGGACTCAAACATGTCAGCATGACAACCTGTGTATTTCAAGCAAACAAAACACAGATGGTCAAACCTTTGGCTCAATGTCTCGTCAAAAGAATAAAGCCAAAACGTCACAACCTCAGCAGATGTGTTGAATTTTAAACAGAACCAGGACCTCAAGGGACCTCAGTATTGTTTTTTAAAGGGGATGATAAAAAGATGAGTGGAAGGATTGAGTTTTACAAGACCAGTTATAAGGGCTTTTCAAGTGGGTTTATTTGAAATCAGTTTTCACTTAAGGAGTTCCAATTGGCTGCTTCAGGTTATTTTTCAGGAAAAAAAAATATACAAATAAGCACATTTGAGCACATTTATTGAGCTTAAACTTTTTTTTTTACAGAATCAATTATATCACACTTTGATTGGTTCCTACAAAAAGAGGAAACCAAAGCTTTTATTTAATTTATGCTTTACATCTTTAAATTGATCAGGGTGTTTAAGAACATTTACTTAGTATTGAATGACATTGGGGTATGAATATGATGTAATACAGAAGTCCATCTCTCTTAGCCAATTTTCAAAATGTGAAAGACAAGCAAACGTGCTTTTAAGGTAAAACAGATGGGTTGATCTTCATAAGTAAGGAAAGGGCCTCTATTGCCCATACCTACAGTGAGAACATTAGATAAAACATCTATATCAACTGGAACTTTTACCAACATGGCTGGATGTAGACTTGAGTTTGTCTTGCCTCCACACACTAAAGAAATAACAAAAAAATCACCAAAACTCTCTGTTAGGGAACTGCAGCAAAGAATGGCATCCAGTGGTTATCAGGTCTTCATAATAACAGTTAGACAGTATCTAACTGGTAATGTTTGGAGGTATGCAGAGAAAAATACTTCTCTGTCCTACCATCACAAAGATAAATGTTGCTGGTTAGCTGAACTCTACTACTGGAACCCTGTGCTTTGGCCAGATGAGACTAAGATTGATCATTTTAGAAGCAATCACTCTGGGGGGTGGGAGGGTGGTGGGTGGGTTTGGTGTAAAACAAAAGATTAATATGTGGAAAAGCACCTCATGCCCTCTGTGAAATGTGGTGGAGGATCTGTGATTCTGAGGGCTTGTTTCTCCTCCCAAGGAACTTTCAGGAGATTTTAAAGACAAATCCTAAGGACTTTACCAATAAACAGAAAATGGGCCATCATTGTGTATTTTCATGACCATATCAGTCCCTCTGACCAACATCCTGTGGAAAACATGCTGCTGAGCTAAAGAGAGTGCAAGAGATGAACCAGGACTCAGGACAAGAAAGATTATGTGAATAATGGGCAAAGATCCTTTTATCTGTATGTCCCAGGCTTGTGAAATATTGTAGAAGACTAATGGATGTTTTATTGGCAAAGGGATTGTTCCAAGTACTGGTACCAGTAAGTTTGGGTCTCAAGATTTGATGTTAAAAACATATTTCTGGAAAAGTGATATTTTTCCTAAATGTACTCAAATCAAAAGGTTACATTTTTCAGTCTTTTCTGTGTGAGATTGTGCTATTGCAAAAAAAAAAAAAAAAAAAAAAAAAAAAAAAAAGATCAAGATTTCCCATGAATGCATGAAGCCTCACCCATGCAGCAGGGGAAAGCCATCTCTGACTGAATGCTAACACATTATAACTCCTCAAAGAAATAACACACCATCTCTTTACCTCTGGCTGCCCTCCACTACATACATGACTCATTGTACCTCTTTCCTCTTGACTGTTTGGCAGTGTTGTCATATGTGCAGCTGCGTATCACACTCTCACAAGTCTTTTTCTCATGGCTCTCTGGTCTGAAGCAGAGCAGAAGTGAAGAGAAGCTCTTCACTGAACCAAACAGGTGACTCAGAGTCAGAGCTGGCTGTCAGCATCGCTGTTGAGCTAAAAGTGTGTCTCTCTGTCGGGCAGTGGGGCTGGATATAATTAACCCTGTGCTGAGTAGAACAAGCCAGCATGCAGAGAGTCACCACTGAAACATTTACCAACCAAATTGTGAAATGTCCATTTAGTGTCGAGCAAAATATTTTATAGTTTTAGAACGTTGTCTCATTTTGTTAGATTACAATCACAAACTTTAATGTATTTTATCTGGATTTTCTATGACAGACCAACACAAAGTAGTACATAACTGTACAGTGGAAGAAAAGGGATTTATGGTTTTAAAACTTTTTTTTTTTTTTTTTTACAAAAAAAGCTGGAAAGTGAGCATTACATTTGTATCCAGTTGCCCTTAATTTCATATCCTGAAATGAAACCTAGCAGAGTAGTTTAAAACAGAAAATCTTACTGAACAATCTTCAAGCCTGAAAAGGGAATTAGCATGGCACAACTACAAACCTACCAAGACATGGCTAGCTCTACCTGAACTGACTGAACTAGAAATATGAGAAGCAGCTAAAGAGGCCATTGGTAACTGTAGGAGCAGCAGAGATCCACAACTCAGCTGGGATAATCTGATGACAGAACAACTATTAATCATGCACTCTACAAATCTGCCCTTAAGCAAAGAATGGTAAAAAGAAAACCTTTCTAGTATATAACATGGTGGCAGCAAAATTACAACATGGGGAAGCTTTTCTTCAGCAGGCACTGGGAAGCTGGTCAGCTAGAGTGAAGCTGGACAGAGCTAAACACAGAGTAAAATTGGGGAAAACCTGTTAGAGTGTTACCTTCCAGAAGGACGAAACCCCAAGGATACCCCTGAACTACAACAGAAAGGCTGAGAACAGCATATTCATGTGTCTGAATTGCACAGGTAAAGTTCAGACCTTAACTCAGTTGAGACTCTGTGGTAAGACTTCAAAACTGCTGTTCACTGAAGTTCTCTGTCCAGTTTGAGTGAACCTGCAAAGAACAGAAGGCAAAAATGTCAGTTGCTCGATGAGCGAGACATAAACCAAAAGCCTTGCAGTTGTAACCACAGCAAAGGTGGTTCTACAAATTATTGTCTCAGGTAGACTGAATCTAAACGCATGCCACGCTTTTTAAATTTATATATAAAATATTCAGGGAACCATGAATCTATTTTCTTGCACTTCACAATTATGCACTATGTGGTATTAATTTATTACATAAAATCCCAACTGAAGTCTGTGTTTGTAACGTGACAAAATCATTTACTTTTGCAAGGCACTGTTTGGAGTTCCAGAACTGAGTTTGGTGAAACAAGCCCTGCTACACTGAGATATGCTTGTTTTTAGACATTTGAAACATACTGCTTTTTTTTTCTCAGCAAAACCCATCAAACCTTCAAAGCATGTCAAAGTTCTGCAGCTCTTGCCTCCTAAAACTGATATAAAACACAGAAAAAATTACCTTGTGTAACTAAGGGCCACAGTGTGTGTGTCCACATGTGTGAAGAGTTTGCTTTGAATTGATCCCCATATTTGTGCAATGCTTTTCATGGAATTTGGTTTTGGGTGTGACCCCAGGTGGATCTGATTATCTGTGTTTGAGCATGGTGACTTGTGTCATCTTCACCTGGGAGCTGTGTTGAGAGACAGGAGTGGGGTCACACAGTCGTTCCACGGTCACCTCTCAGGCAATACAGCTTTATTCACAACCTGGACTGTGACATTTGATTGAATACAGTTTATCCTCGCATTTCTTGCTTTTTATTTCAAATGAAGATGACAGGTGATTTAAAATACCCAAAGTTGTGGTTCTGATTTGTTTTTTCAGTTGAGAACCTGTGCTCATTTATAAAGCAGAAAAAGATGAATAATATTCTAAAGTTTTCCACCCAAATGTTTGAAAAGAAATTACTTTCAATAATGTTTATCCCAGGGACTAGATAAGTGGGTAATTGAGAGGATGTGGGATGTCATAAGTCTTGCAATGGAAAGATGTTGGTTCTGTGTGGTGAAGTGGAAAAAGCCCACCATGGAAACACAAATATGTGCCAGGGAATTGGATTAGTGTACCAGGGTACCAAAGGAGCAGACATTATCACAGCAGCCATTATCAGCAGAGGCTATATGATACGACTCAATTAATCAAAAGGAAATGCTTTGGTTGCTCATGACATAATTTCCTCCTGTAATAGTAACATTCTCTTATCAGCAGAAACATGTTTTCCTTTTATTTGCCTCAGCCTAATTTAGACACATTATTGCACTTTGCTAAAGATCACATTTTATTGTGCTGCAGACACAAACCTCAGGGTTTAGTTGATGATTTTATATGATAAGCCAACAAATTCACATCTAATTGGGAAGTTATATGTTTTTCGGATCTTCTTACAAATAAAATCTGAAAAGTATGGCATGTTTTTGTGTTTTCGCCCCCAGAGTCAGTCCTTTGTAGCACCAACTTTCATTGCAATTACAACTGCAAGTCTTTTTAAGAGTATTTGTCAATCCTCTTTTCCAGAGACAAGAGACACTCTTTCTTTTGAAATCACCCAAGCTCAGTCAGAATGGATGGACAACATCTTTGAACATCAGTTTTAATGTCTTGCCACATATTCTCCATTGGATTAAGGTTTGGACTTTGACTGGCTTATTCTTACACATGAATATGATTTGATCTAAACCAATTCATTGTAGTTTTGAGATTTATGTTTAGAACCATTGTCCTGTTGGAAGGTGGACCTTTGTTCCAGTCTTGAGTTTTTTTTTGCAGCCTCTAACAGGGTTTTAACCAGGATCACCCTGTAATTAGCAGCTCTGACTGACTTCCCTGTCCCTGCTAAAGAAAAACATCCCCACAGTATGATGCTGCCACCACCATGGTGTATTTAGGGTATTGTGCAATGTTTTCCCAGTCACATACAGTTTTTCACATAGGCTTTACTGTTTTGGTCTCAACTCATCAAAACATCTCCTTCCACATGTTTGTGTGTCCCCCTACATTGCTTATAGGACATTTGAAATAAAACTTCTAAGGGTTAGGGTTCTTTCAACAATGATTTTCTTCTTGCTATATTGTCCATAAGGTGACCAGATTGTGAAGTGCACTGCAAATAAATGTTCTGCCAACAGATTCCCACACCTGAGCAGTGGATCTTAGCACTGTTACCATGAACCTCTCAGGTGTATCTCACATTAATGATTTTCCTGCCTGCTGTGTGAGTGTAGGTGGAGGGCCATGTCCTGGACTGTTTGCAGTTGTGCCATAACTATTCTCTTTTTGGGAAGATGGTTTAAAGTGTGTGGGATATTGTTTTTAAAATATGACCCTTTCGTGAACTTCTCCATAGTTTATCCATGACCTGTCTGCTTGTTCCTTGGTTTTCATGATGCTGTTTGTTCACCAGTGTTACTTAACAAACTTCTGACACCTTCACAGAACAGCAGGATATAGACTGAGATTAAGTTATTTTGGATTTTGTTTTACAGTTTGTTTTTTTTTTTTGGTTTTTTTTTTTAACTTTTTGAAGCTGCTGCTTTCCCCAAAAAAATAAATGCAAAAGGGTATTTCAAAAAAAAAAAAAAAAAAAATCTAAATTCTTTTATTTCAAAAGAAAATATTTCGAAAGTTCATGCAAACTTTTAAATATGTACTTATAGTGCAATCTTTTATTGCAGTTAAAGGGTGTACCAATATGCTTTCCTCCACTGAACTAACACTTTTATACTGAGAGACTGCTCCTTATTTACTTTCCTGTGATTTAAACTGCACACTCAGATGTCTTGTAAGAGAATGGTATAGCTGCCATACTGTCGTCGGAGTCTCTGATGTTCAAATAGATGACTGCGCAATAAAACACAGAACCTGAACCTGATGTACTTGATCATGGTCCAGTTTTGTAACAACAACAATAAAGTTTTGTAACAACAACAATAAAGTTAGAGGTATAAAGAGGTCAGGCACATTGATAGTGGGTAATGAGTCACTGTAAAGGCATGACCAGACATATTCCTGACATGCCAACATGTGCAACATACAGGTCAGTATGACTTTAAGAAGAAAAGAAGGGGTTAAATTGGTCAGAATGCTTATTATGCTTGTCTTTATGTTGTTAAAACAGCAAAGGGAGTGTGGTGCAAATGGATTCATGGAGACAGGTAATCTATGTAAAGAAATATATTAAACAGCAGTTAAATGAAGTATTTTGTTTATCTTAAACATGAAGCACTTCTCTCCACTGTGAGTAACTCAGAAAGGCTTTCGGCCATATGTGCAGCATAACTCCTGTCTGCTTTCAGTTATACAACACATAAATCTTCACTTTTCATACCAAAGTCCCACAGGCCTTACAAAGTCAGAGCAAACGATCCAATTTTGTTTTCATTTAGGCATCTATTTTATCAATATTCATAAACATTTATTAGTCTGGTACATTTGTTCTTCCTCAGATCGTAAAAATTCTGGTTGCTTTTTAAATATGCAGCTAGGACTTCGTGAACTGAAGCATAGTGAGAATTCCTTCCAGCTGGATGGTCTGGATGGTGATCCAAGGAAGGTGCTGTCGGCGGGTTTTTTATGAACAGAGTTTGACCCTACGGATGTGTTAGATAACACTTCTGTTTCAGAAGTCAAGCACTATCATTTAAACCAGTTATGCTGCACTCTGTTTAACCCTTTAGGCATCCAAAGAGCTGACATAATTGCTGTCTGGCAGGTGACTTCCTTTTTTCGCTTCTTCCATCTTAAGCAGAGGAAATCTGCCAGCTTCTGGAAAGGGATGGCAAGCAGGATTTCTGGGAATACAAAATGAAGCTTGCTGCTAAGTGGGACCATCCTCCTCAGTTCTGGTAAATGCTCCAGGAAGTGAACAAAGACAAATCTCTTCTAAAATAAAATGTCCTCAGCAGGCACATGTGTTGAGGAAAATTACAGAACACGGTCAATTTATATGTTCTTTTGTGGTCGAATTTGTTATTTCAGCAGCATCTGCACATTGTAAGCAACTGTCAGCTCACGTCTTCCCACTTGCAGTTTGATTTGCAGCATGATTGCATCATTTATCATGCCTTGCAAAAATATTCACACCCTTTGAACTTCTTCACATTTGATCACATTCCAGCCAGAATCTTCTATGTTATTTTTTTGTTTGTTTGGTTTCTGCAGTTTGCTGTTATGCTGGAAGAAAATCTATTAGAGACTGAAAAAGATTTGAGATTTTGGGAGGTCCACCTTTTAGTATTAGCAGAAGTCATATCTCCCAGTCTGATCTACTGTGTACTTTACTGTGAAGTCTCTGTGGCATAAATTTCCTTGTCTGTACCCACCCACTAGAGTCTGCTAAGACACCCCTGTGGACCCCAAATTTCTGGATTTTTGCGTGCTAAATACTTCCGGTCAGAGTGTAGCACCAAACACACAGCAGACAAAGAAAACAGCAGGTCAGATTACAAGCAGAAGAAAAACAAGAAGGACGCTTGTTTTAAGGAACACTGAAAGTACAGATGTGCTGTTTTCCCAGTGTGGATTATTTACCTCTCAAGCACAACAAGGTTGCAAAAACTTCAATAATATTCTGGTGACAAATCCCTGTATCCTTTCTTTTCAGGTCTTTTCTTCTTCTCTTAAGAGGCTGTAGCGAAAACTGTCAGTGTAACAGGGATGTAGTACACTTGCAGCTGTAGTTGCAACAAAAAATGGCTCCAAAATCTATTGACTCAGGGGGACTTAATAAAAAAGCATCCCACACTTTCCAGATCTGTATTTTATTTTTGGGTATCAGGTTAAAAAGGAATGAATACATATACACACAACACTTTCAGGTTTTTATTGGGAAAAAAAAACAACAACTTAAAAACCATGTATCATTATCCTTTGAGCTATTCCTTATGTTGGTCTGTCACATGAAATCCCATTTAAGTAATGTAACGAAACGTGAAAAAGTTGAAGCAACATGAATCCTTTTGCAAGACACTGTACCACGAGGCTTCTTTTTCTGTTTTCAGTAACTGTGTTTTAAAGAAACAGCTGCTCTTTATGTATTTTCTTAAATGTGTTAGAAAAGGAGGGCTACACATCTGTTTATGTGGATTTAGAGCCAACGTGATTTAAGTCCCAGACATGCAGAAGAAGGCCTGGGTGTTTTATTACCAGGCCTAAACAAACGCCTCCTTACATACAGGCTTCTCTATAGGTAGGGAGAGAGTCACATGTGTGGAAATATTCCATACACGTGACTGATGGGTTTTGGGACAGAAAAAAAATTTAATTTATACAGTTTCTCTGTTTAAAATAATTAGATTATACATCTCACAAACCATAAAGGCATTTCTGTAAGATTTTGTTGTTTCTTTAAATATTTCACACAACCTTAGTGCGAACAGGTTTTTATTTTAGCTACACCCATTCAGATTGTAAAGCGAGACAAGCCTTACATAATACATAGTCTATATTTGACCACTGAGCTCCAGAGAACTCCAGCTATGCAACAGCCACCCCTCTTCTAGGTTACTGGGGGGGCTGTGGACCAGTAGAGCTCACATGGATACATGAAATAAGGAACTGAGGTTCACTACTAAAAATACTCACAAATCCAAATGGGGGCAGTTGACATAGAAATACAGTGCCTAGCAAAAGTATTCATATCCCTTGAACCTCAGTGCCTTTAATTGGGATTTCATGTGATAGACTAACACAAAGTGGTGTACAACTGTGAAGTGGAACGAAAAGAATGCATGGGTTTCAACATATTTTAAAAATACATTTGGTAAGAGTGTGTAATATATGTGCATTTAGCTCCCTGAGTCAACATTTTTCTAAACCACTATTCATTGCAACTACAGCTGCAGGTCTTTACATAGATAATTATATTTTTGACGTTCTTCTTTGTATGATAGCTCAAGTTCAGTCAGATTGGGTCATCTGTCAACATTCACTTTCACGTCTTGCTATATAGATTCTAAGATTTGCTTCAGGATTGCGCTGTATTTACCCCATTCATCTTCCTATGAACTGTGAAAAGCTTCCCAACACTTTGTGAAGAAAAGCCTCACCGTATCAGAATGCTACTATCACCATGTTTAGTGGTGGGAATGGTGTTTCCAGGGTAACTAGACTTCTGATAACTTTCTTTCAGCAAAAGCTTTCTTTTTGCCACTTATCCATAAAGTTCAGATTTGTGGAGTGAATCGCAAATATTGGTCCAGATGACAGTTTCTCCCTTCTGAGCTGTGAATCCTTCCAGCTCCTCCAGAGTTTCTATTGGCTTCTTCAGCCCTGTGATTAATTCTGTCCTTGCCCAGAACGTTGCTTTTGGTGGGCAACCTTTTTAGGTTTGTTGTGCAATTGTTTATCCTTGACCTGTCTAGTCTGTTCCTTGGTTTTCATGATGCTGTTTTCAAATGCGCCTCAGTCATTCACAGAAAGCCTGAGACAACTGAATTTTAGCTGAGGACCTGATTTACTTATTAGATGACTTCTGAAGGCAATTGCTAGCACTAGATTTTATTTAGGGGAAGGAGAATAAATAGGTGTGATACAAATGTACAGTGCACTTTTAATTTTTTTTGTAAAATATTTTGCAAATCTTGTATCCCTTATATTCCACTTTACAGTTAACTGGTTTCTATTGGCTGATATATTACATAAAATCCCAATAAAATAAGATGCACTTTGTAGTGGTACTGTGATAAAGTGTACTTTTGCAAGCCATTGTATTTATAACTCCTGATTTTATCTATTAAGATAGAAGCATCATGGTTATTATCTCAACAACCAGGCAACAGCAGCTGTTTTCTTTAATCACTTCAATAAATGCCATTCAGCAAATTTGCTTGCTTGTAGCTAAATTTATTACTTATATCTTATTTGACAGTGCTGTTGCAGGTGTTCACACAGGTTATGGCGTGTCTGCCCAGTGATACCACTTGAGTCTCCACCATATTTTGGTGTTTTAATGTTTTTCAGCATCTTTCTTATCTGTGCTCCAAGGCACTACTGTAATAAATCAAGCAGGAAGCGAAGGGAGTCTGACGTCAGCAGCACGATTGCTTACGTAACCGTGGCCCTCAAGTCCCATAGATTTTTCATATGGAGCAATCTAGCAAAGTAAACGGACTCTTATCACACTCTTATTCTCCCTTTGGATGGTAGGACCCACGATGTCCAGGCTGAAGGCTCCACTCAAGCTGTGTCTGTCATGTTGGTAGTCAGAGTTGAAAACAATAGAGATTTGGATAACATGAATCTGTAAATGCTAGCCACTGCATTTCTATTTTAGCTGTTCAAAAGCTTCACATGATGCATTCTAATTATAGCAAACACTCGGTTGCCTTCTGTAACATGTCTGTTGGCGTCAAATATGAGAGAGGGAAAAAAAAGAAGTCTTCTTGGGAGAATAATTCACAGAAATTGTAGGAGAGTTGACAGACGGGTAAGAAAATTACCTTCACAACTCATCCAGTGTGACAAATGGAGTGCTATCACGATTCGTCACTGTGACACCTAAGTGCTTATTGTTTGTCAGTATCAGTTTTCAGCCACGCTTTTACAACCCGCTGTGACGTCTGCTCGTGTCTGTGCAGCTGATAGAAGACTGCTCCAATGCACTGTTCCAGTAACTCTCACTGCTCATCAAGTAGAGAATGTTATAAAAAAAAAAAAAAAAAAGCAACACTAATATCTGTTGTTTTACTTTTTAACTAACTAAAAGGATTAACACCATTTTATTAAGGTAATTTAATACTATTTACCAGAGACTGACGTCTTAATTTTGTTTGTTCATGGGGATGTCCAGTACAAAAATTGGTTGAGTGTACAGTTTATCGAAGGTGTGTTTAAATACTGACTTCCTCACCGCACCTACAAGGTTCACAGTCTTGGTTGTTCTAGATCCAGCAGGATGTCAACCTCAGGGATAAACAGAGAATCCAACAGATTGAAGTACCTGTTTAAATGGAGGAATGTGGGGATGTTAAAGGGATATTTCAGGATTTCTGAAATTAGGTTTTGTTTTGTGGTTACAAGTCCTCCAGGTTCTACATTAGTTTGTCACAGAAGCTGAAGGCAAGGTCCCAAGATGTGAAAAAGAGGTGTAAAACAACAACTTTTCACTTAGATCAATATGATGTTTTTGATTTTTTATGCTCTATTAGACAGTTGTTCCAACCAGAAATGTTACATATGTTCCTTTCTCAGTATGTGTTTTCCTGGGGAAGATCACAGGGGGAACACTGCCTCCAACTTCATTTTCCTGTGTAAATAACCACTCAGTGAATTTGAGACTACAGTTTGTTCACAATAATAGAAGTCCATTTTGGTCATGGACCCTCTTAGACTGTCAGCCTAAAGTCTGGACTTACACTAAATGAAGGTGCCAACTGCAGGAAAGATATAAACTGCTTATAACAACAGTACAGCACTTCAGAAACTCTGAAATTTGAACATGAAGATGGGTTATAGCATTACTCATTTATTTATCAATTAATTAAACAGCTTGCCTCTGAATCAACAGTTTTACATAATCCATGAAGATGTGAGGGAACTTGAGAATGTCAAACAGACTGACATTTATCTGCAACCCCCTCTACCCCTGCCAACCCCCTCTACCCTATTTAATTTTTTTTTTTTTCACCCCTGTTCAGGTAAAATCTGGCTCTGCTCCCAGAATGCACAGCTGCCACAAGGCTGGTTATTTATAGTCGCATGACGCATAATGTGTCTCATGTGTGCTCAGCAGGACCCTCCGCTGGAGACGCCGCTTCAACAACCGTGGATGTTGTTGCTACAGAAACAGCACTGTGTTGACATCACAGGGCTTCAAGTGATCTGCTGTGGAGACCAAAAAGCCATAGCCTGATCACCACCTGACCCCTCAGAGTTTTGCGAGAAGTTGTTATCCTCCAGCTGTGGATTTGTGGACACAAACTGAAACATGCGTGAAACAAAAAAGAAAACACACATATGCTTACACCCATGTGTTTTGGAGAGAACATAATGACGTGCACTGGAGCACGTGTTTCACTCTGTTTTATAGCTACATTGCTGAAACAACATGGGATGAACTTTGCTCTGTTGTAAACTTTTTACAGGTGTGTAAATATACTGTGTGGAAATGTATGAGTAGGGGGACTTTTTTCATTATTACCTTTCTTTGAAAAGGGAAATTTCCCACCTGTGCTGTTTGCTGGAATAAACAGAAACAATCCAGAGGCCCATCTCATCATTGAGGGAGTAATGTCTGCTATTGTGAGTAATGTCTATGATTGTGTCAGGTCCATCATTATGAGACATTTAGAGTATTTAAGCCTATAATAGGCTCCATTTAGGCCAAGATGAGGTGCAAAGACAAAGGCAGGTCCGACCACAGTCCAGTCACATAAGATAGGGATACTGAACACTCAAGAAATGTGTATATAGTCTGCCTCAAACCGGCCTGCACATACAGTTCCTGGGAGAAAAGCTGACAAATGCTCTGTTTTTACCTAAAGGAATGTCTTTGTAAGGGAACCAAAACAAATAAAACACAACCTGCTGCATAGATAAAGAGGCAGAGCGGAGAAAGCTGAGAGGGCAACGCGGGTTATCTGGTCGCAAGCAACTCTGAGCAAATTCAATTAGTAACTGTTTGTGTTCTAGCTGGTTTACATTTTCCATTTGATGAATGAACATATCAAAGCCTAAAAGATCACAGGATTCTACTTTACCTGTTAAACTAATAATGCACTTTTATAGTACACATACTCCCCAGCATGTTACCAACTTCAATAAATGGGACAACTGATTTCCACATGTTTGGTGGATTCAGTTTTAGACTTCAGGTCAAGTTTAACTAACAAACTAAACAGCATATCTGAAAACCTTTTCCATCTGCAATGTGCAATACAGACAATGAGATAAACTGGCTACAAGAAGTTTTAAAATGAGTATAGTCAAGGACACATCATGTTCTCTCACTACAGCTTCAATTCTTGGCTTGGTCCATTAACTGTTTGTGAGCCACCTTTCTCTCTGCCCTCTTTTCTGTCTACCAATTGTCTAAAATCTAGAAGAAAAATAATGAAAATGATACAATACTAAAAATATTAATGAACATAGATACAAAATTACTCAAATGACAAAAAACTGAGCCACATGAAAGATAAAAAATTAACATTAGATGCAATTAAATCAAAAAAAGATAATGAGAGGTTCTCGATTCACCCATTATTTTCCTCTTATCAGACATGGGGGAGGTAACAGGACCAGGCTGGAAACCCAAACATCTCTCTCACCAGCAGTACTCTTCAGCTCATTCTGGAGACCTAAACATGTTCTCTGCCCAGATGAGAAATACAGCTCTTGCAGTGAGTTCTGCGTCTCCTTGACCTCCTTGAGCTTAAAAAATCTGGGCTCAGGAGACATCTTAATTTGATGCCTTCAAAAACTACTGAGTCCTTTCAATGTGGAGTGAAATCCAGATCCATTCAGATTAGTTGGTATCAAACAGGTAAGCTAACGGTAACTGTACCAACGTTAGATGACTTCAGTCTCAAAAGCATCATAGCATTTTATTAACTTTTAAACCATTGTCACATTTTCATTAAGCAATTATTTAAACAGAGGCTGATAATTATTTACATGGGAAATTGATGTATTAGACAATGATCCAGTGATGTATCTGTGTTCAATGATGACTGAGAACCCAACATACAAAGTGTTTCTAGTCAGACTATCTGTCTGATATAAAAGTAAAGCAATAGAAAAAGCAAAAATAGCTGCTTTAGTGAAGGCTTTCATTTTATATATATATATATATATATATATATATATATATATATATATATATATATATATATATGACTCAAGGACAGCACAGAGGCACTCATCCTGGCTGCACAGGAACAGGCCCTAAACACCAGAGCAATAGAGGCTCAGATCTACCACACCAGACAAGATCCAAGGTGTAGATTGTGCAAGGAGGCCCCTGAGACAGTCCAACACATAACAGCAGGGTGCAAGATGCTGGCAGGGAAAGCATACATGGAACGTCATAACCAAGTGGCGGGCATAGTGTACAGAAACATCTGTGCAGGATATGGACTGGAAGCCCCGAGATCTAAGTGGGGCACACCCCCAAAGGTGGTGGAGAATGACCGAGCTAAGATCCTGTGGGACTTCCAGATCCAGACAGACAAAATGGTAATGGCGAACCAACCGGACATCGTGGTGGTGGATAAACAACAGAGGAAAGCCGTTGTGGTGGATGTAGCAATACCAAGCGATTGCAACATCAGGAAAAAGGAACACGAGAAACTGGAGAAATACCAGGGCCTCAGAGAGGAACTGGAGAAGGCCTGGAAGGTGAAGACCACAGTGGTGCCTGTGGTCATCGGGGCCCTCGGGGCAGTCACCCCCAAACTGGAGCAGTGGCTAAAACAGATCCCAGGAACAACATCAGACATCTCAGTCCAGAAATGCGCAGTTCTCGGCACAGCCAAGATACTACGCAGAACCCTCAAGCTCCCAGGCCTCTGGTAGAGGACCCGAGCTCAGAGGTTGAGAAAGACCACCCGTGGAGGGTGAGAAGGGAATTTTTTTTATTTTTTATATATATATGAAGACTGGAAACATTTTCTATTCCCAGTTTGTGTTTCACACAGGAAGATCCTTGGTGGCACTGCCTCCAACCTCCAGTTCTTGTGTAAATAATTTTTTGCTTATCTGTAAATGACCATCAGATACAAATTATAATGGCATTCCCATGAACTACTGTGAAGTTTTAAAGGTTGGAGTACTATTAAGACAAAAGATGTTTGCTTTTGTCTTAGCTCCTCACTGAGTTGCTGTTAGTTTCAGCCTCCTCGACCAGCTGATCTGGATTTATGGTAAATGAAGACACAGAGAAAGTTATCTGATAACTATCTGATAGTTATCTGAAAAGATATTCACTGCTTCTAATTTTTAAACTGAACTTAATTTCAAAAATCCTGAATTATTGTTTTTAATATACAACTTTTGGCCAGCCCTTATCATAAGCAGAAGTAGAGTTTGTGTTTGCCATGAGGTACCAGTGGATACATAGGCCTCCTTCCTGACTTCAGCTTGCCCATGACTGGTTTACAGGTTTAAAACTGTTTGAACTGCAAATAAAAATATTAACAATTTTCAAAATTCCATGAGTTCATGTTTTACTTGAACAAGGTCCTACTAAAGAAGTGTCCTTATCTGTTATATCACGATAGGATTTAATTAATCTGGGTCAGTAATTAGCTCTAAAACGAATTTTTTGTAAAGTGCAGAATGCCAGATGTTTAAACTTGGGGCATGTGAATTGCCCCCTCCCCAAAAGTAAATAAATAAATAAATAAACCACTGCTCAGGGTCCCAAATAACTTTGGGCTGCCTCTGCTCCAAGCAGCTGCAGTCTTATCCCACTTTTAACTTTTATCAGACTCACGATGGTGTAGTGTGTTATGTTCCTCGGGATCCCTGATAATCAGAGGGGAAAACTGTGGCAGCATGCAGGACGTCTATAATCAATGACCAAACACAGCAACCAATCACTGCGACTCATGCTAATAAGGAGGCTCTCTAAGCCTCCGGGACCTTCCTTATGAATCGGCGCTTTGCACACTGAACGGATTACAGCGGCACACAGGCAGGAGGAAGCTGCTGATCTCGGTCAAACCTAAAACTTTCTTTCTTCTCACCACCTCAAGTTAAACCAGACCTGCTCCAGCCGCTGACACACGGATCTTGGTGTTTTTGGAAGAAGACCCTCTCTTTTTGTTAATATTTTTTTTTCCGACCCATTTTTTTCTAAGTTGGGGGAAAAGTTCAGACTGAAATGTCTGGAGCTTTGGATCAGACTCGGAGGTTCTGTGTGTTGTCGTGGGATCAGGTGCAGCGTTTGGACTTGATCCTTGGGGAGGCTGTCCCCATCCACGGCCGAGGAAACTTCCCCACTCTGTCCGTGCAACCCCGTCAGATCGTCCAGGTATAGTTGACCGACACTTCAACACTCATTTTGCATTTTATTTTAATTTCTAACAAAGCCAGTGAGAAGATCTGTTTAATAAAGTTTACAAAAATCTCACTTAGTCCAGTACAAAACACATGATCTATTATTAAGTCTGGAGACTGAATGTATTTGGATGTATCCCGAAATGTAAATGAATAATTTATAGCAATTTAGTTATTCCCTCTGAAAGTCTTCAACGACCCCTGGTGGTCTTTTATCATTCTGAGACACACCCAGGACTTAATTCTCTCCCCCCCCCTTTATTATCTCAACACTGTTCTCATATTAAGTTATTTATTCCTCAGCTAAACTCTTGTAACTGAAATTAATTAGCTTTATTCCATGAGGATTAGTAAAATCCTCCATAGATTTATTAAATGGCATCTATGGGAAGTATTTATATATGCTCTCTGAAAATGTCATTGATATGGCCATTATGATCTAGAACAGTGTGGTTGGATCATGTTTCACCTCCCCTGATACTTAGGTTTGCGTTTTGCTAGAAAAGAAACTGCAGAGTTAGAATTTCAAAATGAACGGGTAGCTGTTATAGCATACCCCCCTCATTTTTCCATCTCATTTTGCACTCTGATATATTCAAGATGAGCCCAAGAACTTTGTGAAGCCAGAAGTCCATGCCTGTGGTTGTGGAAAGATGAATGGTCCATTGAAGAACATGGGGAGGCTTAAATGGGGGGGTTTGATTTCCAAGTGTGGGGACTCCTGTGTTTGCTCTGGATTTGTGGAATCCCTGTATAATTTTGTTTTTTCTTTCTCAAATCTACCATCTGCTGCATAGATTAATTTAGACTGAGACTGACGACTGGGTTCGGTGTGTATTTTATCAGTCAGAATGATGAGCTGCTATAGTTCCTCTGACATAACAGGGAAAGACATGAATGAATACATGGACCTTTGTCCCACTGCAGTGGAACAGCTCTAATATTCATTCCAGCATCATGAGTCCAAGCTTTCTTCCCATTTCAGATTTTTTTTCACAAAATTTCTGATTAGAGATGCACCAATTTTTTTTCTTTTTCTGATTTCATTTTTTGCAGAAATTTTCAACCATTTATGCATCATAGCATATATTTCTGAGACAGGCTTTGTCTCAGAAATATATGTCTCATTGACAGGCTTTTATTCAACTCAAAACGAGTTTTGTTTTTCAGTGTTTAACCTGCTGATTATTGATCAAAGGAAGAATGGCCAATTCCAGTCTATCGTCAATTCTCTGATGGACACCACTGATCTACACACTGTATACATCTCTGATATATACATCTCTGATATATACAGTGTGTAGATCAGAGGTGCCCAACTCCAACCCTCAGGGGCCTTTGCCTTACATGTTTAAAATGTTTCCCGTTCCAACATATCGGAAATGGCTGAATTACCTCTGAAATATGTTAAGTTGTACAGGAGCCTAGGTGTGTTGAACCAGTAAAACATGTAATACACTTTAGACAGCACTGGTCAAGAGCCTCATAAACACACATACATGTATTGTTATATAATTGGTTTTATGAGAGCATCAATAACTCCACTCATGTCATCAGATCTGATTGAACCCAAGAGTGAAAAATAAGTTCAAACAGTAGAAATAACTATCTATATCATATTATCAGATGGGGGGGTCTAATTATTATCATATTACAATACTTCAGATTTGTAATTGAATCCAACAGAAGATTATGAAATTACAGGATTGTTCCTATTTATGCATCAAAGGAAAAGTTCCTCACCTTGATCTGATTTCTACTATACTTACATATGGGACTTCTTATTTTATATGCATTTGTTGAGTAAGGAAAACTTTTTCTTTTTTTCTTTATTTGACTTGGGTTTCACCGGCGAGAACCAACCAAAGGAAAAATTGTCTGATTCCAGTCACTGGCCATCAGATCTGTGCATCTCCTTTTCTGGTGGAACAAGGTTCTGCAACAAAAATTCACTTCACTTTCAGACTTCTTTTTTGAAGCTACAGAAGGCCTGAGCTCTGGAGTATTCCAAATTTTACCCACAAGGTTAATACCTGTACTTCCATAAGCTTCATTGGGGGGTTAATCACATATATATGTATTTAAGCATGTATGTCTGAGAGGTGAGCTGTTAACTGCAGGATTGCTTGGACACAATTAGAGCTTCCAAGCTCAGACAGAAGTGCTGAAAAAGCGAGAAAAAAAACACTTTTTTTATTGCTTCTGACTGGAGTTTGGACCTAATTCATTCTGCTTTATGGCTGAAAGACTGCAAGCATCTCATAGCCAACTTGCTGCTGTTGTAACTTTGCTCTCCTTCCTTATCCTGCATCAGGGGTTTCCCCTTCTTTAAAATTTGCTTGTCTCAAGCCTGACCTAGTATGTATAAATAGAGCTGTCATGTTATCTGATCACCATGGGAGAGAGCGTTTACAGACGCTAATCTGACAGGCCAGTGCCGTGGGGGATTGAGGATTGCGTGTAAGCGTGCAGTAGCTAATTTGTGCTACAGGTGTTTATTTCTTCATGGTTTTGCAGCAGTTGTTTGCCTAGCAGAACCACAGTCTGACACATCCAGTCAGTGATGCATAGGGTGTTAGTACAACCATCAAGATAAACATCTGGTCCCTCCTACAGACATAAAATGGAAGCTACTGGCTTTTATTTTACACATGTGCAGTAGATTATCATACTTTAAGCACATAATCTGAATGCATTCTTGCTGCTCTTGATGATGGCTGATTCTCATTTGCATTTGCTCTGAGACAAACATATTGCAGAATGGCTCAGGACAGGACCAGAGTTGTCCTGTTACTCTCTTTTGGTGGCAGGTTAGGATTATAAATCTTATCTGTGTGACTTTGATAAGACAGTTTGACCCAGGTGGACATAGTCCTGGAGACTTTCCATTCCTGCGTTGTTTTTTGCACTACTTCAGTTTGATTAAGACTGAGATTGATGGTAATGAGGTGGACTTTTGTGAGCAAGGGTATTGATCTTACCTTCACAATCTATTGATTTCCTCTAGGTTGCTGTGGGGGTTACTTAAACAAGTCTTTTGAGATGCTTGCTAAACAACTGTAGGGGAGTTTTACTCGACATTTCTTCAGGTTTAGGCCGATACATAGAGATAGATTGATCAGGCTGTTGCTGGCCGATGACGATTTCTGGTTTTCTTTGGACCTGCCGATATCGTTATCAAAAAAGTGAACTAAAGTTAAACTTTTGTTGCATCCATAGACCAAAAATAGTGGAAGTTATTAGTTATGATAAATTTAATCAAAAAATCTGCCTTGTCAGTATCAGACCTGCCAAGCTGAGCCGATCAAGGGACAATTGTCTGAGTAAGATCTGTGGTCAATTGACTGATGGGTCTCTAGAAATATGATCATATCAGATATTGAGGTCTTATAACTGGACAATCTGCCAGAGCAGAGGGCTTGGGATTTCATATGTAGAAATATATCTGTACTATGCTGTTATGTTATCTTACTAAGATGTATTGGTTTTTATTGTCCTTTCTACCTTTACTTCATAAGCCAGCTTTTATGCTGCAAGAATGCACTTTACCTCTTAGTTGCTTACATTGTTGTTGCTTACATTTTAATAAATTGAAAAAAAGTTTTCAGTTTTGCAAAACAGCCTTGTGTTAGTAATTGGTCCTACTCTGATAATAAAGATAACCTTGAACTAATGGTGTTTCTAAACTAAAAAAAACCTGATATGACTAGTGTTGTAATTTTTACTATTTGAATTAATTTTTTCACTGTTGGTTTCATGAGGCTATCATTAAATGCCATATTTATGTTTCTAAATGTGACTGAACACATTATGTTGGCAGCACAGTCCTACTTTAATTTATGTTCTGTTCGAGATCAAAATTACAAATCAAAATTTGGTCTACAATTTCAAATTACCAGTTCTTCTGAGTCTTTGACCTGAGAAAACCGATTTTAGCTGATTCTGGTTTCTCTTCAAGTAATATAAGATGAGAACAGTATTTATTTTTTTCTAGCTCTCCTACCTTGAGCAATCAATTATTAATAGTAAGGGCAGAGACATCTGTGAGATGTTTTTTCTCTTAAAAAGATAGACAAAATAGTCATAGATTTTAGCAGCTTATATTAGTGACTGGTGTGGCAAGTGCTGTGAAAACAGAAGTCTTTGTGTGTATTTCCTAAGAATGCAGCTTCTTACCTTAACTCTGAGATTTCATAAAAGCTGCCAATATTTCCAGCATGTTCCATAAGTCAGAGGTTAAAAGCTCAACAGGATAAAACAGAGTAATTTTGCTGTACTCTGTTTAGCCTTTCTGTTATCTGGTGATGGTCTTGCTCTCTCTCACTGTCTTGCAGCCTGAACAAACCACATCTCTTTATATGTTGGAGAAAATACAGTTTACGTTTTTAAATTGCTTTTCAAATATTTGTTTTTCCTTTTCCTTTAACATAATTTTTAAACACATCACTGATACTGACAGTGGCTAACTTTGACTTTGTCATCACAATAAGGGCCACGACATTTTAAATTTTGTGGTGAAATTAAAATGAACAGAAAGACCGTATCATCCAGTTCTTGTACCTGACACAACAAATAAAAAATCTGCTCACAGTTTTTTATTGGCCTAAATGCTTATGTAGTTTTCTTTAAATTATGTTTTTTTTTTTTACAGAGAAATTATGATGTTTTAAATTTTTTTTATGTAAAATTATTATTATTTTTGGCATAGGGATCACTCATCGTGTGTATCTGTGGTGCTTTTGTCCAGGTGGTGCGAGCGAGGCTGGAGGAGAGAGGAGTGAGTGTGAAGGACGTGAGGCTGAACGGCTCTGCGGCCAGCCACGTGCTTCATCAGGAGAACGGCCTCGGCTACAAGGACCTTGACCTGATCTTTGGGGTGTCCCTAAAGGATGACCAGGCCTTCCGTCTGGTGAAAGACGTCGTCCTGGACTGCCTGTTGGACTTCTTGCCGACTGGGGTCTCTAAGGAGCGCATCACGGCGCTGACCCTCAAGGAGGCTTATGTGCAAAAACTGGTAAAAGTCTGCAACGACACAGACCGTTGGAGCCTTATCTCGCTGTCCAACAACACGGGCAAGAACGTGGAGCTTAAGTTTGTGGACTCTTTGAGACGGCAGTTTGAATTCAGTGTGGACTCCTTCCAGATTTGTCTGGACTCACTGCTTCTGTTTGACCGGTGCTCGGAGACCCCAATGTCGGAGAGCTTTCACCCCACCGTGATCGGGGAGAGTGTGTATGGTGACTTCCAGGAAGCTATGGACCATCTGTGTCAGAGGACCATAGCGACACGAAGCCCTGAGGAAATCAGGGGTGGTGGCTTGTTAAAGTATTGCCACCTGCGGGTGAGGGGCTTTACGCCCTCCTCCGAAGCAGACATGAAGCAGATGCAGCGCTACATGTGCTCCCGCTTTTTTATTGACTTTCCCGACATAGGCGAGCAACAGAGGAAGCTGGAGGCTTACCTGCAGAACCACTTCGCTGGCATGGAGCACAAACGCTATGAGTGCCTGATGACTCTGCACCATGTTGTGAATGAGAGTACTGTGTGTCTGATGAGCCATGAGCGGCGTCAGACGCTCAGCCTCATCTCCATGCTGGCACTGAAGGTGCTCGCTGAACAGAACGCCATCCCAACTGTGACAAATGTCACGTGTTACTACCAGCCAGCACCTTATGTACAGGACATCAACTTCAGTAACTATTACATTGCACATGTGCAAGCACCGCAGATCACGCACTGCAGTAATTCATATCAGACATGGCTGCCCTGTAGCTGAGCCCCAGAGTCTCCATCATCGCTGTGTCAGAAGAATGCGGAATGAAATCTAGGTTTGCCAAATGTGACTTGATTCAAACAATCCTGTACTGCTGGATGTCTGATTGAGCTGACAGATTCTCCTCGCGTGTTATTTTTTCAGATGCAAAAACATCTGTAAGATTGCTGGTCATTTCTGAGATGTAGCTTTAATATCATATTTAAATACAAAAAGAAAACAAGTCTTTATATATTTCAGAAATACATGTTTTGATGAATTGAACTTTGATGCTGATGTTATTTTCTTACATTTTTGAGAAAAAAAAAAAAAAGCAATTACTTACTGGACCAAAGATGTATTTTTTTTGTTCTGAAAGGGAGCGATGCTTTAATTCCTAGTGCCTAAAAAGAACCACAAACTGTTTGAAAATATATGTAAAGTGATGACTGTGAATTCAGTGTTTTTTGATTCTGTCTGTTTTCAGAAACATAAGCATTCATTTTTGTGAAAATAAAAAAAAAGAAAACCCAGCTTTATTTTGCACTGTGGTTATTTTATGTATGTTAAGTTTGTCCTATAATGATTGTTGATATTTCAGTCTATGGTTTTATGGTTGCGGTTGGTTTATGGTTTGTTATCTGATCTGCTTAATCATTCTCAGTCGAGTATTTCCACTATGCACGGGTCAGTTACCTATATTAAGGCAAACCAATGTTTTACAAAAACTCCAGAACTGCAAAAATTTTCCATCAGTGTTCCCATGTTTTAAAGTCCTTTTATTGAGATGTCAGAAAAAATTTCTGAAGTGACCAGACTTTTACTATTGTTTGAAACAGTGGCACACAGTCCCTCTCCCACCTCTTGTTGTTGTGTATTGCCACTCTACTGTTTGAAAGAGGAACCCTATACTTTTCCCTCACTTTAAAGAAAGACAAATTCAAATTTGCACATATTCCCAGTACAGTCCTAGCATCGAAGTTAATAGTATGTCACAAATCACTTCAAGAACAAGCCTCAGTTCTAGATCACTTTTGACCAATGTTATGAAGAGCGATATGCACTTTCAGAGCCAAAGGTTGAAGCAGGGGTATCAAACTGCATTCCTCAGGGGCCGGTGTCCTGCAGCTTTTGGATGTCTCCCTGCTTCAGCACACCTGGCTCCAATGTAAGCTCATTAGCAGAGCTCTGTAGACCTTGATTACAGGCTACTGAGGCAGGTTCACCATTTAATTCAAGTGTGTAGGACAACAGACACATCTAAAAGTTGCAGAACTCTGGCCCTCGAGGAGTGCAGTTTGAAACCACTGGGTTAAAGAGTCCTGGTTTAGATGAACACTATATTTTTGCCTTTTTTTGTTGACCATTTTCACTTCACATTGAATTTCTGTTAGACAGCTACTCTGAAAGATGATTTACTCATTCCCTTCTCAGTCCATGTTTCACACAGGAAGATTATTGGTAACACACTGCCTCAGTTTTCTTATGTAAATAGCCATTAAGTGCTGCATAATCAACCACCCTCTTCAAAGGTAATGATGGTTTAATTGTTCATAAAATAGCTATTGTATTAAGCACTATGATGTTTTTGAGAATTGAGTTGTTTTAAGATGGTAGAAGTGACTTGCAACTCTTTGATTTGCTGTTAGCTTTAGTCTCTGGACCTAGCTAAACTGAGTTGCCAAGAGATTTAATTACTGTAAGTAAGATTTTAAAGTAAAGCTATTTTACAGCAAGCAGAGAGCTACATGTTTGCCTGCAATTTAGATTGCTAATATCACCCTATTATCCTCATGTTTTGTTCTCTGTAAACCTCAGAAGAGAAGAAAGTAGTGTCCTGAACCGTAGATTCATTTTACCTATATCATTCTTAAGTCAAAACTTTTTTTCAGTTTCATTCTAGCATTTTATACATTTTTAGTTGAATTTTTTTCTTATCAAGTACTTGTACTATTTTTAATCAAGAATATCATATTGTTGGAATCTCATACTGATCCATGTCTAATTGTCATATGACCCTAATAAATCCCCTATTTTCATTAAATGTGAGAACTTTAAACCAGAGACAAGTATAACTCCATTTTTATTTGTTTGTTCTGTGCCATTATGATGAACAGATTTCTGTTTGTCCTGGTGACTGGTTCATTTCCACTAACCCAGCCCATTGAAAACCATCGACTGATATGTGGAGTGAGTTGCGTTTGTTAAACTGGAGCTGAGGATCCATTACAATCTGAGGACATGAACTATAAGGAGGCTTTTCTAAAGCACAATGGCTTCTCTCTCCTCTGTGATTGCAAACCTTTTTAACAAAGGCTGGCTTGTTCTCAATCCATGTCACCACTAGTAACTCGGCCCTGTTTGCTTGACCGAGACTACCTATATCCCTGTCATTTTGTCTAAGTCAAAATAAGAAAAAGTTTTTTCAAGAAGGACAAACTGGGAGTGACACCGTTCATTGGGGGAACTGAGATTGTTGCACTGCTCATATTTTAACCAATAATTACATTTGCTCTGAAATCTGAGAGCAAAGAACAGCATGTTTTTCCATATGTGACCCCCCCGTCCCTCAAACACACATTCAGACCTTGATCATCCTGAATCCTCCATAACATTGAAAGGGAGAATTGAAAATGTGGTGTTATTGAAGGCTATATATATGCACAGCCAGATCCCAGACTAAATCTGTTAAATGCAGGGTATTGGTCCTGGTCACAGCATCAGTGCCCTGGAGGAACAGTCCCAGTGCCAAAGTAAAGTACAGTAAACCTTCGAATGTTCAAATGTGAAATTCTTTTACTTTTGTGATACTCTGTTGCACACATGGCCAGATTAAACTGGAAAAAGGGCTGCAAAGCCCCTTTTCATAGCAGTGTGCTTAAACCATTTAATCTCTGCTCTACCATAAAGTACAGCCACCTCCTTTGGAGAGCTAGCTGGCAGTCATTAAATCCACCTTTTTAAGAATGTAAGTCAACTGTGAGGCAAAACTGTTGCTAATAATGTAATCACTTTAGAATGGTCTTTAATAAG
Source organism: Anableps anableps (assembly GCA_014839685.1). Taxonomy (NCBI): domain Eukaryota; kingdom Metazoa; phylum Chordata; class Actinopteri; order Cyprinodontiformes; family Anablepidae; genus Anableps; species Anableps anableps. The sequence continues at coordinate 23,652,014 of CM026072.1, read as the reverse complement.
CAGCAATAATAATCTTAATGCATTTAAAAAAAAATGAAACAAAGATCCTCCCACTTTCAAGTCTAAAGCAACAAAATCCCAATTTGTCACTATTTGCTGGTGTTCCTGATAAAGATATGTAAAAAGTCTAAAAATGAAAATGCAGAAAAATTTAACCCTTAGTTTGAGTACATTTATTAATTCAAGAAAAAGATACCACATTAAGAAATCATTGGTTTTGTTTAAGTCTCAGGAGCTGAACTTATTTTCCATAACAATTCCTATGAAATAAATGCAACTGAAGATCTAGGACTTCCTTTTCTCTTAGGTATAAATATGTATAACACAGATGCTTATTTCATTTAGCCACTCTTTTAATTAGGAAAGATCAGAGAACATAACGACTCAGGTAAACCTCCCCATATGCACAATCAGAGCAATAAGTTAAAACTTAAAAAAAAACTTAATGAGGATCTCAGTTTATCTTGCCACCATGCACAGTGAGGAGAATGGGAAAGAATCTGTACTGTTAGGGAACAGCAGCAAAAAATGGGATCTTGGACTCACAAGGTCTCCTTAACACTGATTAGATGCTGTCTACATGCCAACCAGTTGTTGTTTTATGAAAGTTTATTGCAGTAGATACTGCTTGTGATGGACTGAGCTGTAAATGAACAGTCAGGCACAGGTTAAAGTTCAAAAAAAGATTTTTTTTTATTTAACCCAAAATCAAACTTGGGTAAATCACTAAAAACAACAATATAGGGCCCATAAAAGAGGTCAAAGTAACTGAGCTAAAAGAAAACTGGCAACCTACCAAAATGAGACAAAAGGGAAACTTAAATACTGGCTGATCAGCCCACAAAGACACACAAAGGGGAAAAACATACAAACAAAAATCCTATATTTAAAGAAACAAAAGTGTAGTGAAATATACACTTTCTGTTGTGACAGTGTGGTGATTAGACATTACCCAAGTTGTGTGGCTGTAACTGCAGCCATCACACTGCTGGTCCTTTTGCTTTGATCAAATGATACTAAGATGAATCTTTTGGGGAAACAAAGGCTGAATATGTAGAAATAAAATAACATAGAAATAATCTTTATTGTCCCTCACTGGAGAAATTCAGGTGTACCAGCAGCAAAGTGACAGGCATGTCGATTTACGAAACATGTAGATTTACATTAAAATCAAAATATAAAAACAGAACTAATAATAAATGTAAAGTAAGGGGAAATTTACAGCATAAGAAAATACCGTGAACTTACTAGAAATAGCATACTCCAATTCAAAGAAATGTGCAACTGAGTATGTACAAAATGTAAAAAATCTGTCTTAATATTTGTGCATAAAAACAACAGATTTTTTACAAGAAGAAATAAAACTTTATAAATAACAATATTATCCAAAATAAGAAAAACTCTAAGTAACAGCAGGAATATAAAGACTTATTGAGTTTGAGTTTGTTGGGAGCAGTGATGCTCTTCAACAAGCACCTCATGCCCAGTGTTAAGTATAGTGAAGAATCTGTGAGGCTGCAGGCCTGTTTCTCCTCTGAAGGTCCAACAAACCTTGCCTTCGCCTTCAAACCTTAAAGTGCATGGCATTATGATCTCTTTGAAATACTTGAGGATTTTGTTCCCAGCTTAACATGTGTACCCAGATAAAAGGTGAACTGTTCTTTTTATTCCATCTTGAGGTTAACTGATGCAATAAAAGCAGAATTTATTTCAAGGTTTTAACAGATCTTTACTTGTCAAACCAAAAAAGCGTTAATGATGCAAACCTTAAGCTGAAAGTCTTCTGTTACTCTTCAGGACAAAGTGAGTCTTGATACTACAATTTTCATGTTTGGTCTGGATTTTTCTTCTAATGTTATTCAGAAATACTTAAATCACTGAAACACTGCAGACATTGGTTGCTGTCAGCCACAGAGTAACAAGGTTATAACTTGTATTTGTCTAACTGTCCTCCCAGTGACTCAGCCATTTTATATTTAATATACAGAGCTCTTTTGAGCCTTACTTTAAACACCAGCAACTGTTAAAACAGGATGGGGAATTTGGATTGGTCACATTCAATATTTTGTATAAGAATTCAGTGAAATTATGACTTGGAAGGAAGAGAAATTTGGCTACGTTTGACCATAACAGCCTCTGCAGACCTGCAAGCACTACAATGAGCTGTCTGTTCCTTTGTGTTTCTTGATTTTAGGGTTTGCTAGTTTAGACTTTAATTTATGCAAATTTGCTTAAATAATTATTGTACATTAAAGATGTTTTTGTGTAACTATTGCTTTGATATCCACTTCTCTTGTGGCCTGGACACTCATAGCCATAAGCAATTAAAATCCAATGGGATCAGGTTTATTTTTTTGTGAAATAATGATAAAAAGAGATCAAAAAATATCTGAAAACTGCTTAAACTATCCAACCAGTTATGAATCCAGTTGTTTTTATTTTATTTCTGCTACAACCAGAAGAGATGACAAACCTCCAGTCTTGGGAGCAACAGTAACATCAGAAAGTGCTTAATGATGTCTCAATGTTGTTTCTTAAAAGCTACCACTTCCAAATGACAGAAATTCAAATTGTAGCCAGGGATAACAGTCTGAGAACTCTGAGATGTTTGATTTAGACTTGTTTTCTGTGGTTGTGTGAAATAATAATGATAATATAGACTCTCAAGATTTTACCCACAATAGAATCTGCACTCGTTTACATTTACCATTTTCCTGACCAGGAATAATATTAAATCACCCAGAACAGTAAAAAAGTTCCACTCATTCAATATGTGAGGTTGGCTAAGTTGGTTCAAGACAAACTTTGAACACTCACTGTGATCCTGATCATGCTTGCCTTAGTCAGGATGTGATAATGTTTTAAATTAAGCAGGACTCTGAGAACACATGACTCTGTGGATGTGACATCATCCTGAGGGTGCAGAAGGGAAACACATGTCTGCACTAAAGACTGAGTGATTGGAGCAGGCTGATGGGGTGGCTTTACCCAAGTGTGTTTTGTGTGTGTGTTGCTGTGGTGAAATGCTGAGGAATGTCCACAAGTTCATCACAAGAGCTGGAATAAAGCAACCTCCTTGATGTACTTCATGGTTTCAGAAAAAACAGCCATGAACCTTTATTTACCTAAAAACATACACACGTACAAACTTAAATTCTTGTCTTCCATAGCAAGGAGGTAAAACATAGAAATATTGGATTTCCTGAATGGTAGAACACACTGTACCTGTAACAATATCACTGTCAACACCGGAACGCCACAAGAATGTGTGCTTAGTCTGCTGCTGTACTCTGTATACCTATAAATGTATGGTCATGGTACCAGCACCATTGTTCAATCACTTTTAATTAAATTCAGTTTATTTAGATAGCACTAGTTCACAACAAATGTCAGCTATAGTCACTTTACAAGAAAAACAGATCCAATTCCTGTTCAGAAATATATAATCAAAGACAAGCAGAGAAACATAGCTAAACAGATAATTTCTGAGGTAGACAGATAAAGGCTCTGAGCTCTGTTGCCTCTAAATGTGGCACAACCAGTTAGTTGGTTTAGGGAACCAGGTTGGTTTGAATGGGGTTTCCCCCCCTAATAAATAAAAATATCATTGGAAAATTGCATTTTATATCTAATCTGGTTATGTTTGTGTAATATTATGTACTGTAATGATCTGAAACATTTAAGTGTGACATAAAAATATGAACAGAGGAAATCTGTATCAGGGCAACTTTTACATGGTACTTCAAATATTTTGTAATTAATATTGATTTACTAATAATTATGTTCTATATTTTTCAGTTCTTTCCACTTTTTCCACAGCCTTTATACAAGCCAGAAAACATTTCACTGTACATTGCACTTGTTTAACTTCACATGTGGGAATTCGCAGGTGTTGGATTCTGACTGACACTTGACTGACAAAAACCGACATAGCTGGTTGTTCATGAGAAAGAAAATGATGTCATGGCGTGCAGATGGAGTATCCTGGAAAAGACGGGAGCAGAGAATAGACCAGCCTCTCCCTGCTTGGAATGGGGAGGTGTAAGTTGGATTATAAAGTGTTAGTGACCAAGAAAGTTTGCAGGAGGGGACACAGAATCTGAAACTTGACTGAATTTAGAGACCTGGGGGCACTGGGTATCATGGCAGATGGAAACTGCTGCTGGGGAGGCAGAAGTGTGAGAAACACTTGCACAGAGCACTGAGGATTCTTGGCATTGCAACCCACTGACAAACAATCCTAACTTTATCCTGTGAGCCGGGCCAACTCAATGGCTGCAGTGTGCAGAGTTTACCCACCAAGGGGGGGCCACAGCTCGCCCCATCCTAACTCTGTTCCCATCCAAATGCTGTGATGTCTGAGGCTTGACTGTCAACTCCATTTATCATAATTTCTGCATCAGTGCCAGTAAATCTCCACTGAAAATCCCCCAAATAATCCACAGAATTTGGGGGCTAGCAAATAAACCTGCTTGTTCTTTCTTTTGTTAGACTTGATTGGTACTGTGATTGTAGCAGAGCATCAAAAGTTTGACTTTAGAGCTTTATGATCCAACACATGCTGATAATTACTGCCAGATACATGGGAAATGTTTACCTTAGTTAACTTAGCAAAAGCAAACTTAATCAACTAGAACATTCAAATACACAAATCAGCATCTGTTGAACTTGGCAAAAGTGATTCATGTTAACGTAGCAGCTCCACAATGTCCAGATCAAACCAAACTGCCTGTTGTTCTAACATTGGAAGTCCACCCACATCTTTTGAACTCACACTGACAGGAGGGAAAATACAAAAGAAGGGTTCTTTGTTGATAAAAAGTTGTAAAAGGGTAATATATATATATATATATATATATATATATATATATATATATATATATATATATATATATATATATAAATAAATAAATGGGTAAGGGTATATATATATATATATCTATATATCTCTCTCTATCTCTCTATCTATCTCTCTATCTCTCTCTCTATCTCTCTCTCTCTCTCTCTCTATCTCTCTCCCTCTCTCTCTGTCTCGGTCTGTCTCTCTCTCTCTCTCTCTCTCTCTCTCTCTCTCTCTCTCTCTCTCTCTCCCTCCCTGGGTCCGGGTCTCTCTCTCTCTCTCTCTCTCTCTCTCTCTCTCTCTCTCTCTCTTTTTTTTTTCTTTTTTCTTTCTTTCTCTCTCTCTCTCTCTCTCTCTCTCTCTCTCTCTCTCTCTCTCTCTCTCTCTCTCTCTCTCTCTCTCTCTCTCTCTCTCTCTCTCCCTCCCCTTCCCCCCCCCCCCCCCCCCCCCCCCCTCCCCCCCCCCCCCCCTCTCTCTCTCTCTCTCTCTCTCTCTCTCTCTCTCTCTCTCTCTCTCTCTCTCTCTCTCTCTCTCTCTCTCTCTCCCTCCCCGTCCTTTCTTTCCCCTCCTGGTCCCTCCCCCCCTTCTTTTTTTCTCCTCCGCTAAGAATACCTTTATTAGTCCCCCAGGGGGGAAATTACATTTCAGTACAGCCTGTCCAGGAGAAAAGCAACATACATGGGTAGACAGGTGTCTGAGGCTGCAGCCATCTTGGGAGGTGCTGCCCTTTCATTAGAGAGGAAAAAGACCACACTGGGTAAGATGAGGGGAAAAAAAAAATCATATTTTATACTTTATCTTTGACAGGATACAGTTTGAGATTGTAATAACCTCATCACAAAAATAGCAACATACAGACAACATCGTACATAAACATGTGGAATGGGTAAGTGCGGAGGGGCGGAGGTCCCAGCACAGGGCGCCCAAGTGAGTGACTCAGCCACCTAGCTTATCACATCCAACCTAGGTTACTGTACAGGGGCAAGATGAGGGGAGCTAGCGGAGGTGGTGAGTTGAGGGGTATGTGTGTTTATATCTATTCGCAAGTGTGTGTGTGCATGTGTGTGTTTGTAAGTAAGTCCATGAAACACTGTCCCAGAAGCCATTGTCCTTGGTAGTGATGGAGCGTTTATCAGCCGGCCTCCTTCGAGTAGAGTCAGGTCCACAGATGTCATGGGGGGAGGGAGGGGCAGAGGGAGCAGAGCATCTTGTTCACATAACATCCAGGAGAAACTGAGATAGCCAGCCTTCAAAGTCCAACACAGGGGAGCCAGACTGAGATAACAATTGTTTTGGGTCAGGCCGACTCCAGTAATTTTCCATCTGCCTTAAAGTCTCACTGGTACATCACAATGGTGAGTCCAAACAGCCAAATTCGTGGTCAATTCTGTCAAATACGAGCTAGCAACTTCTCCAAGGTCTATCCCCTTTCAGTGAGTCCAGGGACACAACTAGCTTGTGATCCTGTGCAAGGGTCACATCCAATTTCCGATCCTGCTTGCGCAGCATGTCAGTCTGAGTGTTGATCGCTCTGCAGATTCCATCACACATGCCAGGTAGCTTCACAATTGTCAGAACAGCTTCCAGCACTCTCTGAATTTCTCGATATGCTAGATAACCGCCAACTCCAAAACGTAGAAATCCTGTTATCAAAAATCCAATTGTGTACATATCTTCAACATCCTTGACTGACAATATCAACAGATACACAATCCTCACTTCTACCAGGAGTCCATTGTGTACCCAGAGAAAAATGTCCTTTCGGGACAAGAGGGTTCCTCTTTACCCTGTCCTGTCTTCTTGTCGAGAAAATTTGATCAATTGCGCTGAGAGACCAGCTCCAAAAAAAAGATTAACAAGACAGCACAGAGACCTGAAGCAGGGCAGAGCAGGAAGGGCGCAGGAGAAAGAAAAAATTAAAGATTTAAATTTTTCAAGTTAATCAAAGTGTCCAGGAACTTCTCATTAGTAATCCATGACTTCTTGTTTCCCTGAGGTATAAACATGATGTAACCAACTGCCTCATTTCTCTAAGCCACTCTTCAAAATGTGAAAGACAAGAGAACACGTCACTCAAGTAATCCAGGAAATGGTTACAGGAAAACAGCTACTCACCTAAGCTTGTCCATATGTACACAAAAAAACAATTTAAAAGTTTCTTAAAACAACAAAACAAAGGCTGGACAAGGACCCATACTGATGTTGTCACAGCTGATGGTGAGAAAGCCAAGAAAGCATGTCAATAAATGTGGTTGAAGCTGTCCACAACCCCTAACAATTAGCCTAGATCTCCATGAATCTATGTATTTAACCAAACTTTGTTGATTCCAGTTCTTTAGCCATTTCTACAACAAAAATCAAAGCATTGTTTAGATGATTCCAGCTTCTCAAAGTGGGTAGGAAACCTTATGCTAAGCAATTGATGTGACTTAGACTTTTGATCCTGACTTGTGGAAAACAAACCATTTCAGTTTAAGATTAACAGGAAGAATTTGCTGATCCTAGCTATTCACTGATAGGCCTTCAGAGAAGTCTTGTTAGGAATTATAGACTCACATAGATTTGGAAGATGCTTAAGAATTTGATGGAGTCCTTGTTCATCAAAATTTCCATTTAAAATAGGAAAATATAGATTTATATGGGCTATGCCAAAAGGGACCACTACATGATTAAATACATTAACTGTAGAGGTTCATGTTTCAGAAATTCATCTGGGAAAAGAAACTGAAAAAAAAAAACTTTTCAGAAATGGGTTTAAGTGATGTTAAGTCCTGGGCTTACCTTCTCACCCACTGGACGTCATATAGAGCCCATCAATAAGGCTTCTGTCACTTGTGTCCAGTCCTTCCTGCATTCCTGGAACAGGACAGGAAGTGCAATGTTGAGAAAAGGGATTGGGCTATGCTCTTCATCAACACTGGGAGTGTTGAAGATCTCCATGTGGGGTTTCAGAAGTCTGGTGACTCATGCAGGAGGACCCTGGTCCAATCTGATGGGGGTTTGTTTAGTCAGAGCTCAGAAATATCACTAAGTTTTCTATATCTCTATATCTTTCTCTGTTTAGCTGTCCAGCTCCCACAATCATCCTCTAGCTGCAGGCGACTGGGAATACTGGCTACCAGTTCTCTGAAGATGATCTGGTTATAATAATCACATGGTTTGGTGCTGATATTAATCTGAGCAAAGCCTTTGTATCTTGATGTTATGCCAGAGTTACTGGAGTACTTTTGAGGATGGAATTTTCCCGAAATCAAAACCAACTTTTTTGAATGCAATTTAATAAAAAAAAAAAACGGGGTCTTGTCAAAACACATAAATCAGTACTTTGTTCTGCCAGTTTTCACTTCAGAGATGTGAATGTTTTCCTCCAAGCCATGGTAATCCTTATTATGTTTCAATGTCAGTCATAAGGGAGCTGTCAAAAACATTATGGGAGCCTCAAACAAACATTTTATTCATATTTTTCATCTGATTTGAGCCGTAAAGACAAATAAGATGGTTATAAGATTTGGTTGAGCATGGTGCCTGACCATGTTCAAACACTAAAACTTGGTCCACATTTACATTTAATTGTGCTAAATTGTTAAAAAGCTTCTTCAATAAAGAATGTTTTTTTTTTTAACATTATTGTGTAATGCAAATCTAAAATTAAATCAGAATTATAACCTTGGGAAAATACATGGCATACATTGAAGATTCTCTGAACAAACAGTATAAAGGAGTGAAACAAAAGATTTTCGGGTCAGTTACTTGAGAGCATTCCCAAGTTTTAAATCTCACTTGAAAAAGTTATGAGAAAATTAGATCTGAGTGTTTCCTGCTGTTTTGTTGATAATGTTAATTCCTGAATAATCCATCAACTCACACAGTGAGAAATAAAACTGAGCAGCTCCATTTTTCATGAAATAATTTTGTCTGTCTACCAAAAGGTCTAAAGTTTATTGACAGAAGCTGTGATGCTGCCAGGGGAACCCCAAGAAAAAAAACAAACCAAAGAAACCCCACCCCCCACCCACTTTTTCCATGTGAAAATAACAGAGCTCCTATTAATTTTTATTTAAAACATTCTTCTGGTAAGATATTTCAGTTGAAAGATTTTACATTTGAACTATCTCGGAGTGTTGACTTTGGTTGTTCTGCTGTGTGCTTTGAATTTTATGTTTTCAAGGCAATGAAACATAAAACAGAACAAATGGATTCGGATGAATGTCTCATTTATCTGCTTAAGCGATCCTCACATTTAACAGCAACTTTCAGATTTCCAAATTCTAAAATATTTATATTTGGACATTTGTATGAGGACATGAGGCTTCAGTCTGAGCCCTCAGGATGGATTTAGTCAGTCTGTTTAAACCAAGCATTATTGTTTTCCAATTTTGCTGAATTTTCTCCAAATCCTTGCTTGATTGGGGGAATGTTCATAGCTGCAGATGCATGCCTGCTTACAGCACTGAATGAACACCTTTTCAATTCAACCCTATGCATCAGAATGTTTCACATTCCTGTCCACATTAGGTCTTACATTATCCAAGGTATGTAAAATAAAGTTATAACATTCAGACTCTGCTAGCACAGATATAAAATGAAAGGCATGAACAGACTAATTTAATGTGACTGACCAAACAGACTTAATACTTATCATGTAAAGCCTTGTTTAACTAAGAACCTGATGGATGGTGTGATGTATGGCAGAATGAGCTGATAGCATATTTTTTCCCCCTGATAGGAAAACCTGTTGGGAATTTGCCTAAATGCATCTCAGTGACTTTGAGATAAGTCTACAAAACTCAGTTAGCTTCATTAGTTAGCACAGTCAAACATGATGATGGCAGCAGCATGCTGAAGTGATTATTTTTTTCCTTAAAACATACCTGACCTTAAAAGGAAAAAAATGTTTGCAGAAAGAGCAGGACCAAAGAAATAAAATTTATTTGAGAGAATTGAGATTTCAAAACAACAACCACACACATACATACATACATACATACATACACATATATATATATATATATATATATGCCACAAGGAAAATCAGAGATTAATCCTGATCTCAACAAAGAAAAAGCAAGCAAAGCTTAAAGGAACCTTACCGAGAAAAGTTAAGTATGACCTGAAACAATAAGTATTTCTAGTTTTATTACCTTTTATTCTAAACTAAATTTAGTTAGCTTGTCCCAAACAGGATGTTATTTGTCCCTGGTAGTGATTTGAGCCATTTAAGTTTATGTGTTTCCTAATACCAAGTTGCATTCCCACACTAAGCTTAATAAATACAATGCCACACATGTGCAGTGAAATAACACAATACACTTCATCAGGATTAGTATTAGCATCAGTATTATGGTTTACATAGTTATTGTGATTTTATTCCACTTGCAGAATTAGTTTATCTTTACTGCAACAGACCCTACCTTAGTTTCCATAGAACAGAGGTCCTCAGGGCCCACTGTCCTGCATGTTTTAGATGTTTCCCCACTCCAGTACAGCTGATTCAAATGATTGTATTATCTTCTCAGCATGCCTTCAATTGTTGCAGAAGTCTGTTAATCACCAGTTCATTTAACCCAGGTATGCAGCAGCAGGGAAATACCTAAAACATCCAGGACAGTGGGCCCTGAGGACCAGGGTTGGGGACCTCTGCTATAGAACAGTCTTATTATGTAGCTCCAAAACTGGGTCATCTTGGTTTAGAGAGTTACAATAATGTTTTAAAAGCCTGTCACCAAAAACATGCTTTTTTCACAGACATGATGAAACACATACTGCTGCAATTTAAAAAAATCTTTGCTCCTCCTGACAATGTTTTCATCCACAGCAGTTTATCGAAGTGCTCGGCTAAAGTTAGCATTTTCATGCTGTTTTGATAGGACTTGTTGATAATTCGACTTATAACACATTTTGTTCTACAGTTAATTGTTGATTGACAAATCCAGAAAAAGCTGTTGTCCTGATTCATAAACTTATGCTCTTGGGATATTTAATAAAAGTGTGCTAAGCGCGTCACGTGACACAGACAGAAAGGGTGCTGCAGCAGCCAGTACTGTTTCTCTCAGTCTCACTGTGAACTTCATTGTACAGAGGAATAGACAGAAAGCATAGATTTGTTAGATCAACAAAATTATGTTCATGGACTGGAGTGCAGTTTTAAAGGCAATACAAAATAAACAAGGCTGTGATTTGTTGAAATTAATTGTGGAAAAAGCAGATATACAGTTTTCTCTAGCACTATGACATTAGGATCATACATTACACCAGCAGGTATCAACAGTTAAATTTATTCAGGGACTCCAATGCTGATCCTTTCAAACATACCTTTATCATTCCTAACATTAGGTAAAGTATCTGATGACTTGTGACTGTGACAGATTTTCTGTAACATGAGAAAAAAAAACATTAATCTATTTTATTGTTCACATGAAACACAAAAACTTTAAAAGGCCCTTAAAACTGTCAGCCAACTCTGTAGCCTCAGATGAGAGACAACCATCCCAGTGTTTACTGTAGTCAGAGATGCAGAACACTGATAAAGCACTGCTAAAGTTTACTGTGGCAGCCAACTCTGACCTTTGGTACTTTGCCAAAGTGATGTAACACAGTAACCTGGTTTCCATGGCTCAGTGGAGACCGAAACATTAATGATTTGATTGGATCAAAATGCTTTTCTTCATCTTTGTAATCTTTTTGTTTTCATTCTTACGCTTGGTTGAGGAGCATCAGAAGCCCTGCATTAACCCATTTTCTTTATTATTCAGGTTGTGGTTGAAGTATTTTTGAATCAAGACAACAGTATTATTTTGGTGCTGTACCAGTGTATGTCTTTAAAAGATTACATCACCTTATGTTCTGTTTGCAGGAAGCTTGAGAAGGCGTCTCAAAGTATCCTCTCCAAGCCGGAGATACCTCCTCTGCTCTGAGACCCTGTGACTTCCTGAACCCACAAAAACAGAGTGGGTTTGTGCACTGTCAGTGAATCAAAACAGACACAAATACACTCATCAGCCTTTCCCATCTCCCCCAGAAAATACTGCATACATTCCCTGTCTTCAACACACACACACTGGAGACCTCTGAGCAGGGATGACACCCACGCTTTAACGTGTCAGCTTGTGCTCAGGAGGACTTTTTTGTTTACTTATTTTTGTTTGATGGAGCTTTTGGACAAGGTTCCTTTTCCTTTGGGCAGCAAAAGTCTCGTGTGGTGGCCATAAATATTCCACAAGCTTGAAACGAGCACAGATGTTTGTACAGCCAAGCCTTGCTTTTACTGTTTTCCTTTTTAAAATGATTCATGATTTCACAGTTTTTGTTCCTCCCACAGGGATTCAGCAGAAGAAGAGGGTGTGCAGCAAACAGTGAAAGTAGAGATAATAGACGATGATGTGAGTTTTTTGTAAAGCAAGACATCACAGGTACACTTTCTACAGTTTACGTACACTCATAATGGACATGAGTCTGACTTAATTTTAGATTTTTAATAAGTACAGTGTATTCAAATAGTTCCTTTTCAGGAGAAAATAACACAAATACAATTTTGCTGATTTTTAAAAGAAGGAACTGGGTCCACACGTTTGTGAATTTTTGTACATTTTCATTCAAATATGCACCTATCTTTTCCTAAACATTTTTCAAATCAATAAGCCAAAGACCTATCAACTACCGGTTAGTGATTAGGACAGAATGCAGTTGGTTGTTTGACAGTTTTTATTGAAATGACCAACACTCAACTAGGAACTCAGAGAGGACCTAGAAACGAGAATTCAATGTTTTTTGGAGTCATTTCTAAACAATCACATATTTAAAGATCATCAATTCAGATAGTTGTACCTCAACACAAATATTCTGGATGTTCCAAGACTTTCCCAAGCTTTGAATGGACACCAAAACTGTCACCTTTAAGTGAAAGAAAATCTGTTAAAATGTTCAGGAACAACTCAGGAAACACAGAGAATCAAGACTACCATGAACTAGAGTTTGCAGGAATATGAATGTCACCATCCACTGTAGGGCTGGTGTCATATTGCCATGAACTGAAAGGATAGAAAGCCTCAAGAAAGAAGCCCCTGTCCCAAAGCTGACACCTTCAAGCTAGACTGAAATTCACAAAATATTGAGGATTCAAACAGTAATTCATATACTGCTCCTTAAGAATAAATTCTTGTAAGTAGGTAAATTTTATTTGTAACACATTTCCCAGGTCAAAACCACAAAGTGCAATAACAACAAACATGAAAAAACACAGAAGATTAAAAAAAAATAAAATAGAAATTTCTAAAACAGAATACATATAATATCACACAGCATTAAATTTGTTAAAACTTGACTTTGATTAAAAATAACTGGAACACTGATCAATATATTTGATGGTGATTATTCTTGATGATCTTGATGATGGCATTTGACAAAATGTAATGTTTATTCCTTGTTTCATAATTGTTTACTGTATTATGTTTTCATCATGTAAAGCACCTTGAACTTGCCTTGTTACTGAGATGTGCTATACAAGTAAACTTGACTTGACTTGACTTAAAAGCCAGTCTGAATAAATGAGTCTTCAACGGCTTCTTAAAAGAATCAACAGAATCAAGACAGCGCAAAGATGGAGGCAACACATTCCAGCTTCTGGGGGCTACCACTCTACAAAAGAAGGGCCAATAGCAGGAAAAGCCTTTTTAAGCAACATCACAAGCAGAATGTGGTCAAGACATGTAGATAATTTTAATAAATTTAATTCCCAATAAAGTATTTATTGTCTCTTTATGTTTTATTCAACAGTTAGGACAAACCCAAATGTCTAAAAAAAAAAGCCCCCCTCCCCCTCAAATATCTCCTTAAGAGGACATACGTACGAGGATGTCTGTATTGTTTCTCTTTGTTCAACTTAATGTAAGACTTTATTGCTCCAATATTTTGATGGACCATTAAGTTCCCTATACTCTTATTGGCCCCTTTTGGTAAAAACATATATATATTGAGAGAAGACATAACTAAACTCCCACAGATTGTTTTAGAGCAACCTTGTTTGTTTTTGTACAAGAAGTTTATGAATATGAACATGTAACGGAGCTCTGCTCAAATTCATAATTCAAAAATGTGAACTGCATGGCACCACTGCAAATAGACAGCTAAAAAGTTGAGAATGAGGCAAAGGTTCACCTTCCAGCAGGACAACAACACAACATGGCCCCCAGAGCTACAAGAGAAAAAGTTTGATCAAAGCACACTCGTGTGAGTCAAAGCCCAAACCTTAAATCAAACTGAGAACCTGTGACAAATTTGTAAGTTGCTGTTCACAGATGATCTTAATCCAGTCTGACTGAGTTTGAACTATTTTGCAAAGCAGAATCAGCAAAACTTTCAGTCTCTAGATTTGCAAAGCAGGAAAATATATACTGTGAAATAACTGAGGCTGTAACTACAGTCAAGGGTGCTTCTACCAAGTACTGACCCAGTGGGTGTGAATACAAATGCGTAACTCCTTGTTTTTAATGATTCACTTCTTCAATTGATCCATCACATAAAATCCCAGTAAAACAATTTGAAATTTGAGGTAGTACTGAATGCAAGACTAACAAGGTCTGACTCCTGTTTTATGCAGACTGTGAGAGAAAGCCCTCCAGAGACGCTGACAGAGGTAGGGGAAGGGTGTCGGACACGTCTCAGTGTTTGAACTATAGTGCACTCAGTGGATTACTGTTCAGTTGAAAAGGAAATCAGACTAAGAGGGGATTTGCACACTAACATAATTTATCCTGTTGGCACAGGAACACTGCTTCATTAATTAGCCAAGTTTGACCTGATGGGCTTGAGCAACTGCATGTTTGCAAACATCTACGTTATTCAAGTTGTTTGTTCTGTGGATATTAAAGCACAAGCATTACACGACAAACTGCTGGCCAGTTTGATAGATTTTTGCACGGTAAGCCTTTGTCCTTCTTTTAGAAACAAGGAAAAGGTGTTTTTTTTCTTGTTTGTCAGGAAATTGAAACTGCAGCACAAATGGAAAGCTCAGAGATCAAAATCGCAGCCTTAAGAAGAACCACAGGATCCTTTTGCAGACAAGTCATACATATGACTCATTCTCTGTCCCATGTTTTAGAGTGTAATTGTCAATTCTGGATAAAATATGGTATATATTCCTCAAATCCCTCTATTGTTTTTGTCTTAAACCTTTGAATTATTTTTTTGTCTCCTTTTTCCTGATCTGCAGGTCAGGTGTCATACAGTAAAACAGACCTTCTGTCATCAAGATGGGGTTAAACATCTTGTGTTTAATTCAAGCTTAGTTTAGTCAGTCATTTAGCTATTTTGGTAGGTACCCCAGTTATTTTGGTCAAAGGTAGTCTACATCTGCGGCACCACCAAACTAGCTCTCAATATGGCACATTTGGCAAGTGTGTGAGTGTGTGTGTGGCAGTAAATAGAGATTTAGACACAGCTGAACATGAAGGGAGGTTCTTAAAGTCTTTGGGTGGTCCGGTCCCTCAGCCTGCTTTTTGGAAGTGGCGACACCAAACAGTGGTCATTATTAGCAGACGAACTACCCCACCAGGCTGGGATTACCTTGCAGCCAGCTGCACATGTGAACGTCTAAACAATCCTGCCACCGTGTTTTGACATGCTCTATTATAGGTTCTGCATTCCGCACCAGATCCAGAGAAAAAAATGACATCTAAATGAAATCATTCATTTGCTCGTCTGATGTCATCCAAAAATTGCCATAATTGCTGAGCTCTGGCGTCTCTGGTCTGTGACTGGAAAAGACACCAGCAGTGGAAGAGGTGCAGACTGGAAGAATGTTTTTTGCTGGATCTATATTAACTCTGGCTATACAATCATGGGAACACTTTCTCCTCTCTGCTTGACCAACAGAGCACACCTTTAACACCCTACTACAGTTGCAAACAAAGGCAAGAATGGAAGTGGTGTGGTCAGATGCAGGAAGCTAATGCTAGGCTCTCAGAGCCAGCGGCAGGGGCTTAGTATTGTTCAGTGCAGCAGCATGTGGGAACACACAGGTGTAGTTATGTAACTAAGTAAAGTCTGAGAGCCATAAATGCAGATGAAATGAGATGTAATGAAAAGAACAAGAAAAAAAATATGACAGGAATGCATCATTCCCTGCAAAGTTCTTGTCTCAGCTCCTTCAATATGCTGCATTTGCTCTGCAGTTGTTATGATTTATTCTGTGTTTCGGTTTGCCTTGTTTTCTGTGTCAACCTGAGAAAGGTGTGTGGTTAGATGCAAGATCCTAAGGCTTGATCTATAGTTCACCAGATTTTATGAAGGTTTATTCTGACATTGTATACTTTTTCATTCAATCTTTGTCTAACACTTAGATCTGACTATAGCAGCATATTTAATCAAACTCTGTTTCTACAACAACACAAAATGCTTTACAGGATAAAATAAAACAGACCCCTCACCCAAATGAATCCTTGTAATAAGAATAAAATAAACAAACAAATAAGAAAATCACATACAAACCTTTATACATAACAACACACATTAAAATGAAAAGATAAATATCCTGAGCAAATAATAAATATCAGGGTCAGTGGTAACAAGGTAATTTACAACTAACAGACAACACAATTAAAATTAATATTAAAAGTAATATTAAAAGTAAATGTAAAGTTAAATAAATGTACATTACATTACATACATAACATTAGCAATAGATTATGCTTAAATGTCAGCTAAAAACAAAGTCAACATTGTGTAACTGTAGGACAAAAGCAGAAATGTCAGACTTAAAAATGTCTACAGCAGATGAATGTAAACAGAAAAAGAAAGTAATTTCTTTCAAAAAAGGGGGAAATCTAAACAGCTTGAGTCACACCTTTAATATCACAGCACCAACAAAAATTTCAGCATACGCTTTTATGTTTTTTGTGGTTTGCTTATATGCAATGTTCTGTCTATAAAACCTGTATACATGTCTAACAGTTAGGTTTCGGGCTAATTCGAGATGAATACTGCTCTCTTTGTCTGAGGTAAACCAGCCTGTTTTCCAGCCAGGTCCTTCAGCCAGCTCTCTTACATGGATACTTACCTCCTCCTGGCCTCTGCTCCAGCCACTACTTCCTCTCTGTTTAGCCTGTGGTAAATACAGTTTCACTTTACCTGTTGACTGGTGTCTTATTTTTAGTTCTGCTAAGACTTATACCAACAACAGCTTCACTGTAACCAGTGTTAATAGGTTTAAACAAGTGGAGAAGTTTTTTTTAATCTTGAATTTTTCTAACAAACATCTTCCGGACTTTCATTTCCGTGATGGCACAGAGAGATTTATGCATTGTGATATTTGTTAGAACACATGGGTTTTACAATTAGGCGTTACAATTTTGGAGACTCATTTGAAGAAGTTTTTGTAGATGACAGAAGGAATTAAATGAAAGGATTTACATGCTTAACCACAGAAAAACAAAGGACAGTCTTGTTGCTTCTTTGTGAATGAAAACATCTAAGAGCATCTAATCAAATGATTTTGAGTCACTGATCATCAGTGTGACCACACCTAAAAAGCAGAAATTTTGGCAGTTTGTTGGTCTAGAATATACAGGTGTCTCTTAATGCAATGCAAGAAAGGAAAGACCTCAGCAACGAGGAACGAATTATTGCTGCCTATCAATCTGGGAAGAGTTGAAACATTTAAAGTTCACCATTCCACAGTGGATAACGATTATTTACAAGTGGAAACATTTAGAAAAGTCGCTAATCTTCCCAGAAGTGGATGCCCAACAACGACTGACTACTTCAACTTACCTCTGCAAAATGCAGCTCTACAAGGTATTGAATCATGGAGTGCAGTCATGTTTTCACAGGAATTTATTGACAGACTTTGAGACTTTACCATGACTGCAGCTAAATGGGATTTGGACATAAAGCATAAAAACAGTTGGATTCTGAATCTAACGATGACTGCCAGAGCTTCGAATTTCTCTGCATGACTCAGCTGTACTGCCTAAATCAGTCTGGAAAATTGTTAAATCACGATGTTATGGTTTCTTCATGGCTATGTTTATTTAGTCTGGGCATTCATGCAAATAAAAAATGTTCGTGGTGCTGCAGCTGAGACTTGGCCATCTATTTTTTCCTAACATATTTAATCAGTTGATTTATTGGCCCTTTTTGGTAGTGTAGCAGGCAGTCCTCGCCTTGAGTGGCAAAAGGACATAGCAGATTAACTCAATACAAATTCAACATACAATACTTGATTTTTAAAAGTTTTCTTGGGGTAAGTGGGAAATAATCACAGGGAGGAATCAAAGGATTCATTTGAAATAATTTGAAATAATTTTAAATCTTTTTCACTTTCAAGTTTTTTAAGTGGTAATGCAGTCATTTTATGTCCTAGTGCAACCTTTGGACAGTGCGTACAAGTTACTCACATGAAGGCAGCGTGGACCACTATGATGATGTCATGAGAAATTTACATTTAAAATAAGCTCCTCCCGTCATGCCTGTTCTCTGTCTAACTTAGTAGTGTGCCTCAGGAGGTTTGATGGTAAACGTCCCAACTTTATGTAAAACTTTAAGGATGATGCTTTGCATATTTTTTTTTTTTTTTTTTTTTTTTTTTTTAACCACAAAACAATTGAAAATGGATGGAAGCTTGAAATAAAAGGGAAAATGATGCAATGTCCGTAAAACTGATAAATTATTTTCAAATGCAGAGAGATGAGGATTTTAATCACTATTTTAGAGGTTCTGCCAAGTGGATCTTTAAAAAAAAATTTTACATGATAAAAAGCTTAAAAAAAAAAAAAAAAACCCCATTGCAATTTAATATTGAACACAAATTTTTGCTAGTACAAGGATTAGCTGAAAAGAATGGGTTTGAAACCAATCCTGACAAACTCTAAGAGAGAATTTTCCAACAATAATCAACAGTTTCAAGTGGAAAGTGTAAATCCACCTTAGAATAAAAACAGCCAAACATTGTTTCTTTAAATTTTAGTTGAGCAGATTAAATGGCAAAATTGTTTCTATTAATGAAAAGCTCAGACAGCTTGTACAGTCTGGAAATCTGGGAAACAGGTCAGAGGACCACAGCTTTTGATGCATTTAGGTTTGGTACAAGAAGTTATAGGATGTTGCAGGTTGATCTTGATCGCTGGTTCTTCCTATTAACCTGCTTCTCCTCTTACCTCACAGTGATCCGCCCCACTTCCCGACCTGGCCGGCACAGAGTCTACCTCCCAGAGAGAGGTGGGGGAAGAGGCGGGGGGATGGCATCCAGCCTGTTGTGTAAGAGCACTGTAAAGAGATAATACGCTTTGCTCAAGTCAAGCTCTTTGTCTGTACTTTCACCTGCAGTCATTAACACAGTTATCTTTAAATCCCTGTGCTGCAGACAAGAGTGTCACAGTTTACTCGTGGATAAATGGACTGAGCTTCAAATTTAAAGATTTTCTGATTGAAGGCTTTTAAAAAGGATTTAGCACAAAGAGTTAACCCTTGGAGTTAACACTGTTCTTAGGTTTAAAGATGGATAGATCCAAAGCCTTTTTACTGCCATTTTTGATTCATTTACAGAATTATTAAAATTTTGGATATATTAATATCAAATCTGGGGCTCATGTTTTGGTGGATAGTGTGGATCAAGCTTCAGATCTGCAAGAAATGATCAGTGAAAACAGTCTGCAAGGTATAAAATATGATGGCATTTTTACAGGTGTTCCAATGCCCCCCAGGAAAAGCACTTCAAATTCTCAAAATATTTGCTTTATTGCCCCCAGTTCAATAGTAACTTTGAACAGAAAAGTGCTTGAGTGGTTATTAATAATCCAATTTCTGATCATCATCCTGGACCACCTTAAGGTTTCCAGGCTCTCTTATGTTCATTTGCTTTGTTAATCTCATTTTAACATATACAGTTGAAACCGGAAGTTTGTATATACCCACTAAAAAGCAACCCACACCTTTTTTTTCCTCACCGTCTAGAGTTAAATCAGACCAGTCAGTTAGAATTACCTAAATTATCTCTATTTGCTAAATGCTACAAAAATGAGAGATGGGGTATGTCAGAGATTTATTTTTAAATCTCTTCAAAATTAGAGTTTGCATACATAATGTTTCCTATCTCTTTAAATACAGAGGGAAAGCCCACATGATGTCGTCATAGATTTGGAAACCTCCGACAGGTTAATTGAGACATTTGAGTTGGAGGCACACCTGTGGATGTAATTCAACGCCACACCTGGAACACACTGATTTCTTGTTTGACGCAATTGGAAAGTCAAAAGAAATAAGCCAAGATTTCAGGAAGAGAATTGTGGTGCTGCACCGGTCTGGTTCATCCTTGGAAACAATTTTGAGATGTTTGTAAGTGCCATGTTCATCTGTTCAATTATACAGAAGTATTGACATGATAGGAATGTCCAACTATTATACTGCTCAGGAAGGAGACTCAGACATGAACGTGTTTTTGTCTGAAGTATGCAATATACCCCAGAACAAAACCCAAAGGCCTTGCAAAGCTGGTCAGACAGTGTCATTATGCACAGTGAAACATTTCCTGTTCTGGCATAGGCTAAAAGGCCTCTCAGAGAGGAAGAAGCAATTACTTCAAAAGAAACATCAAAAAAATAAGACTAAAGTTTGCAAATGCACACAGGGGCAAAGACCTTCATTTTTGGAGATGTGTTCTGTGGTCTGATGAAACAGTGGAACTGTTGGGCCATAACGACCATCGTTACGTTTGGAGGAAAAAGAGAGGTGCTTGTAAGCCTGGGAACACCATCCTAACTGTGAAGTATGGGAGTGGCAGCATTATGTTATGGGGCTGTGTTGGGAGGAATGGCACACTTCATAAAATAGAGGAAAGAACATTAATGTTAAAGCAACATCATCACAAAGCCCTGATTTCAGTCCAAGAGAGAATTTGTGGGCAAATCTAAAAAGGCAGCTAACAATCTTGACTCAGTTCCACCAGTTCTGTCTGGAGGAATGGGCCAGAACTCCAGCAAACTATTGTGAGAAGATTCTGGAAGGAAACCCAGAAGGTCTGACTTTGGTCTTACAATTAAATGGCAATGCTACCATTGCAACATCTTGTCTGAGACAATGTTTGCAAACTTCTGAATTTGAAGAGATTAATAAATAAATTTCTGGCATATTCTTTCTGTCATCATTGTGGTTTAGCAAATTGAATTAATTTAGGTAAGGTTCCAGTGGACCTGAAACAAGAGAAGGTTGATCTGATTTAACTTCAGACAGTAAGAAATAGGGTACATGTCTTTTTAATCGTTATATGTAAATTTCTGGTTTTAACAAATACATTTGGTTTTTTGTTGGTGTCGGATCAGTTTGCACAGAATCCTCCAGTGCCAACTGTTTCAAGTGTTCCAATGATTTTAAAGACTTATCCTTTCATATATTTATTTGGATCTATGAGCTCTCTAATTTGACTGAAAATTGATTGATCCCTGATTTAATATTGGAGCCTAATTTAAATAGGATAATTGTCTGTGAAAGATATTAAGAGCTGATTTTCATTGTCCATCTATTAGATCAAAAAAACTGAGTGACTGTGGGATGAGTCATAAATGGAAGAAGTTTGGAGTCATGAGCAGATTTACTAGATCTGGCTGCTTAAAGCAGCAACAACGACAACAACAACAAACGAGAACCATGTCCGATGAGTCACCAAGTCTTTAATGGTAATTTAAAATGCAAGTTTTTATGTTACAGAAGGGGTTTCAGCTTTTTTGCTTTTCTGAGGAAAAATGTAGAACCTCAGAAAAGGCTGATGTTTTTTGTTTCACTAAAACAACAAGCTGAATCATGTCATCAAGAACAGACAGGTGCTGTTTGGTAAAGACTGTGAAACTCCTGGATAAAGCATCTTGATCTGAAATCATTATTAATAGAGCATCTAAGGTGAGACAAGTAGTGTGAGATGAAGAGTGTTTGAGCTGAAACTCAGAACTACTGGAACTTGAATATGTCTACAGAAATTGTTTTATTTGGCCAAGAGCTTTTTCTTCAATGTTCTCACGATAATGTTACAAGGTAATATTTCTGCTCAAAGAGCAGTCTCAATAGTTACATTGTCTTCTAAAGTTACAGAAAGAAGAGATATTTAATATGCCCTCAAGCCATGATTTCCTTGATCCAAACTGGTTAGTATATGACAGTGGTAATGGGACTTAGACATCTGTGACAGAGGCCATAGTAGCAGCTAGAGCTGTGTGGTTTTCATTAAACTAGAAGTTCTTACTCACTGTTCTTTCTGAGACAAATCAGACAAACACATGTGGCATGATTCATGCCTCACTTGTCGTTGTGTAACGGATGTAATGGCAAAGAGAAACGTCCAAATCCCATAACCTTTTTCTCAAGCTACCCATTTCTGAGACAAATCTGTGAGTAATCCCTGCCAATCTGTTTTTTATACACAATGGGCAAGCAAGTTTCCTCTTTCACTATTTCCCCTACAAATATTTCAAGACCCCCAGGGTTCACAGCTGATTAAATGGGATTCTATGTTTCAGACATCTATCATTTTGCTTTACATGCACTCTACAGTATGATTCTTATTCAGCTCAACTATCAGTCTGGGGAATGATCTTAGCTACTGCAAAAAGATCTAACAACATGAGCAGGGAAAGTCTCTAGATGATCCACAACAGGGCACCACCTTTGTATTTGAACAACCAAAAAAGAGCAAATACGTCAACTCAGAACTGACTGAACTCAACAGGGTACTGATTGGGAAAATCTGTTTTAAAACTGATGAAAAATTGACATAGATCATTCTGAACAGCAGTTGGACCTGTTACCTTTTCATTATACTGTACAACTATTTAATATTTCCAACATGAATGAATGGCAGAATGTTTTATTTGAACACATTATTTACAAAACAAATGAAAAGTAAAAATAAATCATGTTCAAATGGAGCAGAGGGAAACTGTTTTGATATACCATCCATTCTCCACTATATATAGCAGGAAATTCAATGACATGTTTCCTGATTGTCATAGCTTAAAAATATCTTTAAAGTTGTTGTAGTCTTACATATTTATACATGGCCATACACTATATATCACCATAAGTGTGAAATACAGGGGTGACAGCATCTTGTTGTATGTGTATTTTGCTGTATAAGGGACTGGTGTTAATCATAAAATAGATGGTACCAAGAGGAAAGAACATTATGTGTAAATACTGAAGCAACATCTCAGGACATCAGCAAAGAAGATGAAAGTTGGTCTCAAATGGACAATGACCATTAGCATAGATGGCTCATCACAAAGCTCTGATCTCAGTCCTATAGAAACTTTGTGAATATCACTGAAAATATGTTAGTAAGGCGCCCTTCAGCACTGACTGAGCTTCACCACTTCTGTCAAGATGAGTGAGTCAAAATTTCACTAGATTATTGTGAGAAGCTTATGGACGGATATCCAAAATGTTTCACCCAACTCATCCATTTTAAAAGTCTATTCTACCAAGTATAGGAAATGTGTTGAAATCTCTAGATTTGAAGAAAGTGAAAGGATACAACTCAAAACATTTCTTTCATTTATTTTCCTGGAATTTAGCAAAAAGAAGAAAAAATTATGAATCTAAACTGACCTAAAACAGGAAACGCTTATTCTGATGTAATGTCAGATAGTGATGAAAAAGGTCATTTTTTTACGAAGTGTATGTAAAAAATTATGCGGGGCCACACACACACACACACACACACACACACACACACACACACAGATATATATATATATCTGTGTGTGTATATCTATATATATATATATATATATATATATATATATATATATATATATATATATATATATATATATATATATATATATATACCGAGCTAAGATCCTGTGGGACTTCCAGATCCAGACAGACAAAATGGTAATGGCGAACCAACCGGACATCGTGGTGGTGGATAAACAACAGAGGAAAGCCGTTGTGGTGGATGTAGCAATACCAAGCGATTGCAACATCAGGAAAAAGGAACACGAGAAACTGGAGAAATACCAGGGCCTCAGAGAGGAACTGGAGAAGGCCTGGAAGGTGAAGACCACAGTGGTGCCTGTGGTCATCGGGGCCCTCGGGGCAGTCACCCCCAAACTGGAGCAGTGGCTAAAACAGATCCCAGGAACAACGTCAGACATCTCAGTCCAGAAATGCGCAGTTCTCGGCACAGCCAAGATACTACGCAGAACCCTCAAGCTCCCAGGCCTCTGGTAGAGGACCCGAGCTCAGAGGGTGAGAAAGACCACCCGTGGAGGGTGAGAAGGGAATTTTTTTTATATATATATATATATATATATATATATATATATATATATATATATATATATATATATATATATATATATATATTTTTTTTATTTATTTATTTTTTTTTCATATATATTTCATATATATGAAAAAGCCCCCCCAAAACACGGGACTTAAACAGGTGTGAACTGAACAGCTGTTAATGTTTTCTGCCTCCAATTCCTACCCCACGCTGCCCTCTACAGGTTGAAGAGGGCATGGAAATATTGTGACAAAATCTGGAAATGACCCCCCTTAGTCTCGTGCACCATCTGGTGGCAAAGTTACAATGACGTTTTTATTTTATGTTATTTAATTTATGAATCTAATTTAACAATTTTCAATCAGTATAATATTTTAGCCCTATTTTGTCATTTCTCTATAAACCTAAAGTTAATTTTCTCCAAGATAAAACAAAAAGAAATGAATAAAACAAAATCAGTTATGCGCGTATGTAAAACATATAGGTGTATGTTTCTGTTTCAGACTACTCACGCACAACAGTTGCGTTTGGCACAGATGTGCAAATAATTTAAGTGTGCACTGCAACCAGGATGGCCCTGAGTTTGCAAAGATTAATCATTACCCGCTGACCTTGTATGAAACCTGAAGCACAACTCAAAGCATAACATACTGCATTTTAAATCGAGAGACTTTTAAAACTGAAGCCTTTAATTTCCTGTTTTAAAGGCAGAGCTTTAGAGTATAAATGCAACTTTTTCTGTTTGTTCTGAAAGAATCACCTTGAGGCTTGTGTCGCTGTCAGTGTCTGCGCCTCCCTACACACTATATTTAGGCTGCTTGTTGTGGCGATGGTCAGCTGGGACCTTCAGCAGGACACGCCTCTGGACTGAATGGAGCGCACCGTGCGTAAAGTCCAGTCTACAGCAGATCCAAACTTTGTCGCTTCTTTTGGGTTTCGATTGGTATTGGTATCGCTACTAGTTTATTGGGAACTTTAAATGCAGCGATGACTCGAGAGGAGGACCTGATCCGGATCGCTAAAAAGCTAGACAAGATGGTGTCTAGAAATAACACGGTGAGCCTGTATTTTGACACCCGGTGGCGCGTTGTCACCTCGTGCTGCAGGGAAGGCCCAGAAAGGACTAAAGCATACTCTAAAGAGGAGTTTGGTTTTACTCTGAGTCGATGAGAGTGGGGACTTTGCATGTGTGTAACATGAGCTTGTCTGTTCTGTAACAAACGATCGACAGGTGGTTAGTGCGGGTTTGCATCTGTTTTTGCAGCCCCGCCAGTATGTAACGCTGCACGGATTACGTTTGGACAGTTTGTCTTTACACGTTTTTTTCTTTTTTACAAATCATGTCCCGATCGTCTCATTTTGCCCGAAAGACATTCGTGCAACATAAAGTAAATAGCGCGGCCTGTTGATTTACAGTAGCCCTGTAGTGCCTGAGTGTTGTGTCTGCTTCTGCAAAAAAAGATAAAGTTTCTTGGTGCTTCTGCCAGCTACAGTCCTGCAGAAACTTTTAGCAAGTCTCAAAATAGCTGAATTATTCTCTGTTAAGTTAGAATTACGCGAGCTTTATATATTTTTTCCACAATGTTTATGCAGACAATACAGAAGTGAAAGTGTTTTTCTTTAAATGGCGTCCATTTGGGTGTATGCAGATCTCTATTTACTCTATTACATGCTTACAATGCATTCAACACCTATCACGGGCTTAAAGTAACTATAACGTCTTCTGTGAATGCAGGAGGGTGCTATTGACCTGCTGAGGGAACTGAAAGGCTTCAGTATGACACTCAAACTTCTCCAGGTAAACTCAATAGTTCATTTCTATTACTGCTATTTATCCAAAAGTCTTGCAACAACATGGAGGCTTAAGGAAGTGCAAAATACTCTTGAGTCTTTTTCTGCATTGTTGTTGCAGGAAACAAGAATTGGCATGTCTGTGAACAGCATCAGGAAGCACTGCAGAGATGAAGAAGTCGTGTCTTTGGCAAAGGTCCTCATTAAAGAATGGAAGAGACTTCTGGGTGAGAATATTTCACCAGACACACAATTCCTAGACTAATTAAATCCTTGATGCAGGTGCAATTCAATAAATAACAATATTACAGATAAGTTAATAATACCTAACTTCAACAAGGGAAACTCATCAATTACAAAGTCATTACACTAACTTAGTGGTTAAGGCTCACAGCTAAAGTTTAACATAAAATCAAAATATTAAATCAGAATATACATAAGGCCAATAAATAGAACGTTTAATACAGAATTAACAACCTACTGATTATTTGCATGACCGCATGGGCACAGGTCTCTCCAACTGTAACCAAACACATCGGCTCTTTATACAATTGGGTGGTAAAAATTATGGATAAAAAGCTAATCTGCTATTATCACTGTACCATTGTTAAGAAATAAAAGGTTTCATAAATGCATAACTCATGTAGCACCTGAGCCATTACATACATTTGTTGAGAGACAGAACAGCAATGAAGTCACTAGAAGCACCACAAATCCTGACTGTAAAATACCATTTTGTAGGATGACCTTTGGAAACACAGCCTTCTCTGTTAAGAGTTGTAAGCTTTGAAACTCACTACCATCTCATTTTAACACCATAACTGACATTAAAATATTCACTTCAAGGCTTAAGAATTGGCTGAAGGTGAACCAGAACTGTACTCATTTTTAAATATTGTAATTGTTTTGATTCAGTAGTTTTAAATACATTGTTTTATATCTATGCTTGATCATTTTATTGTATTTACTGTTGATCTTAACTTTCCATTTAAATCAACTGTTAAAGGTCCTTCGAGGGAGGGGTGTTGCGAACTAGCTATGGCTACAAACACTATGATGCAGCCATCAGATTGTCTTGATCTATGTTTCTTGTATCTATCCCTATCAAATAAACAATAAAATACAAATACAAATTTCCCGATAATGTACAGTAAATACTTGGTTGGGGCTCCTTTTGCAAGAATTACTGCATCAGTGCAGCTTGACATGAAGACAATCAGCCTATGGCCTCCTGAGGTTTCTGGAAGTCCAGGTGGCTTTAGCTTTTGCTGAAATTGGAGCAATAAAACACAAACATCAGATGATATGGTTCCCCAAGATCACTGACTGTGGAAACTTCACACTGGACGTCATGCAACTTAGATTCTGTGCTTCTCCAGTCTTCCTCTAGACTCTGAGACCTTGATTTCGAAATTAAATGCAAAATTTACTTTCATATGAAAGTAAGACTTTGGATCACATAGCAACAGTCCACTTCTTTGGAAGGTAAGACACTTTCAATGTTGTCTCTGGTTTAGGAGTGATTTAGTACAAGGACTGCTGTAGGCCATGTCCTGGAGACGTCTGTCTGTGGTGGTTCTTGAAGCTTTGCTCCGACCATGCCCTGTGAATATTCTCAAAACTGTTAAATGGAGTTTGGTTTGCAATCCTCTGTGGTTATTCCTGTTGCTTGTGCATCTTTTATACCACACTTTTTCCTTCCACTCAACTTAAATATGTTTGTATACAGCATTGTAGGATCAGCTAGCCCCTAATAACCGTTTGCAACTTACTCTCCCTGTGGAGGGTGTCATTGACTGTCTGCTTGACAACTGTCAGCAGTATTCCCATGACTATAACATAACATTTCTGTATTAAAAATCTTTTTGTATTTGTCTTATGTAAGATGACCCTGTAAGATGAAATTTTTAAGATTTTCTGAATTTTGGTTTTCATTAGCTGTAAGCCAAAATATTAAAAAATAACAGAAATAAATGCTTATAGTTTATTGCTCCATGTTTAGGGAATCTATATAAAATTGAAATTTAACTTTTTGAACTGAGTTACCAAAAAAAGTAAACTATTGGAAGATTTGCTGACATTCACCTGCTTTCTGAGACTGAATTATCTGCATTTATATCTCCCTCTAACTCTCTGCCAGACTCTGGGAATTCTCACTCTGAGAAAGTTGCTGAACTGAAGAACGGTTTGGATTCCAGGAAACCCACAGCAGCAGCTAGAAACAGCTCATCCTCAGAACCACAGAGCAGGTCAGTCTGATGGCATTTAGAAACACAAGCCGCAAAGTACTGACATGAGACCCAATGCACAGGATGTGCATTATGATATAAAATTCTGTCAATACCAGCACATGTATGACCTCTGCTTTTATCAAACCCAGATTGACAAATGTTTGCTCTGGTGGAACAAAAAGACCCCAATTGGAGGCAATCATGGATTTTTGTTCATAGTTAAATATAATAACTGTCCACAAAAATAAAAGCAAACACTTCGGATAAACACGGATAAAACTGGCTGACTGTAACCTCATTGGTGGGTTCTAATGCACTATCTAGTGGTAGCAAATACCTAATGCACTGAGAAGCAGAAAAACTGAATGTGCTCCATATCTAACAATCGATACAAAAACATGTTTTAAAAGTAACTTTCCACAGCATCAGCTAGATAGATGTTTCAATACAACTGTAGGTGTATAAAAAAACCTGATAATAATAATAATAATAATAATAATAATAATAATAATAATAGTTATAATAATAGTAATACATTTTAATTATAAGCGCCTTGCAAGACTCTGAAGGTCGCTTCATGTCAGCAACAGCAATAAAATAGCACATTATGAACAAAGGTAGAAAGTGCTACAAGGAGAAAAACATTTGAAATACAACTGAGGGTTTGTGTGCGACATAGAAAAGTCAAGTGGGGTATACTAGTCTGAAAAGATGAGTTTTGAGGATGGTCTTTTGATCAGGCATATATTAAAAAAATAGATTTACTTGTTATTTCTCATGTATCATCTACATCAGTGGCATCCAAACTTATTGCCACATGGGCCGAAACTCATTCAGAAAGCCAAAAATGGCCCTCAGATCACACTTTGGCCACCGTTACTCTTCATGAAGGGTGGGGTTTAATTGTTTTTTTTTACACACCCCCACCTTTAATCCCTTACTCCCTTGGGTGTTTTGAAAGCTGCTGAAAACCTGGAACAACTCCACAGCTGTGAGACCAACCATGAAAACCTTGGGATCTACAGATAAGAGGTCCACTGGACCAAAAAAAAAAAAAAACAAAAAAACAAAACCCCTCTAAATCACAAGACAGAGGGAGATCTGAAAAGCTGCTGAAAAAACTCACATGTTCTTCTGTTTTAGTTCCCAGCCTTATACCAGTGTTACATAATTACTGATGGCATTTAAGCTATTCTAAAAATTATCTGCAGGGACATAAAATTATCACAAACAACAAATACAACATTTTTGCCATTTACAGTGCTTTTCAAAAGTAATTCATCATGTTACAACTACAAATTTCTATTTATTTTTTTGTGACTTTATATCATAGACCAGCTATAGGATATTTAGCTCCCCTGAGTCAATACTTTGAGAAACCAGTTTCCTTTTTTAAATTACACACAGGAAGAAAATTAGGAGACTTCCAAAGGCCATTAGTTGTGCTGGATTTTATTTAGGGCTATCAGACTAAAGAGGTCTCAATACAAATGCACTTTTTAGATCTTTATAAGCAAAAATAAAAATGAAAAAATTATAAATCACGTATATATCTTCACAGTTAGGTACTAATTTATGTTGGTCTATCACATCAAATCCTGGTTTTAACATGACAAAATGTAGAGAAATTTAAGGGTAATGAATACTTTTGCAATACACTGTATCGCAGCACAGCAGTCTTGGTTTGAAACACTCCAAGGGAGAGGAGAAACCATGCTCGTTCCCTCTTCATATTGTGCAATCAAAGTACATTTACACCTTTTATCTATTGGTAAGAGGTAAAATATGTGTTTCTTTTAGTCACAGGAGGCTGGAGGCTAAACTGAAACATGAATCAGATTCTGACAAAAACAGGAAAGAAAAACAGAATGATAACCACATAAAGAAAAAGAGGCACGTAGATGATCCCAGGATGGATGGAAAACACCCTGAAGGGCACCAAAGTGAGAAACACCTTCAAGAAATCAGAGCAGAGAAACAAACACCTGCAGTGAATCCTAAAGTGGAAATAGATCATAAGAAACAGAGGCACGTACAAGACCTGCAGAGTGGAAAACACAAGTCAGACCCAATCAAAGACA
This sequence comes from Anableps anableps, assembly GCA_014839685.1. Lineage (NCBI taxonomy): Eukaryota > Metazoa > Chordata > Actinopteri > Cyprinodontiformes > Anablepidae > Anableps > Anableps anableps. Next base: position 23,621,804 of record CM026072.1, on the reverse strand, counting down.
GATCATTGCAAGATTTGAGAAAGATGAGGCACGAGCTACTAAAAATAGAGAAACCTCCTGAGGAGCCTAAGAAACATGCAGATGATGGGAAGAAGGATAAAGACAGAGAGGAAACCAGACATGAGTGGCCTGTCAGCACACCTCAGAGAGAGAAGCCCACTGAAGCTCATAAACTAATTTTTGAAAGGTGAGGAGCTGTTGGCCCAAATACTAACATTTTATTTGTCACCAAGGTTCCACAAAACTTCAGATTGAACTGTTTATTTCAGGAGAGGAGTGCTGGACAGTAGTGTACTGTATCCCACCCGCTTCCCCTCCCCTCCTCGACCCATTCGCCCTCTTTTATCCATCAAACGTCCATCACTGGACTCGAAAAAAGACAGGTCAGGACCCCTGTCTGGGCTGGTGACACGCTGAAATGTTGCTGCTGCTAACTGCATGACTCAACCTGCTCCTAGCTCCTCACGTGTACCGACATCTGCCCTTACAGTTTTATATCAGGAGGCCTGCTGTGCATGGTGCATGTTGAGATGGGTCAGTCAGGTGTGTGTTTACATGCTCAAACAGCGTGCTGCAACACCTGTTGTGATACTGCTCACATCTGTGCTGTTGTGATGAATGATCAGGAAGGATGGTAAGGAGTCTTCCTCTCGACACCCTCACTCTCACGGCCCACAAACAGCCTCTCCGTCGCCAAAACGACCTGCAGTGGAAGTCAAGAAAGAGAGGTCAGGCATGCTTTGATGCATGTTTTGAAATATTTATTTCACTGTGGAAAAATCAAATAAACGAAAGCTTATTTTCACATCAGGAAAGTTCCACCGGACCCAAATGCTCCAATCGCTCCTCTTCCTTTTCACCTCCATCCTCCTCCACCAAGGTTAGGCTCTGCATCCTTGCCTGTGTGTTATATTCGTTACTTCAGTGCCTTGAACTTTTCACATTTTGTCACTTTACAACTACAAAACCCAAGTTTATTTAGTGGTGATTCTATTTGACAGATACCAAGCCTAAAAATATTTTATGGGTTAATTTTGATCACAGTGACTATTTTAATCTGAGAGGAGTAAAGAAAAAAACATGGAGGTGAATACAAAACTTGGCACCACCAGAACCTACCAGCACCAGAATCATCCCGATAGCACTGAAGAGAATGCCTTACTAAATCACAGGGAACCCACTTGGATCAGCTCAGTTCTTCTTATTAGCTTGGCTGACAGGACAATCTTGGCAGAAACAGCTGTTGTCTCAACCAAAAGCCCTCCTAAGACTGAAAGATTTTCAGCTCTTGCACAAGTGTTTTGGATTTCTAGGTGGTCCCCCACTTTGGATTAAGACTAGGTTGGATATGAAAGAAAAATGCTCTTAAAGGAAGTTTCTTCGTGATGCTGAGTGCATGGTCCAGTTGTTAGGAGGAAAAATTTAATTTTTGAATGACTTTACATGAAAATAGATTAATGTAATATATGCCAAAAGGAAAACAGTTACCATTACCAAATTTTACAGATTCATCAGCCTTCTGTAACCAGGTAGGACAAGACTCGTCTTGATGGGCTCTGGTCCTTTCTGTTTATCCTAACATAGCACCTCATGGGTCAGCGCTTTCTGGGATGGAGTCATGAGGGACCGCAAAACCAATCAGAGGTCTCTTAATCAGACAGCTACATCACAAGAACAATGGCTTTCAATATTTTAACCATATTCTATAGCCTGAGATGGACCTCTCTAAAGATCCAAAAACACAAGCTATCACTTCAGACATGATAAGTCATGACTGGGTCTGTTTTCAAGCTACTATTTTTCTAAACCATGCAGCCATTCAACTGAGTAAAAGACAGATTTACACTCAAGGTTTAACACAGTCAATAATCAATGTCTGACTTAGTCTGACTTATTATGGATTACTTCAAAGCTTTTTAATTTTCTAAATTTCCAAAACATGATAACTTATTAAAAATACATTTTTGACATATATTGACAGACATTCAAACCCAACTTATATTTAGTATAACAGACGAGGTCACATACTCAGGGTGCCACCTATGTGGAAAATGATGCTGTTTTAACTAGACCTCTGGTTCAGCGAGGACATTTTGAAGGGACCTCAATAAAAGCAGTTCTTGTATGTGAAAGGTCAAATCTAAGGTATCCGTCTGCCCTACATAGACCAACACAACGTAGTGCATCGTGGAAACCCCAGTATTGTGGTTGTAATGTGGAGAAATTGTGAAAACATTCAAGGGTATGAGTAATTTTGAAATGGATCACTCATCCTCGTTCTGAAGTGGCTGAAAGGTGTTTGTCTCATTTAGAAAAGAGCCTCCTGATCCCAACGCTCCCTTTCCTCCACTCCCACTCCATCTCCACCCCCCCACTGCTCCTCCAAAGCGCCCCTCTGTAGATGGGAGCAAGGACAGAGACAGGTCTGGATCAGATGAGCTTATACTCTTATGGCCTTGAAGCACCAGAAAGAAATAAGCAAAGAGGATACAGTATAAATAAATGAAGTGCTTTGAATCCTTGTGTTGTTTGCAGCAGCAGGAAGTCTTCCACAGAATCAAAGCTTCTTCCACAGAAAAAGTCTGCAGATTGTTTGAAGAAAGACAGGTCTGCATTCTGTCAAATTACTTTGAATTAGTTTGGGTTTCTGGCTTTATGACCTGTGACCCCAGATTCTAATGCACGTTTCTAATTAGTTTTGTAATAAATAGAAACATATCCAGGATTAATTTGGCTGCAGGCATCTTTAGTTGAGGTGATATTTTAAAGCTATTTCAATTTAACAGGAAAGATTCAGATGATGGCAAAGCATCTAAGAAACTCTTAGATGACACCAAGAGAGAAAGGTTGGAAAATCATTAACTATACATGTCAAAGTAAATGTGAGACTTTCCTACTTTGACATATGCCTATTTCAAGATAGGAACATTACTATTGTTTACCACAATGGGAATTAGCTAAAAATGTTGCATTTTCTTGTCAGGAAAGATTCGTTTGACTCTAAACCACCTCCTCCCAAAAAGCCCACCATCGAAGTCAAAAAAGAAAAACACAGGTGTGCAGGAGTGTGTGCACAATCAATGCAATGGTATACTATTTCACAGAAGGGTGTGTAAGTGTCTCTAATCATCTCTGTTTTGTGGCAGGAAGGATTCCAGTGATTTGAAGCCATGCCAACCTGTGAAAGGCCATTCCACTGACTCCAAACCTGTCAGGTATGAGGCACAGTCAAACTTAAATTTTATTCAAAGACAATACATTAAAACAAATTTACTCTAAATTTGTCATTGTGTAGACGTGAATCCACTGATTCAAAGAGAAGCAGCTCACCTCCAGCAAAGAAGATATCGGGTGAAAGGTAAATAGTGATTTACAATTTATAGACAGCATGCGGTACTGTTGCATGTCTTGAGTGAGATTGTCTTTTATTGTGTTGCTGATTGATATTACTCCAGGCTTTCACTGACCACTTTCAGATAGATATCGTTCTTTTGTTAAGTCATTTTACTCTGATTGATTAATCACTCAGGAATCAAAAGGCTGCTAAACCTCTGGCAATGTTTTTAAGGCAGCAGTAGACTGATTTATTGATAAATTTTATTTTGGTTGGTAAAGTTCAGGTCTGATTCCATGATAATGCCCAGGTTTCTGTATTTTCAAGTTTTCATTTCTGAAAAAAAATGCATTTTTCAGACAAAAGACAAAGAAATTCTGACCAACCCACTGTTAAACATTTTGGATCCACTGACTCTGTCACTGTTGTGGACTATGATCAGAATGTAAAGTTGTATGTCATCAGCACTGATATTGTTGGAGATGTCATAGTGTCAATAATTTGAGCAAGTGGGATCATATAGATGTTGAATAAAAACAGTCCAAGAATGAAGCCTTGATGTACCCCACATGTGATCTTTGGTTGCCTTGATAAATATTTACCAAATAACACAAAGTAGTCCTGATCTGTCAAATAAGATTATAATTATTGATCCATTGCTGTTCAGTCATATGCTATTCAAAACCTTTAACAATGCAGTCTTAGTGCTGTGGTGTGGCATCCAGATTAGACTTCTTTAACAGAGGTTTGATCACTGCAGTTTTTAGGGCCTATGAAAAATCACCTGAATGAAGTGAAATCTTACTATCTGTGATAATTCAGGTGGAGAACAGCTGAAAGGAAACTCTAAAAAATTAAGCATTATTATTTAAGATATAGCATGTTGCACATTTCAGTTCATTAATTGTTTCTGTCAAAAAGAACCAATATGTGATTCTTAAAGAGCTATTAGCTAATAGCTTTTGCTAACAGATTAGGTGATCAGATGAAGGGTGACAGAAGTGGGGGTGATGGGTAAGGTTTTTTCCATCTATTTCAAAAAGACATAAGTCTCACATAGGGTTAATCTGCTGAATATAGCTTTTTTCACATATCCACTATGTTTCTCAACCCTTAATATAACAGTAAGGGTTGAGAAACCTGGTGGACATGCAGGATGTCCTGTAATAATCAGATATAAGGACTCCACAGAAGTAGAAAGCTTAAAGATGCATCAATCAAGTGCCACTTTTAATAGAACACAATAAAGTATATTTATTACAGGCATTTTAGGAAGTTTGCACAATGTTATATATATATATATATATATATATATATATATATATATATATATATATATATATATATATATATATATATATATATATGACGCAAACTACCCTGATTTTGCTCTGACTGTTTCTTAGGAGAGAGTCTTTGGGTTTGAAGTCTCCTGGACAACCACAGAGGAAACCCTCTACTGACAATCTTGAAAGGTATTTTAACTGAAGGGATAACAATACAAATCCGAGTTTAAAAAACTGTTATAACAATGGCATTGGTAATGTGTGTTTGTGTTTTTTAAGAAAAGAGTAACTTAATTTTATACAAGGTCTTGTTTAAAAAACATAAATAAATTGGCAAATAAAACAAAAGTAAAAAGGGTAATTTAGTCCTTTTTAAACTCCTAGTGGAGAATAATCTGCAGATTGTTCCCAGAGCTTTTTTATTCTTAAAGCATCCTGTTTTTCAACAGGAAGGGGAAAACCGAAGCGCCTAGAACTCCCACTACCCCGACCAGCCCAATGTCACCCAGCTTCAGCTCTCCTGGGGGTCCTCTGTCCCCTCACCTGGCTACTGGAGACTCCGTTAGAGACAAGTGCATTGAGATGCTGGCAGCTGCCCTGCGCACAGACAGTGAGGCTAAAACCACTCTGACTATGGACTACGTAAACATTTTTACATACTGAATTGGACTGCAGAGGTGACTCATTGTGTTGCACTGATTAATATGCTCTGGGTTTCACAGATGACTATAAAGATTTTGGGGCAAACTGTGACAGCATGGCAGCAGAGATTGAAGATCATATCCTTTACTTCTTACATCAATTCACAACTGGTTCTTATTTTACGAATCAGTAGTAAATGAAAATTAGGACATCACTGTCTGACCTTGACTGCATAAGTTCACATATCTACCAGGAGATCAGGGCCACTGATATGAAATACAAGAACAGAGTCCGAAGCCGCATCAGCAACCTGAAGGACCCCAAGAACCCAGGGCTTCGCAGAAACGTCCTCGCAGGCAGCATCGAGTTGAGCCGCATCGCCAGCATGTCTGCTGAGGTAGTTCACCTTTACACAATGGTCAACTCAAATTTTCCACACTTTAATTTTCTTCTTCACTGCACGTCACTTTCTCATGTTCACTGTATTGTGTTAAGGAAATGGCCAGTGATGAGCTGAAACAGCTGAGGAACGTACTCACCCAGGAGGCCATCAGGGAGCACCAGATGGCCAAAACCGGTGGGACCACCACAGACCTGCTGCAGTGCGGCAAGTGCAAGAAGAAGAATTGCACCTACAACCAGGTACTTAGGGTTTCTCTAACAGCTTAAACAAGCCATCACAAAGGAAACTGAGGCAAGATAATATATGACAATAACTAAAAGTGAGTTTCAAGCACAGTGGGTGTTGCTTCCTCTTCCATGCTTTTAAAAGAGCATTAAAAGAGGAACATCGCTGTGATTTCTCTTTTTTGGTACACCTAAATGTTTCAGATCATCCAACAAATGTTAGGATCAGACAAAGATAACCTGAGTTAATGCAAATTGAATGATGATTTCCTCTATTAAACATGAAAAAAACTATCCACACCGACATGGCTCTGTGTGAAGAGGCAATTGTCCCCTAAACCTAATAACTGACTGCCACCCGTGGCAGCAAGAGCCATAATCAAGTATTTAGAATAACTGGAGATGAGTCTTTTATTTCACTGTGGAGGAATTTTAGCCCACTTTTGTTTACAAAATTATGATTTTTTTTTTTCCTTCTTAAAATGAACATCCAGTTTAAGGTTTTACAACAGCCCAGACTTTGACTAGGCATCTTCAGACCTTCATTGAGCTTAATTAACCTGATGGCTGGACATTTTCCTTCAGGATGTTCTGGTAGAGAACAGAGTGCATGGTTCCATCAATTACATCTAGTTGTAGAGGTCTAGAAGCAGCAAAGAAGTTTGACAGTCGAAATGATGCCTTTTTCTGAAATGTGTTGGTTCTGGAATGAGATTTTTGCTATTCATTCAAGACTCCTCTCCACCTGTTTGGGTTTTGGCTGGTTTTGCTTATCTTTAGCCCTCTTTTCTGTTTTTCTGGACTCTGGGGTGTCTGAAAGATGCTCTTTCTGAGATAGGGACCCTGTTATGATTCTGAACATTGTGTTTAGATTTGTATTTATTCTGTTTTTCGTGTTATTTCTTGTGCATCAGTTTCCCCCTGTGTCTGGTTGTATTGTTTACATATAGATGTGTCATTAGTTTGTTTTCCCCATCTCCATCAGCCTGCTCAGTGCACAACTCTATTCAATTCTGTTGATTATACTCACCTGGTTTCCACTCCTCTCATCACTCCTCATCAGTATTTATGCCTCTGTTCAGTTTGTTCCTCACCAGATTTTTTTCTAACTTCGTGTTTCACTGTAATTGATGTGATAAATGATTGCTTTAAGTATAAATCATCGTAGCTCATCATAATTCTCCTCCGTGTGTGTTTCAGGTGCAGACCCGCAGCGCTGATGAGCCCATGACCACATTTGTCCTCTGCAATGAGTGTGGTAACCGCTGGAAGGTAGGTCTTTAATCTATATTCACAAACTTTTGTAATTTGAAAAAAAGTGTTCCAAATTATTTCTCTCTCTGTTTGCTTTTAAATTTCAGTTCTGCTGATGCTGTCAAGGTGAAGCTGTATTTTTTTTTTTTTAGAGATCCTGTGTTGCTTCTTTCCATTAACTGGAAGAGAAAAAGTTAGTGACCTACTGCAGATGATGATTTCAACAAAAACGGTGTTCTTGCAATTTTTACTTGAAATTTTAGAGATTTATGAGCATATATAAATAATCAAAGTTGGATTACTGTGGATTGGACGATGATTTAATCATCAGATCAACAGAGTTGTAAATTAATAATTAGGATCTTGGACCTGTTTTAATCTCTTTAACATGTCCTGTCATATAATAGCCATTTATTTTGTATATATTTCTTCCAATAAAACTACATAAATCAGCTGCTCTCTGAAGTATCTTTTGAATTTAAAAAAATTAAATCCTTTTAATTTACTGTTACTATGTTTGTGTGCAAAGTGCATGTCAACATCTTTTTGGCAGCCTTTTATTCATAATGCATGTATTTACATTTATAATATTCTTTGCTAATGTAACATAATCACTGCGTTTCACAACAAACATAATGACTCTGTTGTTGTTTTTGAGAACCTTGATATAGTTTTCTGTCATTTATTTTTATTAGGTATCCTAAGTGGGTGTAAAACACCCCCAACGCATTATGCTACCACCACCATGCTTGACCATGGAATGGTATTCTGGGTGTAGGTGGGTAGGGTACCCAAAAATTGTACTTGAGTAAGAGTAGCACTTAAAAAAAGTAAAAGTAGCTCTACTTCAATATATATTTTTACTCAAGTAAAAGTAAGAAGTATCCCTCCAAGAAATTACTCAAGAAAGAGTAAAAAGGCTACTCAAGTACTGAGTAACTGATTTTAATATCTTATTTACCATTTAGAAGTGATGTCATCTGACAGAAAAAATACATAATTAGGGGCAAATTGCAGTAAAGACTAAAATGAAAAATACAAATTAATAACATAATTACAACTTTTCCAAATTCATTTCTTTAAATATAAAACTTCTGAAACTAATTCTTATAGTAGGTAATGTATCTATGTTAGAAAAGGGTAAAGTAGTTCCAGTGACAGTATCTGCTGTTTACTGTATATTCACTGCCTCCAAAAGGCTCAGCAGATAGAAAATAATACTAGAACAACAATGATTGTGTTCGAACAAGACGTCTCACTGTAACAAAAACTGTAGGTGTGTGTCTGTGTCTTGTGCAATTTTGGTTAAAATAGGTTTGCTCTTGATTCAGTAAAGTTACTTACAGTGGAGTATCCAGAAATTTTACTCTAGTAAGAGCAGGAATACTTCATAATAATGTTACTTAATTAACGGTACAAAGTGTGGTCCAGTAATACTACTCGTAGAAGTACATTATTTTCCAAAATGTACTTAGTTACTACCCACCTCTGGCTCTGGGGGTGAATACGTTTCTTTTTTTTTTTAACAAAAATAAGGGCTACATCACTGTGGCCAAACAATTCATTCATCTGAACACAACACAGAATACTAGCAGTATACAGTATCCATTGGATTCTGTGTTGGAAAGTTCTTCTTTAGGATGCCCAAGATGGTGATGCTTGGATTTTTTTTTTCAACTCCACCAATGCTGGTGTCACTTCTGACACTTTCAACTGTACATAAGAGTTGCCTGATATATTTTCTGCTGTTCAGCTCCCAGAAAAGAACAGTAGATGGCGATGGTTCCCAATGACTTAGGACACATGCTAATGCAGATACTTTCACCCAAAAATACATTGAGGTTTTATCAGAGTGCTACAAATTCAAAGATTCTTTGCTCATTTAAGACTAGGTGGATAAAGCCAAGAAAAGCTCTGGTAAAATTCAGTCATATTTTCAAAGAGAGAACAGAGATACCATCTTTCTTTTCAGTTTCAGTAATCTGCTAACTGTACTCCATCTGTGCTCTCCATCTTCTGGAAAACCTGTGGATGGTTATTATGTAACACTTGTTAACATCAAAAATACAGTATTTTTGTTGAAAACAAACAGGATATAAAGCTTTCCTGGTTGCCCTGTGGTTGAGTATCCACCGTCTGCTTTAATGCGAGTAGAGACACATTCATTTATTTTTTCTGCATCATTTCTGCCATTAAAACACTGCTGATCAGCAGGCAAAGATGCACAAGCATAAACATTGACTCAGGTATGTGGCAGTGCTTCATTTCTATGCACAACACCCTTTAAACTTTAAATCTTCTGGAAAATGCTGCATGAATTTCAGCTTGACTTAATAGGAAAAAAATACAGTTGACTCCATTAACTAGCATACCATTCTGAATATGCTTACACAAGCAGATGATATTATTTATAAAGCCCAAATGTGTTCTGTATTATAATTTGTTAATGGATTCTGCAACATAATTCCCCACATTTTGTGGCAGCTGCTTGGTTCTCTGACCTCTTTTTGTTCAGAACAGTTGGTGATTTGTGATCTGAAAAAGCTAATTTATCCTCCTGGGAATAAACATGGTGATTTTTTTTTTTCCATTCTTTTTTGTTATAATGCTCCTAATGAAAATATTTTCATTTCCGGGCATTAAAACTTTCTTTGGAATAATGCTAAATTTTACATCCACATAGAGCCATACTGATTCCATTCATTGCAATGAGTAATAACATTTAAATATATCATAAACTTTAGCATTTAATGACAGCAAAGAAACAACTCTACAAAATCTCCCCCAAATTTATTACTCTTTATTAAAATACTGTTTATTTCCATTGTTTTGGCTAAATATTTAAAGAAATAGCTGCAATCAAAAATCTTTGAAAAAGGAATGTATTTAAATAGTTTTTGTAGAAAAGTTTATCTTTTGGTCACTAGTTTTGTTGTACCACAAGGCTCCATTTTTGGACCTCTTTCTTTCTCATTGTTCCTGTTTGTATTTAAAGGAAGATGAGGAACTAAAGATCAAAAGGATTTTAAGAAATAAACCAGAAAAGTAGACTTACAACTGTAGGTACAGGGATAACAATCAGCAAGGAGGAAAAAAGCATGGCAGGAAAAGAAATCGTTGGACCTCACAAAGACTGAAAACAAAGCCGGACTATACTGTAAATACTGAGAGGAGGGATTGCTGGTACAAGAACAGAACAGGTGAGTTTAAATAATGAATGTGAAACAGTTGTTAAGGGAGCAGGGAGCAGAGAGCTTCGGCAATAAGGTATGAGAAGACCGAATAGCAAACTAGCTCAAGAAAAGATGGCGAGATTGGGCTTAAATGGTACATTTCAACTCTGAAACCTGGAATGTTTTTTCCTAGAACTTTCATTTACTCTGACAATATAATAAAACTACAAAACAAACAAATTATCTGTTACAGCAACTACACTTAAATAGAGTGGTCACAAACTATCATGGAAAGGTGTGACTAACAATTTTCAAAAGGATTTTGCAGATATAGACATCATGTTTTAAGAGAGGTAAGAGGAGAGGTGAGGAAAGAATGGAACCTGGTGATCTAGCCACAAATATATGGTCATTTCACAGATCACTGTAAAACTAAGTTTAAACTAAAAGTCTGTAGTGTATTTAACTGCAGTGCAGACAAAATTATTTGCAATGAACAAATCAAATTGGAAGTGCTTTCTCCAAATTAAACAAAATATTTTTAATGAAGTATATGCTGTCAACATGATTCAACCTCTTTAACCCTTTTGTTGTTGCAACCTGCTGCAAATGTGATTTATACCCAGACTACCCAGAACTTTCTATTCAGTTCTTAGCCAGGTAGATTTACTGGTACATTTCAGTTTAATTCTTTTTTTTTTTTTTTTTTTTTTTTTTTTTTTTTTTTTTTTTTTTTTTTTTAAACAGATTGCCTTACATTTCCCTCAAGCACCATCATATACATGGTAGAATTCATGATCAATAATATCACCATATTAGCTGGCCTAGTCCAGTTGCTGCAAAGCATCCCTAAACCTTGCAACTTCCACTTCTGTGCCTCAGCTTGTATGAGGTTATTTCCTGAAAGGCTGTATTTAGTTTGTCTGTTCTGGTGTCCAGATATGTCAATTTTAGAGTCATCTGTTTAAAGACCCATATTGCAACAGTCCTGGCCTTCATCTAAATTTTCTTTAGCAAATGTTAGTCTGACCTTTGAGTTTTTCTTAGAGAGAAAAGGTTTCTTCATTGAACACCTCACAGGTTAATTATGTCCAGTCTGTTTCTGATTGTGCATGCACTTTCATCTCAAAATAGTAAGAGCCAGCCAGCCAGTGACTTAGTACTAACCATTTATATACTGTTTTAGGGTCAGTTTATATGAATCCACCATACTATCAAAAATACTCATATGCTTGGTATGCAGGGTGTTTGCTTTTAATGGATCTGCTAAAAAATTTAAAGTTAGATTAAATGAAGAGTAAACTGCTGCTGTGCAAGTAGGCACCTTTAGTATGTTCTTAGATACTTAAGCAACAATTTGCAAGTAAATTAAAGTCTGGGTTATTTTTGATTAATAGTATTGACATGATTAAAAGACATTTAAAGTATTTCATAATCATGCATTTCCCCACACTGGGACAAATTGTAATTTTAATTTAAAGATGAACTCAGAGAAAACCATTTGAATAAAAAATGTTTCAGGTTATTTTTCTCCTACCCAAATATTGCAGTGGCTTGTGGAGGCAAAGTCTCAGACTCATCTTTTTCTCTTGCTATAATGGATCTTTAAAGTAGAAGCACCAGGCCAGCCCATGTCATTATCCCTGAGAAATTTCTTACTCATCAAAACTATTTTCACTCTTTGAAATCTTGACACTGCTGCACTGCAGCAAGCTGATGGAGTTCACCAGCCTCTTGTTTACTGAAGAACTTTTGATGTAAAAACTTGAATCAAACTTTCTAAAAATGGCTTCATTATCGTTAAACACACCCAATGTCTAATAGTGCGTTGGTCCCCCTTTTGCTGCCAAAAACTGACCACATTAAATACTGAAGATGTGCTGTATTTTCCAGTACCAAAGTGTTGTCAGCAGCAGCTCTTGTCTTCTCGGCAAAAGCCAACACAGCACATCCCATCAATCCTCGACTGGACTGAGATCTGGAGAACTTGGAGGCCAACTCAACACTTCAAATTTGTTGTTGTCCTCTTCAGACTATTCATGAACTCTTTGCTTTTAGGCAGCACATATTACCCTGAAAGAGACCACAGCTATCAGGGAATATCATGTCAATGAATGGCTGTACATGTTCAGCAACAGTGGTTAGTTAGTTTGTATGTGTAAAAGTAACAATATGGAATAGAAAACCCAAGATTTACCAGCAGAACATTGTCCAAAGATTCACCTGTTGTGTCTTCCTCCCTAAGTGTATCCTCGTATATTTTTTGGAAAAAAAAAAAAAAAAAAAAAATTAACCTTCAAAATATTATCCAAGCCAAATGAAAAATTGGACTTTTACTTGTGTTCTCTTCCAATTCTGAGTTATAAACAATAGTGATTTGAGTGGAAATATTCAGCAGACTACAAAACAAAACAAAACAAAACAAAAAAAAAAAAACAAAAAAAACAAAAACAAAAAAAGTAACACCGCTGGGTATGTCACACATTAAAATCACAACAGGGCAGGAGAGCTGGGCTGTCATGATGCATGGAGATGTAGTAGAACCAAAGTCCAAACAGCCACTTAAGTGAGCCATAATTGACGATTCAATAATTGAAAAACAAAGCTTACAAAAACTCAGGGACAGCCCCATGACCCAGAAAGGCCTGGGCCTTGGCTCAGAGCATGGAAACAGAGAATCCAGCATACAATGGCAGACACTGAAGGGCTTAAATAGCAGGAGAAACAGGTGAAAGGCATGGGTGATGATGGGAAACACAGGTGGGTTCAATGGGCTTGATTACTGAGACAGGATGGTAAGACGACATGATAATCAAGTAGACGAAACAGAGGAATATGGAACAGCTGTGGCAAGGACAATGGCAGGGAAGCTGAGGGAGGAGACCACTTAACACAAGAGCTGAACTAAAACTAAAATGAACTGGAACCAAAAGGAGAAACAGGCCTGACAATAATCTAAAAATACAAATATCCAAGAAACATAACAATAAGTAGCTGAAGATAAAGAAATAAACTAATATGGCAACATCTACTAGACAATATTGGACACAGAGGAATAAACAACATACAGCAAACTTAAATGGCAATAAAGAACCCAGAAAATAATTAGAATAATAAACAAAAGAAAACCAAAACACAAACTCTAGAGGACTGTGACATGAATAATCTGAAGGAAATAATTAAAAATGCTGGATGCAGAACCCAAGAATAAACTATGAAACTAGACATAAATAAATTAACTAACATGGCTAAGAAACAATAATAAACAGAAAAATGAACAGAATATGACAAGAACTATAGAACATAAGTACCCCAAGGAAAATGATCAGACAAACGAAAACCAAATACCTGTGGATGTGACATAAACTTATTGGTCCTCATGAGTTAGCTCACTCAGAAAATGACTGGACCTATCCAAGCTCCTTCTCTCAGCTCTGCTGATGGGGAACTGCAGCACAACAGCGGCTGTTCTGGCTGGAAAGGTCACTCAAAGTGGAAGGCTCTGGGTTCTGGTTCAGTTGGTTCTGTCTCTGCTGATTCCTCACTTTGGATTACTCCAAAACCAAAATGTATACAAAGAAAAAAACAGAACACATAGGAAGTCAAAGAGACAAGGGGAAACTTCACAAAAAAATGAGACAAAACTAAAACAGCTGCACAAAATGATAATCACAACTAAAATCTAGCAAGTTTATCAGAATTGCTTTGGATTTGACTGGGCTTCCTTCTTGCTGGTTCTGTGTCTCATCTGGACATTTATTTCTCTTGAGTCAGCACTCCACTTGTGGTAGCTGGCAGTTAGGGGAAAGGAAGATGTCAGAGCCAGACTTTAGGAAATGTGTTGCCATAATACACCACAGTCATTAAGAATACTGGAGGTTTCAGTTAAAAAATGAAATCATTATAAAGAATAAAAAAAGACAGGCTTCAGTTTCAGAACTTAACACATTAAAGTTACTAATCATGAGGTATTAGAAAAGGCTTTTCTGAATATATACATTTTTATATAGGGTCATTATTGAAAGAGATGCAATGACACAAATTCACAGGCACTCAGAGCATAACACATCAGGGTCATAATTATATCCATGCATTTTTGTGATTCAGGGGAAAAGATGTTGTTTAATTACAGTTTTTCTCAGTCACTTTTGTGGATTTCTCAGAACAGAATCAAAATTCTCAAAACTACTTGTTCAATATTCAAATCATTGTGTCTCTTGTGCACATCAAAAAAGCAATTTCTGATTCCTTTTAGCAAGTTGCGAATGCTTTTGTAACATCATGCAAGTGATTATGTGCAATTCTCTGCATTTTCCTACATTTGCAATTGCTTCTGTCATGATGATCAAAATGTATGATATGGGTCTCTGTTGAATAGTCTCAACCTCCACGACATGTAAGCATAAGTTCATTGTATAACATGTCTTTAACATGCAAAATGCTTGAACAAGTTGTCATAATATGTCAAACATATTTCTATACATTTCCATTCCATTTCCATTTTTTTTTTTCAAAATCTGTCTTGAACTGATAAATTGCTCCCAGGTGAATCCTGAGTTTCTCCAGTGAAGGTAAATGTATGAAGCATTAGATCAGCTGATGATCAACCAGTTTTCTTATATTGCTCAAAGGTGCCATGAACCATCAACTGGCAAGTATACAGTGTATATAGCGAGAGGACAACATGATGTTACCTTTCTGACAATGGAAGGACAAGGATTTGGACGGAGTCAACAGCCAAACAGAAGAAGAGTGAGGCTGTGGCAGAGGAGTTAGGAGGTGAAGCAGAGGAAGAGGCAGAAGAGGCTGAGGACATGTGCCAGTTTCCAGTTTCCATCACACCAACATCATGTGGCCCTCAACAGGATGCTGATGGGGTTCCCCTCACCTTACTCCTCATTCCTAAAAGATTCTTTCCACGCTGCATCGCCAGAGAGGACATTTGTTGTGATGTGGATGAGAGTTTGTGGCCCAACAGACATGAACATGAGGAGATGTAGGAAGACTGCACTGTATTTACAGCACTGCATGCACAGTTTTTCTTAAGGAGATTATCTTATGTTTCTATTTCTACTTTTTTTTTCTTTAGCTTTCCAGTGCTGTATTTTCCTTTCTGTATCATAATGACATCATCTGTCAAATTACAGTAAATGCATAAATGCGAATCTTGTCCAATCTCTTGCCACTGATCTTCCACAATTACACTTTACAACACTTGTCATCAAAACCTTAGCCATAGTTTACAACAGAGCATCCTTTCAGAGTACACTGCTATACTGACAACATGACTATGCAATTTGACTGTCTTATCTGAACACACTGAAACAAGGAGTTGTCATTCTGAGTTCATTGACATAGATATTTGATTTTGAGAGATGAACTAAGGATTTTGAGAAAAACATTGGATTTTTCAGGTAATCCATGGCATTTTGCTGTTTGTACGGATTGCTCTGAGAAATGCACTTCCTGTTTTGCAATAGTTGAAAATGATTTGAGAATTGCACCAAAGCGACTGAGAAAAACTGTAATCTAAATCCACAAAATCTATTTTTAGGGTACCCGAAAGGGACACTAAAGTGTACAACATCAGCAGTTTTAGAAATGCAATGACTCAGTCATCTAGCCATTACAGTGTGGCCCTTATGTTTTACAATTTTCTTGCTTTTTACACATTAGCTTAGGGAACTAAATGTTCACCTGCAACCCAATACATCCCACCCACCAATAGATGCAATAATGAAGAGATAATCACTGTTATGCACTGCCTGAACAGTTTATGATTATGGACAACCCTGAGCATTCTCTTCATGAGACTGTCATAAAAAAACAGAAAAAACAACTCTAAGTGGCTGTGATACAGACTGAGGGAGATCCTTCCTCCGGCCATCAGTCTCTACAACAACTCCTTGAAATATCTTGAACAATATGAGTTACAACGACATTTATTTTTCCTTTGGGATCAATAAAGTATTTTTGAATTTGAATTTCTTCTCTCTTTCTTTCTGTCCCTAATTTCCCCTCACTGTTTGGCATTGATCTCCCTTTAAAAATGAAGCCAATCTTGTTGTTCTGCCTTACTCATAATAAATTCATCTGCTAATTAACTTCCTTGGCTTGAGAAGACCAGCAGAAACCTCAGCCTCTGCCAGATTGTCTAGCAGGAATTCCACCTCTCACCGTTTTATCATTGAATCCTAGGTACTTATATTCAATTTCTTTGTAGCTTAGAGACTATTACTTTGAGTTTGCCCGGTACCTCCTGTGGAGCATCCTCTGGTTACATCCTGGTATAATTTATTAATGCAATATTTACCTGGAATCTCACCTTTCTCCAGGAAGCTCCTCTTTGGTCTTTTAAGCTAAAATTTACCACAGCTCACTTGCTTTTCAACCCACATCCCCAGATCCATCTAGAGATCAAGCTACATTACTGGAGTAGTTGAAACCACCTGCTTACTACCTTTCACCTTCCCTCCACTCATCTCAGCCTCCCCATGGTACCGTGAAACCTTGGTACTTTGGTAAAGTGTCTATTAATCACCTTTCAAGAAGAAATTCTTCACAATATTGACTCATACGCCACATTACTCACTGAGCTCCACTTATCTGATTTTCATCCCATGCACACAGTCCCTTGGGCAGTTGGCTGGTCAAACAGGGTTTGTTGATTCACACTTCCTCTGATAAATTACAGTATTATCTCTTTATTTCACTTTTGTCATCTTGAATGGATTTGTCTCACGGATGTTTTATGATTACTGCAATACATTCAAAACTGTAAGCAGTCACTCTCTTGGAGTGACAGGAGCTCAGAGCTCACCAGAAGCTTTGTCTCCTTTCCCTCAGGAAATTAAGTTTTCAAATGTTGTATGTGACCTGCAGTCCTCAGTGTCTGAGTCCAGTTGGAGGATCTTTTACAGCATAACTGGCATTCTTCCTTTGCTCCCATTATGGTTGTAACCCTTGCTTTCATTTAAAAAGTTTATTGTTGAATTCCTTTGATGTTTGCAAATGAAGAATGGTGCCGTTTAAGGATCTGCAGTTTGTTAGATGCTTAGAGTGAGTCGTGTGTCTAGTACAGGAGCCATGGGAATGTTGTTCCTGCTTTTATATGCATGGATGCTTGATGTTGGGTGAAATGACCTGCAGGAGAAAGAGGCACTGTCGAGTACTGGAAAATATGTGATGGCAGACTCTATGACTTCACCCAAAGCTTGCAAGGTAAGGTTTAAACGAGACATCTTTACAACAGAGACATCTAATAGAAGAGAAGAGAAGAGAAGAGAAGAGAAGAGAAGAGAAGAGAAGAGAAGAGACGAGAAGAGACGAGAAATACCCTTTATTGTGCCAAAGTGGGGAAATTCAGGTGTACCACTAGCAAAGTAAATGGAAACATGCAGATTCAGCTAAGATAAAATATAAAAACAGTAAATTAGGAACAAGAGACTGTACAGTAAGGGCAAATTTACAAAATAATAATACTGTACAGTGATTAAAGATAGTAAATTCAGATCAAACTAAATGTGCAGCTGAGTAGGGTAATTTAAAGAAACATACACAATGTGTATATTTGTGCATATTTGAAAGAAATTAAAAAGACTGTGTAAATACCAAACGTGATGTGCAAATAATAGCAGTGATGTAAACACTTGTTGAATTTGAGTATGTTAGGACCAGTGATGGTT
Source organism: Anableps anableps (assembly GCA_014839685.1). Lineage (NCBI taxonomy): Eukaryota > Metazoa > Chordata > Actinopteri > Cyprinodontiformes > Anablepidae > Anableps > Anableps anableps. Next base: position 23,603,803 of record CM026072.1, on the reverse strand, counting down.
ATAAAGTCTAACAGCTACTGGGAGGAAGGGTCTTTGATAACACTCCATTGTGTGCCTAGGATGCAGCAGTCTGTCACTGAAGGAACCCTCTCCAGTTCAGAAACAGCTTCATGCATGGGGTGGGAGACATTGTCCAACAGTGTATCAACCACTAAATGCTTTGAAGTGATACATCTCCTCCAACCAAAAATATGTAAGGCGGAAAAAAAAAAAAAAAATCAAGTTTAACCTTGTTGTGACAAACTGAAGGGCTGCATTTGGGTGAGGATCAGTCAAGTGTGTTAAAATGTAGTTTTGCCTAAAAAATGTCAGAAGATCACCATCATCAAAACATTTCTCTTGACTGACTCTACTGTTAGAGCATCATAAGACAAGTAGACTCAAAAGCTTAATAATCCTACAATACTGCCAGTTTCCATTAGCCAAAAATATTCAAAAAACAAAGATATTGAATAACATCATTCATCCCAACTTTGTACAGAAAGGAGTAAATTTTAAAATCACCTAATAGGATGTGAAAAAAAAACCTTCAGGAAGCTGTCCTCTTGTGGTTTCTATTTTAAAAACATGAACCAGACCAACACATAACCATAAATTATCATGCAAATACCTCTGACTAACAGCCCTAAATGTCACATCCATTTCAGGCAGTCTTCATCAGGACTATTATCAAGTATAATGTTAAGCTGTTGTTACGGAGATTAATGTTCCTTCTCCTCATCTTCTCAAGATGATTTAATAAACCTTGAAGGGGATAGAAAACTGGGGAAAATGCTTAACAGTGCAGAATAAAAGACCTCAATTTTCTGGACCAAACTTCCAGAAAGCTGCAAAAATGCTGAAACACTGAGTTCCTTTAAATCAAGGCTAAAACCCTTTTATTTACAGTTGTCTTCAATTTACAACTGAAACATCAGAAATTGTAGCCTGTTTTTCAACCTGTCATTGCTTTCTTTATTTTGCCACTGCAATGTAATGTTTTGCTAGTTTCTTGTTTTATTTTCTTTTTAATCATGTAAAGCATGTTGAATTGCCCTATTATTGAAATGTACTATACAAATAAATTGCCTTGCCAATGAAACAGTACAGCGCATTTATTGCAAAATCAATTAACATTTAATATTTGACCTGTGCTGCAAATGGTTTCATCTGCAGTGTTATTCAGATTGGAAGGCCATATGATGTATTGTCATCCAAAACAGTGAATTCAGCATAATCTACATCTAGATGATTCTAGCCTGATTGAGTATGCAAAACTTCTCCTTTTCTGGCTGACTAATAACATTGTAGTGTTTCTAACTCTGTCAAACACAGTGTCTCTCAGTGAGGATCTAATTAGGCTTCAGTTTGTTGTATCAGGAAGGGAAAATCAGCCACTAAAGTTTGGCACAGCAATATACATATGTTGTTTTAATATAACAATATCTTTTTAATTTTGTTTCTTATTATAATGCAGAATTTATGTGTTTGTATCATTAAAAATGGCTTCTTTTTTCCACAATGATATGTAATGGCGTCTTGTTATCTGAACCATTTGCTAATTAAATCCCTTTTATACTTCAGATTTTTTGTCTATACAAATTTTCCATTTTAAACTTATGATTTTTATGTATTATAAGTGTACAAATAGATCATTTTTGACTAAAAATTAACTTTCAGATGAAATACAGCTGTTATTACTAAGATTTTAACAATATTTAGTTTAAACTGAAAGTCTGGTGCCTTAATATTTCAATAACTCAATATGTTATATCCTGAGATATCTCTGTTGTTCTGCTGCTATGAGCATAGGCTGCTAGAGAACAACCTGACCATGTTTGCTCACTCTGCTATTTTCTCCTGCAACTTTGCATTAATGTTTCTTTTTTTAATTATTGGTGCTATTAATCCAGTTTTTCCTCTGTTTTTTTTCTTTTTGTAGAAATTACACCTGATATGCCAATAAGTATAGGTACTGTCTGAAAGTAATGCCAGTCTATTGACTCTGAGTTTTTTTATGTAACTCTTTTTCTCCTTTTTACCAGCCAGTTGTGGCAGATGACTGATGCTGAGCGTCATCCTGTTGTAGGTGCCAGCCTGGTAGAAAGAAATAATTATCTTCTGTTGCTATATGCCTGATCAGGATCATGAGTTGTGCAATAAAATACAAAAGGTTTCTGGCAAAGCTTCACCGACTCTCAAGGTGTGTGAAGAGGGTAAAAAAAATCTGCCAATGTGAATACTCCAGCAACTCTTGAAGTGCTTAAGAAACAACTTTAGTGGTCGACCAACACATTTCGGCTTGTGGCCCCAATGGAGGACACAGGCTACCAACAAAATTTTTTCATTTATTCTGTTTCTGAAACCTTCCTCCTCTCTCCTTAGGTTTGTACCTCTCCAAATCAAAATGATTATTAAGTCATAAACCAGGAGTTTTATGACTGGAGCTGGGGGTCCAGCTCCAGTCCTCATAGGCTGGTCTCCTGCCAGTTTTAGATGCCTCTCTGCTCCAACACAGCTGATCTAAATGGTCCAACTACCTCCTCAGCATATTAAAGTTCTGCAGAGGCCTGCTTATGAATTTGATTCAGGTGTGATGGACCAGAGAAAACATGCAAGATACCAGCCCTTTTGAGGACTGACTTTGAAAACCCCTGTCCAAATTAGAACATCAAATCAAATCAAATCATCAAATCAAATCAGAAAACAGATATTTGTGATGGAAGTTATTTAGTTATATATATATTTATATATAAGAAGCTTCCTGCTTTGTTTTAACTTGGTGTCATAGCTGGTCATATTTTTGTTGTTCTTGTAATTCCTAATAAACTGAAGTCATAATAAAAATTAAGACACTTCTATTTCTTCTGTTTAATTGCTGTTAATTACCCCCTACAAACAAATAACCTATCTTTAAATAACTTCAGGTAAGTTTATGGATAAGGTATAATTCTGATGTAATTTCTGAAAACCAGTGAGATCAGTTCCTTTAGGAACACCGAAAAGAGTCTGAATCCTAGATTCAGACTCTAAAGAATTTAGATAATTCTAAATTATCAATTTAGAATCCTAGAGTCTGATTATTGCTAGAATTGATAACTTGAGCATGTCAACACTTCCTCCACAGACTTTTCCTATGCAGTGCTCCATGCTGAATCCAGTCCCTCAATCTTACTCTAAAACCTTTTGTTAGACTATTTGAATTAGGCCAATTATGTAATGGCCTCAGTTCCTTATATGTATACAAAGAGAATGGTACAAACCTCATTAAATGCAGTGATTAAACTTTCTTGTCATCATCAGTAAAACTTTATAAACTGGATGGTACAATGGCCTTTTTTGAGCTGTAAATGTCAATGACTATCAGAAGCTGCACAAATAGGTTTGAGCCATGAGCTATGAAAAGCTAAAGCCCCCTCATGTAGGTTAAATATTGGCATTTTCCCATGAAAATTGATTTCATTCATCATGCATAATTAAATTTGTCTTACTTTTCTTCAGGCTGACTTTTTTGTGGTTCTCAATAGGTAAGCATGCTGCTCTTTCTTTGGCTCATACAGCTACAAGTAGCAATGATGATTAAATTTCCACTTTTCTGTTATCTTTTTTACTAAATGGGAACACTACAAGCAGTCTGTTCATCTTTACTTTTCTGTTTTGCACCAAATCCCAGGAAATGTTTAAATTTCCTTCAAACACTCCTACCATTCTAGGTATTTTGAGAAATCTCACAAACAATACACAGACATGGTTTTACTGCATTTTAATCTTTTGCTAGGACAGATTTCAGACATAATTTTCATGATGTCTCAGCGAGGGGCAGCAGACCTCTAAGAGAATAGTGAAAAGCTTTACAGGAGTGCCGTGCTTTTGCAGGGTTTCCATGACAACTACATTTTCGAAACTTGTTTTTTTTTTTTTCTCAGATTGGTCATTCGGGTCCTCTAACTCCTTCAACAGTAAATGGTTTCTGTACTAGCCAATTTAAATGCATTTCTCTGTTCACTATCTTTGAACATCTACTGTCAGACACATCTGATTTTTATCACCTGCCAGTTTCCATTCTCTCTCATCATGCACCCAGTCTGTCCATTTTCCCGTTTCTGTCTGATTTCCTGTCATTTTTCTTCCTCTACTCTGATTCATCTCAACCTCTTACTCCTCTGACTTCAGCAGCACTTGAACAGGATGTTGAGTAGTTAGTTGTTTACCTTCATTTACATACTTCCTCTCTGTTGCAGCAGCAGGCTGTACAGAAGTGGTTCTGCACCATTATGGGCAAGTTTGTTTACAGAGAACAATTTATATGACCCAATGCACTTAAGAAATCAATCAATCAATAAATAAATAACTACATATTAAAAACAAAATTAAAACACTGACAAAACATGCTAATCAAATACAGATAATATCATATAAACATTTGTTCATAATAAATATGTATAAATATGAATACCCAAGTGTGGGAGAAACAAAATCTTTTGAGTCAAACCAACAAAACAAAGTTTGTATAATATTCAGAAAACAGAACCATGGTGAACAAAAGAAATGTGCTGCTGACTTTAAATTTATTTTTGTTATGACAAGAAAATTGTCACCTAATAACGCTAAAGATCTACCTGAGTGTATTCTCAACAACACAGGAAGGAGCAAAGCATTTACTATAGGATTCAAACCTGAAATCTTCTTGCTTCTTAACCACTGCCCCTCAGTGCAGCCCTTAGAAAGACATCCTGTAAAAGTACTAAATGATCTCCTGCAGCAAAAGCTGCACTGATAGTAGTTTTCAGATAATTTATATCTCCAAAAATATATATTTTGTGTCAAATAGAAATTTACTCTTGATGTAAAACGTTATTGTCCAGGTGTGACAAAAACAAAGTTAATATTTAGGATCTAAAAGTTTTAAATGGTTTAATGTTTAACTTTCACAAAGTTAACTACTGAGTTAAAAATAAGTTAAAAACAAAACCAATCATTTTGGTAAATTACTTAAACAGACAAAAAAAATTCCTGTATATACATTTATAGTCTTTTTCATGTAAGTAAATCAATTAAATCAGCAAAGTGTAAAAGGCATTATTTTGTTAGGGGCAGTCATATTCAGCCTATTGTAAGATAAAACTATATATATATTTTTAGATAGATAGATAGATAGATAGATAGATAGATAGATAGATAGATAGATAGATAGATAGATAGATAGATAGATAGATAGATAGATAGATAGATAGATGGACAGAATAGTCTTCTCAGTGCATGTGATTTAAGTATCTTGAAGTGTTACAGAGGCTTGTTCATCCAGTGATGGCTCTTCCAGAAAATTCAAAAATGAGATATTCTGCTACAAAAAGAAACTTGGCAATATTGCTACAACTTCTGCATCTAACTATTGTAACCTCAGATGTACTGTAAATAAACCTCATCTAAAAAGCATAAAATTAAGTGCAGTTCAAAAGAACAAAACCATGTCTTACCATGGATTAGTGAAACATTAGCTTTTTTTGCTATAATCTCTGGAAACCTGTTGGAATACATTTAGATTTTTTTGGTTTTTTGTTTGTGACTAAAAGATTATTGAAAAATTACGATGAAAAAAGAAAAAATCTTTTATACATCTATGGCAGCAATGTGTCTTGATTGCGATATATGTGCCACAGAGACAACACGGTTTACGGTTATAAGTTCAGTCATGAATTCAGCATAATTTAAGAGATCGGTCTTCTGTCTTAAAGTCACTGCATTCATATCTCCCATGTGAGCTATATATCTTTGCAGCTCCTCCAGAGTTATCATGGGCTCTCTTTGCTCCTTCTATGATTATTGCTCTCCTTGTCTCACTTGTCAGTTTTGGTGAGCATCCATATATAGGTTGGTTTGCATATCTTACTGTTTTCAGATAATAAAGCCAACAGTGATGTGTAAGATGTTCAAAGCTTGGCATATCCTTCTATAACCTAACATTGTTTTAAATTTCTTCAAAACTTCAACTCTGGCCTATCTACTGTGTTTCTTGGTCTTCATGATGCTGTTTTTTCACTAATGTTCTCTAACAAACCTCTGAGGCCTTCACAGAGCAGGTGGATTTGTACGCAGATTAAAATACACAGGTGGACTGTTTGCTGTTGATTTTATTTAGGGTTATCAGAATAGAGGGTTTAATACATATGTGCACCAGATATTTAAACTTTTCTTTTTGTAAAATGTTTAAAATACCATCAGTTTCCTACCACTCCACAGTTATGCACTGATCCGTACCAGTCTGTCACACTAATTTCTAATGAAATACATCAATGTTTATGGTGGAAATATCAAAGAATATAAAGAAGTTCAAAGGATATGAGTATTTTGGTCAGGCACTTCTAAGTGTTATGGTTACAAAAGAGTGAAAAAAATTCAGTCAAAACCATTTTCTATGGACACGTCAGACTACGGAAACCTGTTGTTTTCCTGCTGTGACTTTCAAAGAGAAAGCTGATGAGATTCTGCCACACTGTCATGTGAATAATTAATTCTGATATTTGCCTTTTTAGGTGTTACATAAACCTGTCCACACTCCCTGTTTTCTCACGCAGGTAATATTCTTTAATTGTTGGTTGAGGGAATTATAGGGTTTTAACATTTTGTGCAAGCCTTTGTCTGCTTCTGTACATGTCCATGTAAATATGAGTGTATGTGCATATGTGAGTAGGATGCCAGGGTTGCTCGGCTCCATACTCTCTTCCATCTCATTTCACACCTGCCTGACACCCAGCTTCCACCTTCACTTTGAATTAATGCAGGTCTGCAGTGACCCTGAAAGGAGTTGTGCAGTCACACTGCAAATGATAAGGATTGTGAAATGATAAGAAAAGGTAAATTAAACAATAAAACAGCTGAATGAATATGTTTCTGATTGTGTTATTTGGTGTTTCTGCGCCTGGACAACTCGCATCAGTGTCTTGTGCTGTTATAAAAATGAGGATTTTAAATTCAGTTAGATAATTAAGATAAAATCTGTTAAGATTATGAGGTTATTGAGCTATTTGTACAGACTTCAGATTAAAGGTCCCTAATGAGGTGTAAACCAGACAGAGAGAGACACAAACAGCAAAAATACAAATAAGATAATTGTTTCTCCAGCTGTGAATCTTATCATTGCCCTCCATCATCATGCATCATTTCCTGGTCATTTTGCTACACTTTATAAACGCATTTCTGCTTCTGTTGTTTGTTGTTATTTCTTTGGTAAATTTTGTTTATCACTGTCCATGTTTTTAATCTGTGTCCTCTATCTTGTCGCCCAGCACTTTGTATTTTTTTTAATTTATTTACAAGACTGATATGTAATTGTGCTACATTATCAGTTTTCATAATCAAAAATCAGCTTTCAGACTGAATTATCTCCTTCCCATTGTGCACTCTCTATTATAAGGTTAAAGCTAAATTTAATTTCTATTTAGGATTAAATATAGGATCAATCACAGATAATTACTCTTCAACTAAGGAATATATAAGACAAACCACCAGGCAGTAGTGATTAATGTTACCATGGTTTATATTTAAGATTAATCAAACGATTGTCTGTTTACTAGTGATTTAAATTAGAAAAAAACAAATAAACAAATCTAAAAACAAATAAACTTTAATTATGTTTTATAACTACTAAAAAATGCTAAAGGAGGAAGTTCTATAAGGGGGTAACTAAGTGTTCAAAATTCTAATTAAACCAATTAGTCTCATTTTGACTTGGTCCCCACCTCAACCTAAGAGTGGAAATAAAAAGAACATGAATTCAAAGGATTATGATCACCTTGATCCATCAATTACAAACACCAGAACCACCACCAAAGCACAAGAAGAGGGTGCCTAATATGGTCCTGTTGGCTAACTCATGGAACCAACTGGTTCCAGGTGTGCAGTTCTCACAATCCAGTCTCTTAGTTTATTCATTGAGTGGAAAGCTGTTTGTTCTGGCTCAGCTGGTTGGATGTGTTTGGGGTTCATGACTTTGGATTTGTAACCAGTTTGTATACAACCAGGATTATTCTTGAAGAAAGTAATTTTCTTAGGTTTTTGCAGTCTTTTTGTTTTCAGAGTGAGTGATTTCTCTGTTTTATCTATTCAGGAGTCCATAAACAAAATTAAACATGTAGTAGTACTGTGCCATAAAGGATAGTATAAGGTATAAGGATAAGGTATAAGTATAAGGATGTATAGTTTACATAAAGGTCATTGTTCAAAGCTAGAACCCAGAGAGAGAACATTAAGGTCTCATTCACTGGGGCCACACTGGGGCTTGGACCCAACACATAAGGCAGGGAGGCATCATGGCAGCAATTAAGATGATTAAAACTCTTTTGTGCTTCATATATTCTGTCAAAATCCCATAAACCAAGAACACAGAGAACATTTGCTTGAATGACACACAAATTTTCTTGTGCTCAATTTTGTCATCTCTTAGATGATGTGGAAGTTTGTTTCCAGATCATATTTTGGCTTGAGGGCTATTTCTGCTTTAAAGAAATATTTTCTATACCTTCAATTAGCTCAAAATATACAAGTGAAGGCAATTTTATTTGTAAAGCACATTTCAACAACAAGGCAACTCAAAGTGCTTCATATAATGAAAACATAAAATGTATTAAAAAATGTATTATAATGTATATTAATGAATATTCAGTTCGAACAGTCTGAACAGAGAATTCACATCATGCCATCACACATCAAGCAGATAAATATATGTAATTTTTTTTCTGACAGTGGGCCCCAGTAACTACATATAAAAAATGGGATGAAACAATTTCACTTAAATTATGAATGATTCACCTGCTGTAGTCTGAACGCACAGTCTCACTCCTTCTTCCTGATCTGCATGGACCTGAATTGCAAACTCGCTTGTGTGTAACCAAATATCTCAAGGTTTTTATGTTGATCTGGAAACTGAAAATATTCGGTTAAATTAATCCCTGCACAGGAGAAGCATTGCGAAACATGATTCATGTCTTTCCAGCATAGTTTAGGGAATGGTTTAATCCTCAGGTAACAATGCTTCTTGGTAATAAATTGTATACCATTGAAAAGCATGTTTACTCCCTTAATTGTGCTACTTTTGTAAGGAAAATGAATTTGAGCGTGTAGTATGCAGCCATGGAAATCTCGACAAGCCCTCCTTGCCAATGGCAAACAGCTTTTTGTGGAGGCAGCATGATGGTAGGGAGCAGCATCTCCCTTACTGAAAAAACAAGGCTTGTCATCATTAGAGACAAGCTAAATGCCTCTAATGATAAATATACAGTAGCTGCATTTCCATTACAAAGGTGCATAAATCTTTGTCGATTTTCTGATAATGTCGAAAAAACACAACTTCACAGTTGCCAGATGATTTTTATTATGTTAGCAATTTTATTTTTCTTATGTTAAAAATATATGCCAGAGATTTTTATTAAGTAAGCATAGGTGTCCACAAAGATGGTTTTCACACAGGGCTCCTGTTTGAGCTTAAAGCATTCACACTGCATTTTTCACAGGAAATGGAGTTTCTCCAGCTTCTCCTTGAATTTTCTTTGCTTGGGTCAAGACTGAAGTTCTGCCACGCAGAATAACCCAAGAAGAATGACTCAGTTCCTTCAAAGAAAGATCTGCTTTGTAAAGAAAGGAGTAAACATCAGTCATTGCAGTATGGAGGCTGTCTCTGCCTCCCATCTGCTTTGTTTGTGCCCTTCATTCAGTCATCATTAATTACATCATTGCTCTTCAAACACATACAATGAATTCAACACATTAAAAGTACCTCAGCTTTGGTTCTGAAAGCTGTGAAGCTCTGTGCAGATTTGCCAACAGACTAAATCTCTGTTACAGGAACAGTGTTTTTCATTTGGTAGTCACTGCCTCTGTCTTGTCTTATCTGAGCCATTTGCCCCCACCAGACACAAATCAGGGAACTAATCAAGTCCTAGACCCACAGAAATCACTGTTGCATAACTAATTGTCAGCTAAAGCTCTGACAACAAACGGAAACGCGAGCTGTTATCGCCAAATACTGCTGTGAAGGAGCTTAAAAAAAACAAACATGGAGGAAAATAACGTCCTCTGAGATTTCCATTTAGCAGCTAGAGAGAGTGAATAGGTGCCAGTCACTGCTATCATGCCAGAAGAGCTTCCTCTGTGACGATTTCACAGTTTACTCAAAGAGTGATATATTAAATCAGTGTAAAGAGATGGAAAACACTAACAGGTTTTGGCAAGCATTACTGGGATTCTGAAAACACCTGCTATGAACATTCTTTAAGGTAATAACATCTGACAGTAGTCTTCATTTGTTCCCTAAATGATCCCTAAATAACCTCATTATTCATGCAATATTAGATTGGATATTTTTTGGAAGAAGCTTTAAGTTAAATGTCAGAGTATCACTCACATCCCAGTTTCAACTGATTTATGTTAACTCAGCCCCTTCTGAGGGAAAACAGTAAAATAAAATAAAAAAAAACCTGATTAAACCATTGACTGTGTCACATCAACAATAATAGTCCAATTTCTTCTAAATGGTCAATGTTGAGTCAATTAACTGACTCGCAAAGCTTTACAGCATGATTTTAGTGGTTGTCCATTTAAACACTGATATTCTCTCTGAACAGAATCAAAACGTTCCTGCTGAGGTGAAGCAAATCAGTTCTTTTCCTTAACATGAGACATGGAATAAGACTGACGAACAAACAACCCAAAACAATAGACTTACAAAAATATCCTAATTGTAAATTAAAAATATGCAGCTCTACTACAGCAAATTCCAGTAACTGGGTGTCGATGGCTGAACAACATGACAAATTAGGAATGACCCTGTAACTAATAAGGGCAGCCTTGTACGTTAAAAAAGTTCTACATCTAACAGACGTAAACTGGTACCGAAGTGAAAGCTACTTGTTAACATGAATGAGCTATTCCTTCAGTTTTAAGTCAAACAGATAAATAGACCAGAGGAAGTGACCAAGCTTTGCGCTCCACATCCCCTTGTTTTACGTAGAAATATATATTGACACAAAAAGCTAGGACAGTAATGGCACAGAGTTCTCAAGGTATGAATGGCATGGATGGCTACCTGAGCAGATTGCCTGATTAATTATATAACTGATATTAGCTTGTTCTTCTGGAGTTATGGTAAGGAATCTGTGTGCTAAAATTGAAAATATTTAGATGTGAATAAATTTATAAATATGTGGTATAGAAAAATTATAATGACTAAAAGTCAATATTTAAACTTCAACAGCAGAAGAAATTGTCTTTGCTTTTCATTTTTATGAAAAGGCAGTATGATCTTGTTTAATGTTTTTTGTTTGAATAAAGTGAAACTACATTATTTTTACCAAACTTATCTTACCGTGAGAATCTCAAACCATCCCATGCTCTCAGCCAAAATATTTGCCATGAAGCAGATCTTTGGTCTTTTTCTGTGTGATTCTATAGGATAAAGCAACAAAAGAACATGTTTCAAGGTATCGTCTTTATGAGTGTAATCTTAATCCAGATAAAGTGCTACAGGGGAAAATATTCACACATAAAAAGCAGTTTGTACAGTTCAGAATTTATAATGTTGAAATATCAGTGTTTTGTTTTTCAGCTTTTAACATTTTCTCAGCTTTGCAGCCTTTCTGGCTGCAGTCATGCAGAGAGGTTGTAAAGGGCCAAAGTGAGGTGCAGACACGCCAACTCTCCCGTGGAACATTTTAATTGAAAGTCATGCTGAAGGTAACAAAACATTTTCTCACTTTGTCATTTACATCCTTTGCTGTGGGGGGTGACAGGTTGGAAGCCCTAATGCGCAGGCAATTGAGGAGATGTGGGGTACTCCGTGAATGGATCACCATTCCATTTAGCTTCATGTCTGCTTCACAAATCACTGCACACTCACCCCTAAGGCCAGTTTAGAGAAAACTATCACCTTATCATACATGTCAGTGGAAGAAACATGCAAACCTTGCACAGAGCTTTGGTGATTGTGGTGACATTGCTATAACATCAGTGTGCAGCTCCCACTCAGCATTTATATAGTGATTGTAATTCACATTTTTCTTCATGACTGTGTTAAATGATCAGTGTCCTGCAGCTGCTGACCTCCAAATGCAATCACCAGCTGTTTCTGCAGGAGGATTCTACTGAAGCCAAATGGAACAACAAAAACTGTGTTAATGTCTTCAGAGCTTAAGACAGCATGAGTTAAGGGCTGAAAACATTGGACACTTCAAGGCAATGCAACGTGACAGCTAACAGATGCTCAACTCTCCAATGGGCTTTAGCTCCGACAGACGCATGTGACTTATAGCACTGTCAGAGCTTCAGTAAACACATCACTTTGTTTTCTCTGTTTCATGCAAAATTCTTTCTGAAACAATAGAGGCACAGCATAAGAAGAGATAATTCATGACAATATGTATCCCTTTATTCTATGTCCTTTTTTGTTCTATGAAATATAGCTTATGTCGACTGATATAACTGTCATTTAGGTAACCTGAGGCAGTCTAACAGTTGATATTAAACTTAATATCATTTATATTAATAGATATTAAACCAATAACTCAATCTACTGAGGAATACACCTATATTATGACTATAACAATTATTAGAATCTAATATGTCTATTTATCTTGTTTCATCTCTAATAAGATGAATGCCGATCCTCATTACGCAACAACCTAGCAACATGCAGACTTAAAAGTGTCTGCATCTCCTGCCATGAGGGACATGGTTCAGAGAGGCTGCATAATGCTTCCCAAGGTTTCCATTGGCTTGATGACTGATGTGGGTAATCACACTGCCTGTACAGACTAATGATGAGTGATTTTCCCTTAGGGGAGAGGAGAAAAATAAAAACACGACATCAGCTTTCTGTTTTTGCCTTCTAATGTTGGACCCATTTCTCATCCTTTTACATTTCCTCTTTAGGTCTCAGAAGTCTGCAGGCAGATAGTATAGATTCTGTCACCACAGGGAGCACTGTCATAGTATTACAGTGTTTTTAGCCCTCCTTCCTTGTGGAATAGATGGCTCTCCAAAATAAATATGCATATCATCATATCTGCAGCAACAGAGCAGGTAGTAGAACATTTTCTATACAAACATTGGGAAGAACAATTAGTCGATAAAAAGTTAAGTAGTTACAGTCAAGTTACAGTGGGTGAGCTGTCTTACTTTGACTCCTGGTCACTGCTGTTATCAGGTCTTCAGAGTCAGACATGTCAATGGATGTGAGACTGAATAAATGTAGAAGCCAGAATTTTCTGCACTGACTGCAAGTGGTGTTCTTAGGTGAAGTTAACAAAAGAGGACCCCTCTTTAAATATCCACAGTGATTTTTGACAACTGCCTTATATATCACAGCTTATGCAGATTATAGCAGAAATCAGACTTCTGAGCCTCCATGTTCTGGGAATATTTTTCAGTGTTGACTTTCTGGCATAGGCAGTCTAGCAATGGTGCAAGTGTATAGCTTCTAATATATTTTAAAAGTGGAGGAGGTGCAAGGTTATGCTTTTGTGTAAAAAAAACAAAACAAACGGATCACTCCTTGTAATAAGACAACTTTGAAAAGCCTTTATGAATTTTCCTTTTACTCTTTTATGCTATGTAGCATTTGATACACGATGCTAAATTATTTTAATGTACTAAAATAAATCCATCTCATTAACATCAACCATCAAAATACAATCTGTTATTCAATACATATTTAAAGCAACAAGAAGATTCTGTAAGTTTTTCAGAATTTAGAGAAAATACTATACATCATTTAAGGATTAAGAAAACCCCACAGAAAACTTGTAATTTTGATTTCTATCAAAACCTTATCAGTCACTAAGGACTTTAAAAAAAAAAAAAAAGATTTTGAGTCTAATACCTTACGTTAAGTTGAGAGGAAAAGGAAGGCTTTGATAGCCTTGTGGGCTGCATGGTGGTAGCACTGTTGCCTTGCAGCAAGAAGTTCCTGGGTTCAAATCCTGACCTGGGGTCTTTCTGCATTAAGTTTGCATGTTCGCTGGGTTCCTCCCACAGTCCAAAAACATGACTGTTAGATTAACTGGTCTCTCTAAATTGCCCTTAGGTATGAGTGTGCATGCATGGGTGCTTGTCCTGTGTGTCTATGTGTTGCCCTGTGATGGACTGGCGACCTGTCCAGCCTCTTGTCCAATAACCACTCTAGACAGGTACCAGCTCTTTCTGTGACCCTGCATGGACAAACAGGTATAAAAAATGGATGGATGGTTGACAGGCATGTCTCTCTGCTTGGCTGATGGGGAAATTGCAGGACACAAAAAGGTGTTGTTCTGGCCGACAGGTCACTCAGAGACTAAAAGGAGTTTTTTTTCTGGTTCAAATCATCAGATGTTTGGTGGTTCCCCACTTTGGATACAGAACTGGGTGACCTGTCTGCTGCACCGTGACTAACACTTAGCACATCTAAGCCATGGAAGAAAGTCAAAACAAAAATCTTTTCAACAACTAGCAAATCACACACAACAACTAGCAAACAACAACTACAACTACTACAACAACAACTAGCAAATCACCACAACAGATTCTAAAAAAATGTACTGGGTTTTGCCAACTTAGGCAGATTAACTAGTGATGGATTGTTTAAAGCTTTTAGGAAGTTCTAAAAAGGCAGCATAAGATTACTCACATAAAGAAAACTTTGACGTACAGTATTGACAGAGATTTTGACAAAACTCTGTGTTTTTGCTAATATAAAATATCTGGTAAGGATTTTTTAAAGATTCTTGAAGAAAAGCAGTTGAGGTCACACTGCCTTTAGTCTGACTTGTCCCATGTGCTGCAGTCTGCTTTAGAAATAAGTCTCTTTTTCAGAGCTGAATCTAAGAGGATTTGGCTTTTAAAATAGTACAACACTGTTACTTCTCTCACTCACCACATATATAACTTTGCATTATATCACACTATTCAGGTGAAAATCTACCAAAAATCACATATCTATATTATACAAAATACTCCAGATGCTTACATACACTACATGAAAAGACGCAACCTTTTTATTCTCCTTTTGAAATTAAATCAGACAAAACTTTTCCTGTTTCAGACAGAAGGGGTTACCAGAATTAGCTCTATTTGTTAAACGGCAAAATGATCAGTTAGATCATTTTTAGATAGCCTTTTACTTTCCTTAAAGTGAAAATCTTATATATATTGAATTTAATATTGTTTAGCACCACATTTGAACTGTTTGGCTTCTGTCAATCATTTTAGTTCAAAGTTTGGGGACATATGTCTCTCATAGATGCTGTCAACCTCAACAAAAAATTAACAGTCCCAAATACCAGTCACCTTTAACCCAAAACTTTTAGGTGTCTACTAGAAAGCTGCAGATAAATCGACATTTTATTTTTTTGGGCTTCGTGAAGATTTCAAGCATACCTCCAAATTAACAACAGAATGAAAAAATTGTTTTCAAATAGCCTTCCCAGCTATGGAGGACCGAAACTGACATAATTAAAAATAAAAGCAGAAATATATATTTTTTGTTTTTCTTGGTCCAGCTCCTCAACTATTGGTCAGCTGAAAACTTACTGCCTTCCAATTCATCCAGTCTATTTGCAGCTTCCCTTAACAATCTACACTTCAGTTGCAAAACTGAAGCCAAAGGCGCAGGCATGCACAATCGATCTGCTGCAGAATTGTATCTATTTAGTAGAGGGTACTGTAGTGATCTCTGACGTTTGAATATTTTACACTGTACTTTAAACTTTGTGGATAATAATTTTATACATACAGCAAATTACAGCTGCTGCTGTTATGGTTCTGAAGAGGATCGTGATGAGCCTGACAGTAATGATTCCAATGATGATGAGTGTCAGAGCTTTGATGAACAGGACTTTGAGACCAGCTGTAGGAAATTGGAGATCGACTACACTTCCAATTTCAGTGCCTCTTTTGACCAAAGCTTCATACAGTTGAACTGCAATCTGATATAGGTATTTATTGCTAATAAAAGTGTTCTGAGGTCACACATATCTTCACTGTAAGTATTGCTACAATGATCTGTTTAATGACAGCAATAAAAAACATCAACGAGATCTGTTGCAAAATGCAAAACATTTTCTACCATGAGGTTTGGACAGTCACTCTGCTCAGAAAAATATAGTAAACCACCTTAGATTAAGTCACCCCACTAATCCCCCCTGATGAAAAAGTCTTATGTGGATAGCATTTTTAATGAACAACAACTTAAGAAAGAAAGAAATAGCTTCAATTAGTCAGAATTATTTATGTGTTTTATGTATTTATGTTTATGTCAGTCTTTGGCCATGATGTTGTGAGCCAGTCAGTTTTATAAAATTTATTACAGCCCTGCTCCCCACCTGGGTTTTTATTTTGGTACAACACCCTAAGATTATCACTGGCCCCCATTTAGCCCTCTTTAAAAACTTCCTGGCTACAACCCTGCTCAGCTGCCTTAAGGAGGCATTTAAAATAGACATTAATATTCAAGCATTGACACCTCGAAATATTTTGAATATGATGCACTAAATTAAAACTCAAGTGTTATACACTGCAGGGCTGACATAAATATCGCCATTAAATTAAACTGTTGTTTGTTCTGCTTCTCTTCCACCTCTGCACCATCCGCTCCACTTGGATGCGTGTGAAGGCATTCAGCCCATAGAAATACAGAGCTGTTGAGGAAAGCTATACCATGGAAACAGATTTAAATCCTAAATGATTCAGCTCCCATCAGTCACCTAAAGTCTCTGCTCTAAGATCGACACAACTACTGCAGGCTGTAGTCACAAAGTTGTTGGATATGTGTGACATCGGCACAATACCACTGAAGCATATTACTGTCACGGAGGAAAATAGGTTTTTCAACACTATCACGTTATAACATGATAATTATGTTGTACAAACAGTACAATAATTGTATAAACATGATAATTATGTTGTAAAAATGTGATACCTATCTTGTACAAATGTGATAACTATATTGTATAAAGAAGATAATATTGTATAAAAGTAATAATTTCGAGAGGGTGGCGGTGGTATCTTAGTGCATGCATAATGAAGTCTAGTATGATGGCTAACAGGAGTTGGTAAAGTTTTACTTTAAGCTTGTTTTATGACAAGGAGCGAAACTGATGCTGCCGCACATTGTGGATGAAATCATTATTAGAATGCACACTCGGAGAAAGATCCTAAACAGAATGGAACTGCACAGAAAGAAATATCTGTCTGATCCTCATCATGTTGGTTTAATGTAATTATTATCATGTAAGATTAAAAATATGATTTTGGCTATGCCAAGATAGGTAGCCAGGTAAGAGATGGTGTAGCAGCAGTTCAGTTAACTTGTTTTGAAAAGGCTGTCTCAATAGACCTTAAAAAATATACCTTCACACACAGCACACTATTTATTATTCCAGTTATCTGAATGCCTTCATATTCTTGACATAGCACTACAGTATATCTTCTGAGTAGAAATCAACCTTTTCTTTATTTTTGTAATGACCTTTTTCTGTAATACATCTCTCAGTTTCATTTTTCTAATTTTCTGTTTCCCTCAGTTCGATCATGTCATGTTTTCACTTTGTTTTGAGCTTCAGTTCAAGTCATTAAAACTTGCTTAATCCACCAGCCTTACTGTCCACTTTCTTACATTTGGGTTGAGACAGGTGTAGCTGTGAAAAACAACAGCTTGAAATGATTCGTCTTTGAGACTTGCATGTTAGAAATCTTGTCAGACTGTCAACAGCTTATCAAAATCTCAACAGTGTCAAATAACATTAAAGCCTAGGAGTAGGAGTAAGGCGATGACAAACAGAACCATCTCCATAAACAAAAGATGGACATGACTATTAACCGTCAGACCTGAACCCAGTTCAGTCTAACTATTAATAGCAGCTAAGAGCAGTCTACAGTATTTTTCTGGTTGCAATAGACTCCTAAGTTTTATCTCAAACATTAAAAAAATAATGGGTTTACATTGTAAATGAAACGTTCCTCCTGCTTTGCAACAACCAGAGATTTTCTTCTTGTCTTGCATCATCTTAGAATAGTATACACAGTCTGTGGTTTGTGCAGAGAGAAAAGGCTCTGCCGCCATTCACCACCTTTTTCTTCTTACCGCCGCTGATTTATAAAGGTCATTTTCCAGAGGGTGGCAATTAAGAGCACAGCAGACATAAACAGAGGATGATTATAATCTGTCTGCAGTATAGAAAAACTGGTGGCATGGCCATCAACAGAATAGCATGAGATGAGGTAACACCTTCAGCAAAAATCGTGTTTTATTTTTTTCCAAAGTTTTAGAAACACAAAGCAGTAAAGTAACTGTAAAGTGAGATTGTATGTTTTGCCCACTTGGATGCAGTATGTTGCTAAAGCTCTTGCTGATGTTTTTGTTGTTCATTTGTCTGCAATTCAAACCTAAACAAGCCTAAACATGCTATGTTGCTTTTTATGCCAAGCAAAGGTATTGATACCTTTTCAACTTTTCAAGACTTTCTCACATTACAACCAAATTGCATAAAATGGAACAACAGAACTTAGATGTGAAGTTAAAGAAAGGCAACATTGGTTTTATTGTTTTACCAAATGAAACCTGAAAAATGAGTATAGAATTTGTTTTTAGCATCCTTAGGTCAATACTTACAAATGTATTTCTGTCCATTCTTCTTTTCAAAATGTCTGCAACTCAGTGAGATTGGATGGGGAATCTCTGTAAACACCAGCTATCAAATCTTGCTGCATGATCTCAACTGGAATTAGATGTGGACTCTAACTGGGCTGTTCTAACACATAAATATGTGATATGTACACTGTAGCTCTGTCTCTACATTTAGTGTTGTTGTCCTGCTGGAAGGAGCTGGTCTTATGCCTTTTATAGTCTGTAAGAGGCTATTTTTTCCAGGATTGCCCTTTATTTAGCTCAGATGATTCTGTCATCAACTGACTGGTTTCCTTATCCATACTGATGAAAAGCAACATGATGCTGCCACCAATTCAATTCAGTTCAGTTCAGTTTATTTACCAATTCACAACAAATGTCGTCTTGGGGCACTTTACAAAAAAATCATTTCAGTTCAATCATACATACATTCCAATTGTTCCTAGTTATTAAACAGTACAGTAAGCTCAATTAATTATTCAAAGTAGTTTAAAAAGTTTCTATCTAAGGAAACGCAGCAGATTGCATTGAGTCATCGACCACCATGTGTCACCATGCAGATATTGTGTTTAGGGCAATTAGCAATGTTAGGTTTCTTCTCTCACATAATGTTCTGCATGTAGGCCAAAATGCTATAATTTTTTTCTCATCTTACCACAGCACCTTCTTCCTCAAGTTAGTTTTGTCCCATACTTGGCTTGTAGAAAACTGAGCATGTGACTTTTTGCAACTTTATTCTCATCCATAAAGGCCAGATTTGTGGAATGCATGACCATTAGCTGTTTGATCTGAAATTCTCCCACCTGGGTCGAGAATCTCTACAGCTCCTCCAGAGCTAGATTGTACTTCAGACATTCAAACTCTTGAATATTGCTTTATGACCTAATCCTGCTTTAAACCTCTTCACAGCTTTATCCCTGACTGGTACTTGGTTAAACATGCAGAGTCTGTTTACTAATCCTATGAGTTCTGAAGGCATTTTGTTTCAGTGGGTTTGATTTATGGATTTCTGTGGAAATTTGTTTGGTTTAATGCACATGATTTGCGTTGCAGACGTTAATATATAGTCATATTCAATACATTTGAATGTGCGTTATGCTGAGGCTCATTTGACAGATTAAAAGTACCTTTTGAAATTAACAACCTTGACGGAGGTATTAAACAAACCTTTCATTAACCCCGGAAGACCCAGACAGAGAAAAACATGAAAAAAGAGTTAAATTTTGTTGATGGTTTTGTAGGAGTACTTTGGAGTTGAAAATATAATGTTTTGAGATTTTCTTTTGGTTTTAGTACGGTTTTATAAAAATATAATATTAAATATAATATAAAATTATTTTGCATTTTGTGCATGGATGGATGGATGGATGGATTCATCCATCCATCCATCCATTATCTGAATGGATAATTCTAATAATAATGGATAATGGAATCCTTGGAGGGTCATGAGGGGGGCTGGTGCCTATCTCCAGTGGTCATCAGGCTAGAGGCAGGGTACATCCTGGACAGGTCACTAGTCCATTGCAGGGCAACAGCATTTTGTGCAAGTGTTGCACAAAACTGACATATGAACACATGTTTTAGACATTGCAATGAATACCCTCCAAAAATTGAAAAAGCATTTTACTTACTTTCTTTTGATTAACTGGGTATAGTGAATCACAGGGATCTTGCTCAGCCAAGGTTTTTCAAGTTGTGGTATTTGCTAAACCTGTGGGGGAAACTTACATGCAAATTTCCTTTCTAAAAGCATCCCAACACTGAACAATAGGGTTCAATCTCCAAGGTTGGATTTAAAAACAAAACAGAAGGAAAATCAACATTTATAAATTTGTTTGAAATAGAGATGTAGAGATATTGTAATTGTCAGGTCCTGAGTTGTTTTGGGTTTTGATTGTTTGATTGTAATTTTGAATACTGTTCTGTTTGCCTTAGTTTCTTATTCTTTGATTAGATCAGCTTTGTTCCTGTTTTTCTTTAGTTCAGTATTTTCTTGGTTTTTCTAGTTTATTATGTTTATTTATTCCTTGTGTCTAGTTATTCTTTCTTAGTTCGATTCATTTTCCTAGTTCCCCTGTTACTCTCCTTCAACCCCTGCCATCTTTCTCTCTTTCTCCTCAGTCTGCCTTCTGCTGCCTCCCCTCACACCTGCAACCTGTTAGCCTATCAGACCCGGTCTATTGTTCCAGCATTCACTCTCACAGTATTTAAACTCCTCTCCTACTCTCACTCCTCGCTGGTTCCTCCCGTTACTTCCCCATTTTAACCCTGCTGTGTTTTGCACCTCGATTCCTGTGTTTTTGTTCATCATTTTGTCAATAAGTTTTCAAATCTACTCACTGCCCTGCATTTCGGTCCATCTTCTCCACAGCACATTATGACAGTAATATTACAACACTGGATCTTACGGCCCACATATCTGTATTAAAAAAAGATTGTTTTATTGATATAATGTAATTTTCAAATCTTAAATGTCATGTTTTCATTAGCTGTAAGCAGATAATCATCACAATTAACAGGAAAAAGGCTAGAAAACATCAGTCTGTGTAATTATTATATAGATTAAGTGTTTCACTTAGTGAATTAAGTTACTGAAATAAATGAACCTTTGAATAATATTCAAATTCATAGAAACTTTTGATACTCAATTGAAACAAGTCTTCTGTCAGAAGAAATTTTCTCCATCACATCCCTTTTATTCTAGAATGACATAAACTGTCTGTATTAGAAATCTGAGGACATCATGTTGGCCCTAATCTTCTCCCTATCACTGTTCTGTGCTGAGCTGAAGGTGGCTCTTTAAAAGCAGAGATTGGCAAAGGTCACTTTATATAAATGCAGCTGAAAGACAGCAGACACAGCAACAGAAGACAGAGGAGAAGCAGTCTGAGCCTGAAATTGTCTGACAGATCTCTATAAACACTGTTCACATCAGTGCCTCAGTTTCAGCAGGCATTCATGAACACATTGAGTGACTGAGACACGAAGGTTTTGGATATGATGGGCAAAAAGACAAAAGACACACTTGCTTAGTGACCAAATTTCTGGTTGTCATGGTTATGGATTGAAACACATGTTCTAGAGATAAGCACTTCAGGTTAAAATAAATTTAGTTATTCCACTTATTTACAAGAAAATTATATGTTTAACATATTTATGCAACTCCTATATATAGATTTATTAAAATATTTTTACAACTTAATTAATCAAATATAAAATTTAGTATTTACTTGACTCTGTTAATCTTGAATAAAAAGCATCCACCCATCCATCATCTTCCGCTTAACCAGGGTTGGGTCGTGGGAGCAGCAGTTTAAGCAGGGAGACCCAGACTTCCCTCTCCCCACCCACTTGGGCCAGATCCTCTAGGGGAATCTCAAGGTGTTCCCAGGCCAGCCAAGAAACATAGCCCCTACTGCGTGTCCTGGGTCTTCCTCTGGATCTCCTCCTGGTGGGACCTGCCTAGAACACCTTACCACGGAGGTATCCAGGAGGCATCCTAACCAGAGCCCCGTGGCACCTCAACTGGCTCCTCTCAACATTTCAAAGCAGCGGCTCTACTCTGAGTCCCTCCTGGATGACCGAGCTTCTCACCCTATCTCTAAGGGAGAGCCTGTGGAGAAAACTCATTTTGGCTGCTTGTATCCACAATCTCATACTTTCGGTCACTACCCAACGCATGTGACCATTGATGAGGGTAGGAATGTAGTTTGACTGCTAAATCAAGAGCTTCGCCTTTTGACTCAGCTCTCTTTACCACGACAGACCAGTACAATGCCCATTTCACTGCAGACGCAGCACAAATCCGCCTATCGATTTCCCGCTCCATTTTTCCCTCATTCGTGAACAAGACTCCAAGATACTTGAAGTCCTCTACTTGGGGCAGGACCTTCTCCCCGACCTGGAGAAGGCACAAAATCTTGGATTTGGAGACACTAATCCTCATCCCTGCCGCTTCACACTCAGCTGCGAACTGCTCCATCTGAAGATCACGATCTGATGAAACCAATAGGACCACATCATCTGTAAAAAGCAGAGACGCAGTCCTAAGGCAACCAAAATGGATCCCCTCAACATCTTGGCTGTTGAATAAAAAGCAGAAGTCTCAAATTAATACACTTGCTGGGTATATTTGTACTATCTATTTACAATTTGATGAAAAAAGGACCATGATCATTTCTTAGTACTGCCTTGAAAACATGTAATTGACTGATAGTTCTGAGGATATCAAACCACCATAAATATTTAATCAGCGGGGGTAAGAAACTGCATCACACTTGTTCTTTGGTGAGGTAATTTCAAGGCACTGACTGACTAGTGAGAACAGCCCATCCTCTAATGAAGCTCCATTAACACAAGCCACAGGCCATAAAAGGCATGTAAATATTGGAAACATCCAGTGCTCTGATATATTCGGCTCAGTGCAGACATGTTTGATCAGGCTGTACAGAGATATTTTTCTCAGAGTGGATGCTGGTTTGACAGTCTGCTTTGTGGAAGGTAGAATAAGAAGCTCTAATATTTATAGAGGGGAAGAAAATAAATAGTGTACTGTTGGAGGCTATGTAAGGTAACTATGGTCAAAATTAATCAAATACATTTGATACTGGATTCTTTTATTGTTTACTCATGAAATCTTGCATATTTTCAGACCGTAACTGTTAACCTATTTGTTGCATTTTGTTAATGTATTGCAGAATGCAACATTAATGTACTGAGAACCCTCCACCACACACACACACACACACACACACACACACACACACACACACACACACACACACACACACACACACACACACACAATAACTTTTATTGAAATCTTCCATGGGATGAACTTGGCCAAGGGAATCTTGGCCAGGGTGATATAGCTTTGAATAAATATATCTACTTTTAAACCTCACAATTAGTGCCTCTGGCTCAGAGCCTCTCTGTTTAGCTGTATATCTCTCCTAAAGGAAGCCAATAATGAAGCTACTGCTGCTATTACCTGTGTGCTCTGTGCTTTTCATTCCTAATGAAAGTACTCCTGAAAGAGTGCTTCAGTGTGGGTTTTTCTTTCTGACCCTCTCCTTAACTCAGTTAGTCACAGCAGATGGTGGCACAACCTGAGCTTAGCTCTGCTGGAGGTTCTTTCTGTTAGAAGGGACTTGTTTCTTTCCACTGTCCCACCAAGCTTGCTCAGAAAGGGGATAACTTTATATAATGTGCTGAGCTTCGTTAGATATATAACTTTCTACTATTTCATATTATACATTGAATTGATTGAACTGGAATGTAATTTGAGTTAAATATGTCAGTATGATTGGATTTATTTGATTCTTTAATTTCGGACATAAATTGGATCCGTTTGTCTTGCAAAGTGGACTGAGATGACATCTGAACTGGCGGTGTATAAATGAACAGAACTGAATACAATAGAAAAATAAATTAAATTAAATGTTTTTTGTATGTTGGACTTTTTTCAAAAATCTGTAAAGCAAGAGACTTGATGTTGCAAAATAAGCCCTAAATCGCTCATGTAGTGTTCTGAAAAGCGATTTCTCATTTAATGTTGGCAGGAAGTCGGTGGGAAAGCATTCTCCTCTCATTTTGCGTCGTGCACCAACGCGCTCTGAAGTGGGAGCGCGCACAGACGCACGGAGCGAGCGGGCAGGAGAGACAGAAGTCCTACACCCTCTGAGCGCCATATCGCTGGTCTGACGGGCAGTTTTCTGGTGCGATCCTGAATACCTGCCGCGGGGAAAAAAAGCTCCGACTTCTAGGCGCGCTTAAACTCTCACCCAAATTGTTGTGATGGAGTTCCCAACAGTTCCTTCAGAGGACTTTCAGGAGGTCTACTCTGTGTCCGCAACTCCTTATTTGAATGCCACATTCTTAGAGGACCTGACTGAACCCTCTAAAAGCAATGGAACCAGCGGGGTCGTCGCCAGAAACACCACAGGTCTCATCATCGCAGTCTGCATCACGGCTCTCTACTCTCTCGTCTGTGTGGTTGGACTGCTGGGAAACGTGCTTGTAATGTACGGAGTGATCCGGTAAGACACACATGCCACCATTTAATAATAATAAAAAAAAAAAAAAAAGAAAAAAAAAAAAGTAAAAGATGGTTCGATTGATATAAATGATCAATATCCACACATTAATACATAGACAAAAGGATAGTATAGTTGATTACAAGGGAAAAACGTATTAAAGTAAATACTCTTGTTCGATTTACTAATTTAAGGGAATTGAACAAGTTTTCAGATTGGTGCAAAATCCATTTTCATTCCGAGTGATTTATTTTTCCAGTTTCAGTGTGCTGGTGTACTGCAAAACACAAAATCTTATCAAGTATTTTTGGTCTAGTTTCTAGTGCAAATATCTTAAATACACCTGAAATAAGACCAAAGTAACTTACAAGTAACTTTTCAGCACAATATAGGAGCTTGTTTTAAGTCAATAATTCCTTAATATTGGTGAAAAGTTACTTGGTATAAGTGAAATAATCTGCTAGTGGAACATGACATTTTAACTTATAATATGGGAAAAATGTCTTGTTCCACTGGCAGATTATTTCACTTATAACAAGTACTTTTTCATCAATGTGAAGGAATTATTGACTTAAAACAAGCTCCTATATCATGCTGAAAAGTTACTTGTAAGTTAGTTTTGTCTTATTTCAAGTGTATTCAAGATATCTGCACTAGAAACTAGACTAAAAATACTTTGTGAAATTTTGTGTTTTTGCAGTGTGAGCAAGCCAAGCACTTTGTGTAAATATTCAATGTTTTCTACTTTTTCACAACTACACTAATTTAATCGCTGTAATGTAATAGCTGCCCCCGTTCAAAATTATAAGTAACTCTTTTTGCAAACTAGTGAAACTTCTAGGCAGGAATCCTATTCTTAGGCCAACTTGAGGCACTAGTGCCACAAAAGTCGCAATTGGTAAGCTGTAATACTGTAATATAACAGTGCATTTTTGATGCACCATTACTGACCTTATCAACCAGTTAGCGTTTAAAATTTAAACATTTTAATTGGTAGTTCTGCCCTTAAATGTCCACACCAGCAGTCTACTCCAGCCTAAAAAATTAAGTAGTCAACTAGTCGACCATTAAATGCTTTCCTGTTACCTCATGGATAGCTTTTAGATGCACCACTTCAATTGTATCATAAACATTTCTTTAGCAAGTGCATTTTAGATTCCACTCGTCCTAGTACCACTAGTTACTAGTAAGTATTTTTAAGAAATACTAGTTAACTATGCTGAAGTTTTAGGGCACAAGTTCACTAGCTGACCTTTCTTGTGACAGACGTTCACCAGTATTGTAAAAAAGCTCGAACTATTTTGTTTGCACTATTTTTTAGGCAGACCAAAAGTAGTGACTGGTAAAATTTTTTAACCTTTAGTTATTAACTAGTGTGCACTTTTTGGCATATTAGTTACTACCTGACATTTTTTGCTGCACTACTTTACTGTTATCACCAGTGCTAACCAGTGCACACTGGTTACTTATTTGACTTATTTTGCACTACTTAACTCGCCAAAAATCAACTAGTGGACATTTTCTTGCACACTGAATAGCTATTCAACTTTTTGAACTACTTAACTAGATTTGCCAAAAACAACTAGTTAACCAGTGGTTATTTCTGGTTGACATATAGGCCCAAAGCCTTAAGTAGAAACCATTTTTGAGCCATATTTGTTCACTAGTTGCTGTTCTTTGTGCACTGGTTAACAATTGATGTTTCTTTGGTTGCACTATTCAACTAGCAAAGTTGAAAAAACTTTTGAACTTTAACTACTGAAAATTTCAGTCTCCTCTTACAAGAAGGCCAAAACTTGTGTTAGTACTAAGGTAGTATGCACTTTTGTTGCACTTGTTAACTTGACATTTTTCTGTGTCAGTTCACAAATATGGTAAATAATTTTAAGGTCTCAACAATCAACGTCAGCACACATTTAAGTTTTACTTGTTAATTGGTTGAAAAAGCTTGTATTGACCGTGTAACATATTAGAGTTTAATGTTAACTTGTTCACTAATTTGTCATATTCATTGACTAATTTGGTTTAGTTATCAAGTACTCCATCAAGAGACACACCTGTTGAGACCTTTGTGCTTCCAGTGTAAGATTTTATAAGCAGGACTTAGCCTCCTACTAGCTGGACAAAAGAGCCAATAGTTGGTACCAAGTGTTACTAATAAAAGTGTTTTTGAACTGGAGCAGGAAAAGATTAGCTGATATTAGGGATATTGAATAGGATATTGGCCCTATTTATGTTTAGCACCAATGTACTAGCAAAATTTGATATCTGTATTGATATGTGCAATTTTTCTACTCCACTTTGTCTTTCCACTCAATTTTCTATTAATATGCTTGCATATAGCACTCTGTGAACAGACAACTTCTTGAGCAACAACCTTTTTCTGGCTTACCCTCATTGTGGAGGGTGCCAATGACTCTCTGACAACTGTCGAGTTTGTAGTCTTCCCCATGATTGTCAGGGACCGGAATGTTTTTGTATCAAAAATCCTTTTTTAAATTAGTTTT
Source organism: Anableps anableps (assembly GCA_014839685.1). Lineage (NCBI taxonomy): Eukaryota > Metazoa > Chordata > Actinopteri > Cyprinodontiformes > Anablepidae > Anableps > Anableps anableps. Next base: position 23,576,633 of record CM026072.1, on the reverse strand, counting down.
CTTTGTACTATTCTAATTTACAGTGAAGTTGAATTTTGTTTTTTCAGCTAATATAAGCCATAATCATCAAAATTCACAGACATTAACAGCTTACAAATGTCAGTCTGCTTGTTATGAAAGTGTATGACACATGCATTTCTGTTATTGAATTGAGTTACTGAACTAAATTACTTTTGAAAGACATTCTAGTTAAAGGAGACATGTCTGTTACATTCAGTTCCTGTTAAATTAATGCATGATGCTGTCCTTCCTCATCTTCTTAGGGTGTAGTTTCTGGTGTCTGGTCCAAGAAAAACATAACATGTTGGCACATAATCTAATTAGTTATCATCTACTTTCATGTTTTGTAGAAATTAAAATTTAAACAACGTTTATTTAGCAGAAAGGTGAAAACACACAAGTTTAGGAAAGGAAATCTGAAACCAAGATGGTCCTCTGTTGGATTATTCAGTTTTAATCGACTCATTTCAGACAAACTAAATGAGGCTTACAGCCTCATTTTCAGGATGTACAATGGCTTCTGGGCATTTAGTGTACTTTAGCGAGAAATCTTATTTTATTAGACACTATTTAACTTTGCTCCAGGATTGGTTTTCCAGACAAATGAATCAAAGCATTAACTGTGTTCCAGATTTGAACATTTTGTGTGAAGTGATGCCACCAATGAAACCTCTATGTTTCTGAAGCCTGTTCACTGCTACTGTGCATAAGGGTCTAATACAATTCTCTTCTTCTCTTCCAAACCAACCAGTTACACCAAGATGAAGACTGCCACTAACATTTATATCTTCAACCTGGCTCTGGCTGACGCTTTGGCCACCAGCACCCTCCCCTTCCAGAGTGCCAAGTACCTAATGAGCACGTGGCCCTTCGGAGAACTATTGTGCAAAGCAGTTATTGCTATCGACTACTACAACATGTTCACCAGCATATTTACCCTCACTATGATGAGTGTGGACCGCTACATCGCTGTGTGCCATCCTGTGAAAGCCCTGGACTTCCGAACGCCTGCCAAAGCAAAGCTCATCAACGTCTGCATCTGGATCCTGTCCTCCGCTGTTGGAGTGCCAGTGATGAGCATGGCGGCTACCAATGTGACGGCTAAAGGTGGGTTAATATAAAAAGAAATCAACAACATTGTGTATAAAGACCACTTTATTGGAAACTTTCTTTACCACTTGAGTTGTAAGTTTTGATTTCAGGCAGTTTTCAAAGCAGGAAGGGTGATTTCAGCTGGATTATTAACTCAAATTAGCTTCTGCACATGACCTCCTATTAAAACTAATTGTTTAACCCCTCAGGAAACACTGCCTGCACACTGCAGTTTCCTAAGCCAGTATGGTACTGGGACACTGTGATGAAAATCTGTGTGTTCATCTTCGCCTTTGTGGTGCCAGTCCTCGTCATCACCATCTGCTACGGCCTGATGATCCTGCGCCTGAAGAATGTCCGTCTCCTGTCCGGCTCCAAGGAAAAGGACAGGAACTTGCGCCGCATCACACGCATGGTCCTGGTGGTTGTGGCAGCTTTTATTATCTGCTGGACCCCCATCCACATCTTCATCATTGTCAAGACCATGGTGGAGATCAACCACAAGAACCTTCTGGTGATGGCCAGCTGGCATCTGTGCATCGCCTTGGGCTATACCAACAGCAGCCTGAACCCCATGCTGTATGCCTTTCTGGACGAAAACTTCAAGAGGTGCTTCAAGGATTTTTGTCTGCCATACCGCTCCCGCTCAGAGCAGAGCAGCTTCTCCAGAGCGCGGAACAGTGCCAGGGAGCCCGTGTCTGTTTGCGTGCCTGCAGGGGCACAAAGAGCGCCTGGCTGACTAAGCATGGATCAGTCAGAGGGAGAAATGGGTCAGGATGGACTGCAGACTGATGATACACAGTTCTCCACCACAGGAGTCTGAGTTTTTGACCTTCAGATGAACCATAGATGGGGGTCATGTTGTGAATCTTTAACTGAAACACAATTTAACAATTGTCTTTGAAATATATGAGTGCCTGTAGATAAGAAATCTTGGCAACATGTTCTCTTGAGCTTTGCATACAACATATTTAATTCACAGAAAATTGTGTATCTAGATAGAAAAAAAACAGGTAACTGGCCCAGCTTTATCTCACTTGAATTATTTTTCAGCTTGAATAGATTGGCACTTCACAAATCCATTTTAGGTGAGCAACACTCATTCTGTGTTTTACACAGTCATATGTTGACCACATTTTACAGGGAAGATTCAGATCTGAGTTGCTTTAAAGGGTGAGTATGAGATCAGTGATGTTTGATTAGACAAATCAGTGTAATTGTCACTCTCCCACAGATTACGTGTTGTATTTGTTGAAGATCATCTGCCTTGGATGACAGTCTGGATGGGTAATAGCTTCCTGTTAGAACAGCAGAGAAGATTTTGATAAAGGAACTCATGACTCAGAGGAATGCGCAGTTTTGAAGTTAAATGTCATATATGACCAATTAAGGATGTCCAAAAATGACTCTATAATCCTAAAGATTTTAAAATCCTGTAAAGAATAAAGGACTTAAAAGTCATCGATTTGACAGCATCAAGGTTAAGATTGCTTTTTTTTATTAACTAAAACGCTTATCTATTTAATAGTTAGCATAAGAAAGATTTTTGCCAACAGCTGTAAACTAGGCAGTAGTTTATAAAAACTATGTAGCTGAATGTTATAATTGCAGTCTATATGTATTCAGTTCTCCATTCAGGAAAAGTAACATGACAAAAAAAGTAAATGAAAAATGTTCAAATTAATTTAACAAAATTGAAAGACAGAAAAGAAATGAGAACATCAGTATTTCTTTTGCGTTTTCTACATACAATTTTTCCTTCTCAAATTTAAAATGAGTATATTTTAGCTTCTATAGCATGTTTATTTATTTATATTTTTTTATGCTTCAATTGTTTAGTTTTGCCCAACACAGTTATCATATAAACCTAAGCTGCAGTTAAGTTCACACTACAAACACTGAAAAATGTCACTGAAGCTCTTCTGAAGCTCACCTACAACTCCAGACAGGTAATAGTACTGTCTTGCCACATTTTTGGTTGAATGGAATTTTATATGTGAATGTTAATATTAGAAAATTTTTGCATTATATCTGGATTTACTGGATGATTTCAACTCAAGGACAAAGAAGCACTGCCTTCATGAATGAGTAGCAATCACCTTTCAGCTCCGCTCAGCTGAATATAATGTAACATATAGATGAGCAACTTGTATTTATTAAGGCATACTGGGGCTTGAGGATAGCTTAGTGCCGATGATGAGGGAAGACATACTTGAGTGGTTGACATATTTAACAATGTATACTGTAGAAAATGTACTGTAAAGATAGAGTTTTCTAATGGCTAATTTGTTTTGTAGCTTTGTTTGATTATGCTTCTGGACAAATAAGCTACAGTAGGGTAAACAAAGTGTTGTGTAATTATTAATACTGTAAATATTGTTTCTCTAGTGTAAAAAATGCTCTGTCATAGTCACATTTGTCTTATTTTTTGTCCAGAATTGATAGAAGAGGATTTAAACTTAGCACAAAAACAAAGACATATCATAGTTGGTTGATTGTTTGTTGCAATAGTTCTTGAAAATAAATCCTATACTGTTGGAAAGCCTGTTTATTTCCTCTTAAATGTTGCCACATTTGTGAGGAAAATACATATGTGAGTTGAGCAGCAGAGTTAAACCTGTAAAAAACAGCATCTTATTCTTCCATTGACTCTTGTTTGGTGTGATTTACAGGATTGGACTATTGACGTTTGAAGAATAAAGAAATATTGGCAATTTATGTATTTAACAAACTTAGTGAGAAAAAAAAAGATACAGTGCAACAACAGCCTGGAAAATCTACTTCAATCTGAGCACTAGCTTGGTTGCACACTGTTGTGCAATCCCCTCCAGGTATTACCAAGAATTGACATCTTGGAGGATGTGGCACCACTTAAGGTGAAATAAACAAGTTTTTTTTTAACAATATAAGATCTAATACCAAAAAGCAGTGTTGCAAAAAAAACAAAAAATAGACTAACTTTCTTTAATTTTTGTGCTAGTTTGTAAATCTCCTGCACAGTCATTCAACTAATCTTCATCAGAAGGAACAGTGAAGGCATTATAAGTTTTTTTTCCTCTAGTTTTGTTTGTAACATAAATTCTTTTGAGGAGGAAAACTATTTTTGATTTTTAAGAATTCTATAGATGTTTAAATGTATTAATTACACAAATATATCATGCTTTTGTCTTTGGACCTTAAATCTGCTAAGAAAACTGCTATAGCTTCTTTCTGGTGTGTTTTATTAAGTACCAATTGACAGTAGCTTAATTCTGTATTTCCTTCTCTGTGATATTTATATTTATGCTGTTAACAAAAGCAAGCTTTGTGAGAGTTTCTTGTGTAATAGGTAGAATTTTGAATGTTGATCATTCTTTGAATTATTATAAAGCTGACTGACACCTGGTGGCCAGAGGGCTATTGTTACAGGTGAAGCTATCTGAAGCGTGTCCAAATGGAAGTGAATAAATAAAACATGACTAAATAAGATAGTGATGCTGGTGGGATTTCTGGACTCCAAAAAAAATTATAATTAAATGTTTAAGGATTTCTTGTAAATTAACTTTGAAGAATAAACCTCTGTACTCCATGTACAGTAGATTTGTATTGTTCAGGGGCCAGATGGAGTTTCATGAATCATATTTTTTATTTTTTATTTTTACATTATATACCCCTATCTGTGAAAGACAGATCATTGGGTTATTACAAATGGAAATCCTAAAAGTGCACTTTAATTCAGCCTTCCTGAGTTAATATATGGTAGAAGTGTTACAAGCAGTTACAGCTGCAAGTAATTTGGGATATGTGTCTTATCAGCTTTGCAGATCAAGAGACTGAAATTTATGTCTGTTTTTGTTTTCAAAGTAAGTTTATTTAGATGGAGTGGAGAGCATCTGCCACACATTTTCATTTAGATTTAGCTCTGGGTCACCTAAACACCATGCTCATCTGGCTCTCTCTTCCAGAGAATAAAACCATAAATGGGACTTCTAATGACTTTCTTTCAACAATAACTATTTTTTGCCACTCTTCAAAAATGAATGAATTTGTGGACTAAGCAACTAAAAACTTCCCAGTTCAGATTCCCTTACATGAAGATCAGAACTCTGCAGCTCCTCCAGAGCTATCATGGTTCTGCTTCTATGACTAATGCTATCCTTGTTCTGGCCTGTTAGTTAAGGTGGATGGCCAAGTCTAAGCAGTTTTACAGTTGTGCCATACTTCTTCTATTTACGGTTGATAAATTGAACTTTACTCTGTAGGATGTCTGAATGTAGACTAAGTCTGGTGCTTGAAAGCAAGAGTATAACAATCAGAAATCAGCAAGAAGTATTCAACAAAGCTGTTATTAAAGCATAATATAATCTTGAGTTTATAGGAAAATTAACTGATGTTTCAACAAAGCAGTTAGAAATGACATTAATCTCATTGTTTCTGACTCAACTGTAACTTATATGTGAGCTTTAGAAACAGTTTTATTTGAAGTTTTAAAGTGATCTTTATTAATTTTCAGTTTTTTTCATTCAATTTTCTTCCCACCTTCAATTTAACAACTACAGACCAACTGCAAATTGACAAAAAAAAACAACAAAAAAAACAAAACAAAACAAACAAAAAAAAAAAAAAACAAATATTTTCTCATATGAAGATAACAAAATGATAACAGAAGGAATTTTATGAAAGCATTCATCACTGTCACCATGTAATTTCTGAGATGTAACAGATGCAGGTTTACAACCCACAGTGGACATAGTGGCATATTGTAATTGAGCAGTTGATGTAACACTGATGAGAACTGCTGAGTAGGTGCTATATCACCCAGAACTTAATATGCACCAGAAGAGACATTATGATTATTTGATACACTGATGTGGGTTTTATACTTTCTGCAGCATATGTTTGCAAAATGAAGAATCAGATTATCAAGCCTTGCTTGAAATGTTGACGAAAAAGCTGAAAAACAAAAAGCTGTGAAGCATCTTTTTTCATTGCAGAAGACCTGAGACTGGATATTGAATATGCATGCCATCTGCTAGCAGTTGTAACAGACTGCATGGAATATAGAGATTTGTAGGGAGTGAAGCCCGACCCATGCATTTTATTTTGCTGATAAAACAGCAATTGCATCTCAATCCTTTACCTGTTGTTGTTATTCACTACCTGCAGAGTATTTTTTGTTAACCGTCCTACCATGTTTATTGACAGCTTTTTTAGGACCTTGAGGTGGATCGCTGAATAAATGACAAAGTGTAAAAATCAGCTAAAACTTCAAAACTATAATGTTTTGTCTCTAAACCACAAGGATAGTTTAAAAAAATATAAAGGGTGGGTATATTTGACAAGATGTTTAGTCTGTATCTTGGCTGAAGTCCAATGATCTCTGATTATATCAACTGAGGTCGGTACGCAGAGAAATTATATGGCAATTACAGCTTTTTCTGAGTAGATCAAAATATCATTGAAAAAAAATCATATTTTTCAGTAATTCAAACTGAAAACTATATACAGAAAGTGGTATGTTTCTGTTATTTTGATGACTGTGGCTAGTGAAAATCTAAACTTTTCAGAGAAATTTGGTTTCTCTGAAAATCAGAATATCACATAAGATAAAATAGATTTTAATGTAGAAAAAGAATAGAGAAGAATAGAATAGAAATAACCTTTATTGTCCCTCAGTGGGGAAATTCAAGTGTATGAGCAGCAAAGTGACAGGATAATGAAAGCATGCAAATTCACACAAAGGCGAGAAATATAAAAACAAACAAACAAAAAAAAAGAATAAGAGACCATACAATAAGGGCCAATTTACAGAATAAGAAAAAACACTACCATTTTTAAAATTAGTATACTCAGGTTCAAAGAAATGTGCGAATGAGTAGGATAATTTAGAGAAATTAATATTTGTGCATTTATAAAACAACAGCAGACTATTTACAATAGAAATGGAAAAACTGCAAATAACAACAGGGATGTAAACACTTATTGAGTTTGTTGGGAGATGATGATTAGAAAGTCTTACAGCTGCTGAAGGAAGGATCTGCGATAATGCTCCTTTGTGCACGTAGGATGCAGCAGTCTATCATTGAAGGAACTCTGAAAGACCTTCATGCATGAGGTGTCAGTCCACTGAAAACAACTGCTCATGTACTGTATATAATTTGCTCTCAATATCTGGTCAGGCCTTCGTTTGCATGAATTACTGCATTAGTGCGGTGTGGCATGGTAGTGATCAGCCTACGGCTCTGTTGATGTGTTAAAGAAGCCTAGGTTGTTTTATTAGCTGCCTTCAGGTTGTCTACATTGTTGGATCTTCTGTCTGTTTTTGTCTTGACAATATTCCATAGATTCTTTATGACGTTTAAGTCAGGTCAGTTTGTTGACCAATCAAGCTCAGTGATTTATCAATCATTAACCAGATATTGGTACTTTTGGCAGTATGGACAGATCATGAGTCCTGCTGGAAAATTAAATTAGCATCTCCATAAAGTTGATCAGTGGAGAAAAGCATGATGTACTCTAAACTTTTTGGGTAAACTGCTGTGCAGACTTTGGGCTTGATAAAACACCAACAGATAAGACAGCTCTGTAAATCATCACCAACTATGGAAACTTCACACTGGACCTTAAGCAACTTGGATTCTGTGCCTCTTCACTTCTCATCCAGACTCTGGGACTTTCATTTCCAACTGATGTGTAAAATGGACTTTCATATGAAAAGAGGAGTTTGGACCACTGAGCTAAAGTCCAGTTCTTTTTCTCTTTGGCCCACGTAAGGACTGACACCGTCTCTGGTTCAGAAGTGACTTAAAACTGGGAAAGCAACAGGTTGAGCTCATATGCTGGACTCATCTGTATGTGGTGGCTCTAGAAGCTCTTACTTCAGCCACAGTCTGTTTTTCATTAACCTCTTAATGCCTGAAATTCCATCCAATTAAACAAAAAAAGGATTACTTGTGGTTTTGCAATCAGTCAAATAATTAGTAAGAGATTATAATTTTAAACATTGCACCTACCAACCTACCATTAGTGTAAATTTAGGTATGATGCTAATTAGATCCACTAGGGACTGAAGGAATAAAACAGACTGCTCAGTCTTAGCATGCTGATTATTTTGTTAATGCTAATGCTCAAACAAGACTTAGAAACTGAGTCAAAATATCAGTTTTTGAACAACCATTTTCACCATTACAGTATTTCAAATACAGCTAAAATTCCAGTCCTGCACAGCTCCTAGCCCCTTTATTGCAATATGAAATCAGTGTTACAAATTGAATTCCAACGCATGTTTTTGAACAATCATTGGTGTTCATCCTGTAGTGCTTCCAATACAGCTAAATACTGAAAAATCTGTTTGCTGTACTGGCCTACAAGCTTTTATTCCCAGGTGTACACTTTGGCTCCCATGAACCTTTTGTAGTTCATACTTCAACCACTTGATTGATATCAAAGCCCTTCTAACAGCTTTAGTATGAGAGGCATATGTATCAACCAACATTTGTAGTATTCATATACGTACAAATACTTCTTTTGTGGTTAATACAGCCAAGGGGGCACCCCTTGGCTGTATTAACCACAAAAGAAGTATAAAGCTAATTAGCTTCACTAGTCCATCTCCCTAAAACTCTTGCATGGGCTTTGATCGACCTCCAAAGCTTTTATCAAGGTAGCAGTTATTCCTGTGTCTTGTGCAGCTTTTTCTACAATACTTTTTCTTTCCACATTTCCATTTATATTTTTGAATACTGCACTATGTGAATTCACAGCTTCTTTAGCAATAACCTTTTATTGGCTTACCCCCTTAATGGAGGGTGTCATTGGCTGTCATCTCAGCTGCTTTCAAGTCAGTAGTCGTTCCTATGACTGTGTAGGCAATAACATGAGATTTTCAAAATCCTTTTTGGTCCTTATTGATTCTATGCAATTCCAATTTTTGCTGTAAGACATACATATTAAAATTAACAGAAATAAATACTTGAAATGCATTTCTGAGCTTCCATTTTGAAATGAATTAATAAATTAAATGAACTTTCTGGTGATGTTCTGATGTATTGAAATGCCTGTATGTGCATACAACAAAATATGCTCTTAATTTGAGCATATTTATAAATCGTTGAATCAAAATGAGGTTAAATGGATCTTTTTGTTTAACCAGTTTATGAAAAAATGGTGACTCTACTTTTACGACCACCCACCACTTCTGCTGCTGGTAGTTTCTATTCTCTCCCTGAGAGTCTCCCCATGGCAAATCTTTTTACCACATCATACATCATAAATTCAGCTGCTGGATAAAAAGAAAGGGTTTTATTCCAACCTGTCCAGCACAGCACTCTGTAACTAATTATCACACAATCAATATGAGAGAGACACAGAGGTTCATCAGAGGGATGAGCCACACATCAGCATGTCCTTTCACAGCTGCCGCTATACTACTGTGGCCTCCAGAGAAGCCTTCAGTCCACGGGATCGATGGTCCAATCTATCAAGTAAATCACCAGTAATTACTGGTGCAGTCTGCAGGCAACGAAGGACATGCAGTTTAACAGCAAAAGAGATTTTCATTTGCAAATTATCCCTATTTGTCTTCCGGTGCATTTTCTCACAGGCAGGATGTTTTCTCAGAGAAAGACAATTTACAGGATACAATGACAACATTAGAGTATTTCTGCATTAAATATAGACTAATGCATGAGTAAAAGCAATGGCATTTGTTGTTTCCATGTACTGAAAGGCAGGTATTTGTTTGTCAGACAGGAAGTGTGACTGTATTAACAGTGTAAACACGGCGGACGACTACGTTCTGCAATGTGCCCTTGGATAACAAATGAGCCCACGGACCATGTGTTGTATTCCCACCTGAAAAGTAAAAGCTGGAAAACAATGCACTGTCAAGAGTAATCCAGCCTACATGTTGGATGAAAAAGATGCGTGGGTTAAATGTTTTCTCGTACAAACACAAACACACTCACTCACACCCGCACTATCGGTCATTTCATCACAGCAGTGATAGAGAAACGACAAGTGCTCAAGAAGTGGTTTAGGGGTAGCAAGGTTTATATAAGGCTGTTGGTTTCTATCAACCCATCTTTTTTCTGTATGGCTTAAATTACAGAAGGCAGATATTATGCCTTGCAGAGATATTCAAACCGTTGAGTTTTTTCACATTTTGTCACCTTGCACCCTCAAACCTCCATGTATTAAAAAATACTTGATGTGATAGACTTACAAAAAGTAAAGCAGAATTGTAAAGTGGAACAAAAATGATAAATGCTAAAATTGACAACAATGTCAGTTGTTTGGAAATAAAATGTGTGTTTAGCCTCCTATACTCTGATAGCCCTAAATAAATTCCAGTGCAGCCATCATGTTATGGGGATGCTTTTCTTCACCAAGGATATTAAAGCTGGTCAGAGTGGATGGAGCTAAATTGGCTAGAAAGGACTTCAGACAAGAGATTATCCATGTGCTAGAATGCCCCAGTTAAATTCAAATAAGAATTTGTGGCAGCACTAAAAACTGATGTTCAGAAATGTTCCCAACCCAGTCTGACTGAGCTTAAGCTATTCCACAAGGAAGAATGGGCAAAATATTTTAGCTTCTATATGTGCAAGGCTGGTGAAGACTTGCCTGAAAAGACTTGGAGCTGTTATTGAAAGTAGTTCTACAAAGTATTGGGCTCAGGGGAGTGAATAGAAAGGCATACCTATTTTTCATCTGTGCCTCTGCTTATAAATGTTGCTATTATTATGTGATTTCTGAGGGCAACCGGTTGCACTGGATTTTATTTAGGGGTATCAGAGTAAATGGGCAGGAATAAAAATGCATCCCAAACATTTTAGATTTTCAGAAAACCATGTACCCTTTACTTTTTAACTTACAGTCATGTGGCACTTTGTTTTTATGTGTCAAATACATAAAATCCAATAAAATACATTGAAGTTTGTGGCCCTGATGTAAGAAAATGGGAAACAGATGCTTTTGCAAAAACTGTATCCAAGCCTCTTAATACCAAAGACATTTTCCAATGCATTCTTGCCATTAAATAATACTAGGTTTCTTAATTGAAGCATTCTTGAGGAACTGTGTTCAATATAATTTTTAATGACACAATATTTAAGAAACCAGCAATTCAAGGGTTGCCAAGTTACACACAAATAATTTCTAAATGATACAAAAACTGCAATACTGCATTTTTTTTTTATTGAATGTGTCATGAATGCGTCCCGCAGTTTGTGAAGAGGACGCTCCACACCTGCAGCTTGGAGTCATACATCCTGTAGTGGATCAGCTAGCTGCTGTGATTAATGTGACTTTATCTGTTATTAGGAGTGAATGAGCAGCAGTGCAGGCGCCAGAGACTTCTTGATCTCTCCTGTGACTAGTTTAACAAGAAGAAGATTAAAGCCCACACTTATGATGACAAATCCAGTTTCAATCTGTGTGAGTGAAAGGAGCTAATCACAGGATTCCATTGCTACCATTCAGAAAAAATGTCTGTCTTTGTGCTGGGAATTTGTGGCAGGGTTTTTCAGCACTTTCAGTCACTGAACGCTTCTGCTTTTTAAAAACTTATAAAAGCATCCATCCTTGACACCTGTTAACCTTTAGAGCTTAAATCTGTCAATTAGTTGTCAATCTACAAAGTTATAACTTGTGCTTTTTAAAAAGCTGTTGCTTTCAGCTTGGAAACCAAAAAAAAAAAAAAAAAAATGTTGGACCATTCAAACAGAAAGTTAATGAACTAAAATTGCATTCCAGGAAGAAAATCCTGCAGTAAAAATATTTGCAGTAAATAGTATGTGAGAGATGCTAAGCATCACGGTCAAGGTATTTAACAATCCACATAAAGAAAAGAACTACAGACGTTTCACATACAGGGAAGCAATGTACAAGAAATGGATACAATCTTGTTAAAACCCAGACTCTGCAAACATCACAGTCTTTAATGCAACCTGACCCCTGATGCGTTTCAAAGCATGCAACAAAACAAGTAGTACACTTGCACTTGGACCAGTTAAGTGTTTATGAAAGCTACATTTCCGTGTCAATGCTCTCTGATCACCCTTTTACAAGAATGACTTGAGTCCAACACTGCATCCTCAGTCCATTTGGTCAGATGAAAGGGAGATGAGTCCAGTGGGGACACATGCATATTCGCTTCACAAGGGAAACAATAGCACTGCATGTGAATCCAGCGTCATTTGCATCCTTTAAACCTTTCTGCTGATTTAAATTCATGACTGGGTCTGTCTGGAATGTGTTATTTGCATTCATGATTGGCATAAAGTGACAGAGATGCAAACACCTAAGCATTCAGGTTACATTATTCGCATATTACTCTTCAAAGGCTTAACGGTACAGCGTCCAGCTGACAGTAATGACCCTGTAAAGCAGTGATGTAGACTGTATTCTAATGGAAAGTTGAAGACCACTTAAAGTGCATGTGGAAAGTTTAAAGAAAAAAGGTTGGACTGTTGGTGAGGTAATAAAATATAAAAGACCTAAATATTTTATTTACTATTAATTTTTAAGACCCAGCAGCTCACTCTGTCAGATCAGGGAGGGTCAAACTCCATCGCTCTCCAGGGATGCTATATATGTTCAGGTCCAGGATTCTCCAAGAAATATTATTTTTTACTTTTAAATTTCTGTAGCCATTCCTCTATGATTTTGGTGGCATCATGCGTGCCATCTGCCTGATTGATAAACACTGACAGCTGTTTTTAGGGCTCTAAATCTTTTAAACCTTGGATGATCCTAAATGGTGTTGGCCTGTCTGAATAAGGTTCTACATATTTTAATCAGCTTCCTTATGATAGAAACTCCAGAAATGTCCTCTGATCACTCCCCAATTTATGATTTCCCATTCTTCTCTTTCAAACACTTGTCCAATTTTCTAATCTTCTGCATAAAACTTATAACTCATCCATTCATAGCACTTTTTGTCATGGCTCTAAACTTCACCCATTCCCCTCCTTTCCTTCATTTTCCCTCATCCCTTCTCCTCTTCCTCCCACTTACTGTTGTCATCATCTTTCTCTGTCACTCTTTCTCCCACTCATCCATCCTACTTCCCCTTTACTCTTTAATAAAACTCATTAAACTCACTTCAGTTCATCTCAGTTTGTGGTCCAAGGAGCATTCATTGCAAAATATACAACAAATAAGTCTCAATGCAATATCATTATCAGATTATTGTCAGTACTGTCTATTTTAATATTTCAACAAATAAATCTTTCAGCTCATCCTGCGTCTCTACTAATGTTAATTTGACCTCTTATTCTTCATGCCTACTTTTCTTGTTCCCCAGTGCACCATCAAGGGACGGAGGATACAATGACAGATGGATCACTCGGCTCTCAAGTTTGAACCTTCCCCCAATCCACCAGTCATGAGACTCTTCATATGTAGCTCTGCCTTCTGCTCTCCCTTAACATTGATTAAGGCAGTAAACTCACATCAGCAGCTGGGAAAGCTTTATTTACATTTGTTACTGTTATGGCTCTGAGTGCTGTGGACAGTTATTCAAATCTTATCTTGTTTCTTATCTTCTTCTAAATGCTGTTCTCCCCAAACTTTTTCCACCTCCTTTGTTATATTTGCATTTCTATAACTTTTGTGATAACTCATGTAGTTTCTACCCAAAGCACATGATGTACCTTTGATTTATTCAATAAAATTCAGTCTGCAGCAGGACTATTCCATTCTCTCCTTTAGTGGAGTAAAGCTGCCCTGACACTGAAATGCAATCAGAGCCACAGGACAGGGCGAGTGCTGACATTCTCATATATTTGCAGTTTTGGTTGTTTTGTATTCATAAAATGGCACCATATACTGCAGGATGTTCATACTGCCTATGCATCAATTCACACCTTCTTTGTTAATGAAGCAATTTCCAGTATTTAATTCATACTGTAATGCAGGAAAACTAATTTTTTACCCCAGTGAGGTGACTTAGAGTAAGGGGTCCTAATGTGTCCTTACATAAGAGTCAGCTGGCTCAAAGAACAAATAAATGGAAATAAGAGTCTATCACAAACTTTTCAGATAAGGCTAAATGAAATTTGAATTACATGGGTGTGGAAGCTTGTTTGCAGGTGAAAAGTAGGAAGGGATAGGGGGGATACATTGGTGAGGGGGCAAACTTACTTCGACAGGATCCAACATTGAGATCCTTTCTAATGAAATTTTATGTAAATATGCAAGTCTTCCAGTCAGTCTCACATGAAGGCACAGATCAAGACTAGTCTAATTTTAAAAGCATAGTGATTTTGCTAGAGGAAAAGAACAAGACTAAGGCTTTAAAGTCTTGTGGACTGTTGTCGATTTCCCCTCAAACCACCACACACCCACAATGGCCTACCTATATCAGCACTGTCTTTTAATGCAGATGTAACACATACCAAGATTCAGACAGAAAGCACGCCTCCGCCATCTAGTGGTCAGTGATGCCTGATTATTAATTTGCTTACAACCAAAAATATTTTTTTCTCCATGGCTGAAACTGATTTATTAATTTCCTAAAACTTGAAGCCAAAGCTTTCAAATATAAAGTAGATGTAGTTTAAACAACACCCTTCTCAAAATGTTTCCACAATAACCTAATGCAAACAAGTCTTAAAAAATAATCTTTATTGTCAGACAGGAAAGGCAACAAAATGCAGGATCCAGAATGTTATTAAATTTTCAAATAGTCACAACTGTGTGTGTGTGTGTGAATAAAATGAACAGTAGTTGCACATCTTAAACTCACAGAACATGAATGTCCTGTCACAATTAGATTATTGCTTAAAGAAAATATTTTAAAAGACTAGGCTTCAGAGACGTCAAACAGCTTCTTATTTCCTTTTTGAACAGTTACTTTCACCAATGCACTAAATACTTTGTCATATAAAATGACTAAATGAAAACTTATAAAGAAAAAAAAAACATTTAAAAAAATAGTCTCTCATTTTACATGATCTACCATGTAAATATTATGAACATCTCACCCACATTAAGAACAAAGCACTTCTGCTAAAAGAGGCCAGGCCTCACCTCTCCTCTGTGCCCTGAACGTTGCGCTCCCTCAGCACAGACAGTCACGAAAAGATTCCTCAATATCAAATCTGAGTATCCTGAACATGGACCCCCACATTAGAAATAATCAAAACTATCCCCATCATTGTGTCACCAAGGCACATCAGCTCTCCTGTTTGTCTTTAACCAGTAAGGCCGTGTGCTGCCCTCCACTGGATGCCAGGAGAACTTCACGGTTTTCCAGCTGCTTTCCTGTCATCTTCACTGGGCTCCACTCATCGTCCTCCTCTCCTGTGCCGAGCTGCATGTTGGTTCCCATACCCCAGGCATACACAGATCCTGAAGTGTGTGTGTGTGTGTGTGTGTGTGGGGCGGGGGACAAAACCAGCAGTGAGAACTCAACTACAAAATAACTTGCAGTCAAGCACAGAATAATGAAATCTGCTCATTAATTTTTGAAAACTGAATTTGACCAAGATTTAAGTGTTAAACTAGAGGAAGATTGGCCATCTTCACTCAATACATTTTTAAATTAATCGATGATTTTACAATTTGTAGTTTCAGCAAAACATTGCTTTTGTTTCACTCTTGATTGTTTAATCTCAGGAAATCCAGAGCAGCACTGCAGAGGGTCTACTGGCTTAACAGACAAGCAAAGCTGAACAGCCTGCTAGAGAGACATTTCTGTAGCAGGGATATGAACACTGAAATGAAACTTGTTAAAAATTCAAGACTTCCTCTACCATCATTTAACACCATCAAGGTCTAAAGCAGAACGAATGTCAGATTAAAGAAATATCAAGGTAAGAAACATGAAGTAGAAACAACACACTGCAGCTGTTTATGAGTAATGTTATAGCAACTGCATAATCTGTGGAGGTTTGTTTTCAAAGTCTGATGGCAACTCAGTGAAAACTTAACGAATCTGGAAGAGTTGCTTCTGTGAAGAACAAGAACCGTCTAGAATCGTCTATGACTGAGGGGAGTGGGATGCTAACGCTGTAGCACACTCCATATTGAATATCTACAGATAACACACATGGCTGGTCAGAAAACATGAGATAAGAGGAGGTCAGTCTGTTTGGCTATAATTAAGGTGTGGAGAGTTGGAAGATCTTCTTGGCCTTAAGAGAAGACAAAACTGCTGATGCACCAATGAATCAGCTGCCAGGAAGCAGCAATTATTGTAATGTTTTTTGTTATTGTTATCTTGGGGGGTGGGGGGGCTCTACAACTAGGTGTCCTGTACAACAAGCTCTGGCTGATCAAGCCTGGGAACCCCAGGAAGCAAGAGTCTGGTTGGGATTATTACTTTTGCTGTCCAAACTACTTTTCCACCACTGGTTCTGACAACATCAATAAATGCCATCATACAGTTAGACTTTAAAATCTAACAATTCAATTACTGTGTGCTCTTTAACAGCACATTTCTAATGACTGCAACTGTTGCAGGAAGGTAGCCTTTTTGACGACACCATTTTTCTGCCGCGTTCTACCTTGATTTCCCCAATGAGGAAACATGTTTCCATGCAAACAACTGCCTAAGGCAACGGTGATGACAATCTAAAGGTTCCGAAAATAGCGTTTATATAAACCTATTTAATGTTATCCAAGACAGAAAAACGAGGCTTTGGTTCATGGTCCTTTCTAAATGGTAACTTCCACCTGCAAGACCAACTAATCTGAAACAAGGACAGTTATCTAGTGCAGGAAGGATAATAAATACAAGGTTAACAGAATTGAACAGCAGAAATTCTGAAGTATCATTTTAAATGCATCAAAACTGAAAACTGACTATTTTCTGAGTAAATATGTCAATAATATCTTCTTAAAATGCACTTTGAATTTAGTAAAAATCAAATTATGGTTGTGACTTGATGTATGCATCAAGATCATCGTATATTGCCTTCCTTTTCTGTTGGATACTAAACCGTTTCTTCTGTTAAGGACATGCAGCACCTCTTTTTACTATGGCCAATGTTTGTTCACATAAGCATTGTTCAAAAAGATCAGATTTCAAAAACAACTTCAGTTTTTTATTAAGATAAATTTGATTCCGGAATCTTTTAACCAAATACTGGGGATGCACAATAACTTTTTTTTTAAAAAAAAAAACCCAATAACTAATAGTTTTCTCCTTCCAAAGGCCGATAACTGATAATAACCGAAAACATACCTGGAAATAAGAAAGACCAGTGAGCAAAAATGTAAGGCTGTGACATCAATACTCTGAGGCCAAAAAAGATGACTCTTTAAAAGCTGATATACAATTTTGAAATGAAAAACTATTCAGACAACATTTGCCAAAATACATAAACAGAAACCATATGTCAAATGAACATCTGTTTAAATAAGGTGCATTACTTATGGATGAAAAAGAAAAAACACTCAAGGTCTCTAAAATTGATCAGCGATTTAAAATAAATATAAAGTGAAAAAAATGCATTCCATAAGTTCAAAATAGAAAATGCTCTGACAAGTTGGATTCAAAGTACATTTATATTATTAATGTATAATAATGGATATTTATAACCTTTATATCCATGGTGAAGCTTATATGAATATGACTGGTAGGGGGCAGCATTAAGTTAAGCCAGCCTGATGGAAATTATTAGAAGAGGAAGCTTATGTCATTAATATTGCTGCCAATCAAAGCGGCATTTGGCAATGGAATCATACTTCTCTGAAAGACGCACATCAGAAAAGTAGCGGCAGCTCGGCGTGATAACCGTGGCTCCCAGTGGCTAATGAGCCGAGAACAGCCTCTGTCTTCGACGAGGGTGCAGAGCTGGTCCTGAAGCGCCATCATTCCTATTATGAGATCTTTACTCGCTTCACCCCTTGTATTATTCAAGGCAAATTTTCTTGTTTCATCAAAAGCGTCACCGATTTCAGGTGACTGATCAAATTTGTCGTGGTAAAGGTCGCGCTGTTGTTCTCCTCGCAGCGTATCGTCTTCCTCCGAAAACTTCAATAAGTTCCAAACTACATCCGTTATTTTGTGTGTTTACTGACACCCTGTGCTGTGTTCACATGGTGTTGGAAGTTCCCAGGTTGGGAGTCATTCTGACCTTTTATGTTCATATTTCTGTTGTTTACGTGTAATATCCTGCGGTAATTGATATGTTATTTTTAACTATTATTAAAATGATGACTGAGTTGTTTTCTGACATGAGGGAATTTTAAAGTGATTTATTTCCAGTCAGACAGTTCTTCTCTCTAATCATACCGAGCCACTTGAACTCCGTGCAAGTCTCATGCAGGAGAGGAGCGCTTGATTTAAAAACAAAACAAAACAGGTACACCACCAAACATGTTATCAGTACTATTTGTTATGATATTGGGCCAGTAAGAATGATGTCATAATTTCTTGATATTGGGCCGATAATTATCGTGCACCCCTACCAAATACACATGTACAACTCAGAAACTGCCTTCAGTTTGTTTCTCACCTTCTCTGGTGACTGCGTAGCTGACAGAGGCTCCACATGACACTCCTTTTGCCGGCTCCATCCCCACCACAGGAGTAGGCTCACTCTTCTCTTCAGCTCCTTGACCAAGACCGAGGCGACCGTACTCTGCTCTACCCAGGCTATAAACCTGCCCTTAAGACACATAAGGAAAAAAAAAGATCCTGTTTGCTTCTCATTTACATTTTCTTTAACAGTAACATTTTCTTTACATAGTAGTAGTATTTAAAGCAAGTCTTATTTATTCTTAATAAATCAAAGTCCATAAGCTTGAATCATCTGTGGTCTGCTTACCTTTAGCATCGAGACAGAGCGTGTGATGTTGTCCTCCAGAAAAGTCCACCCAGGCAGTTGTGGAGTTCTTGAAGCACGTCAGTTTTACTGGGGCAAAACACATCTTGGTGCTTTGAGTGCCTGGACACATGGTGTAGAAAAATGTATACTTTTAATCGCGAAGGCATGTACTAACACCTTATATTGTCACAATAAATTAACTCAACAAACAAATGCCACCAACATGAACAGGTCTCTATAAAAATAAACAGCAAAAAGTCACTTTTACCCAGCTGATGGTAGTTTGAGAGACCAAATCCATACACATATCCCTCTTTAGACACAGCAAAGGTAAAATACGCTCCACAGAAGGCATCAGTGAAGCGAACTTTCCCTTTAACTTTCACTATCTGTGGGACCAGCAGTCGTTCTAAAAGGACACAGTTCACAAAAACATATGAGCGACATAATATTTTCCAATTGAATTATTTCTTTTTTCATAACAAGTAGGGGAAGGAAAGCAACCTACCAAGACCTTTCCTGCCTCCTCTGTTTGAAAAACACTCTGGTACTCTTCCCAGCTGCCCCTGCTCTCCAGAGCCCGATGTGTAAAGGTTTCCATCCAGAGTCAGTAACACCACATGGTCATTACCTATTATTGCATTAACAGTTTAAAACAAACAAACAAACCCATTAGCTCACAAAGTGAAAATATGAAACCAGTTACAGTGAAACAAAGTATTGCATACCTGAAGCAATTTTCACAACAGGTTCTTTGAGGGGGATTTTCACTGGAACAGGACATGTTTTCATGGCCTCCAGAAGACCAATAACACCATTGTTGTCCTGGAAAAAAATTGGTCAAACACATTCATGGTAAGCACTTTTCAAAAAACATAGAGTAGAAAATAGAAGAGGAGATTATTGGCAGAACCATAACATAAAACCTGGAAAAATTGGCTACAGGTGAGAGAGAACAAAGCTTTTTAAACAGAACATAAGTTGAATCAAAATGTTGACATTAAAATATTACAAAATTCCTCAACAACAACACAAACAAAGACACTTCTTCAAATGTTTTGTCAAATATAAACAGACAAACTGATTAAGCCTCTTTAAGATATGCATTGGTTACCAATAATCAATTGACCCATGAACATCAAGCACCTTTATCTGTGGCATTTCTTCACATTTTCAAGAAGTTCAAACAGGCAGAAAATTATTATTCCTATTTTTTTCATCGAATGTCGCCATCTATCACACAGCTGGTGTTTGCTTTTCCACTGCATTTCACTTCACTTTACAATGTATTATGACTTGTAACATCGTGCAAGTAGAACAAGGCCCATAGTAAACACCTTTCACATATAGCTAAATAAAGATAAAGTTTGCAACACATGTGAAGATTTCCAAACATATGAGAAGTTGATATAAGGAAAACAAAAAAACAAAAACGGCCAACCCTGAATGAGCCCCAGATGTACACCGATCCATCCTCTGTGAGTGCAGCAGTGTGGCTGTCCCCTGCAGACACATGGACCACCTTCTCATTCAGCACCACCTTTCCAGGAACCATTTCGGACCCTTCTTCTGACGTGTCTCGTCCCAGAGCTCCATCATCGTTACAGCCAAATGTGTAGATCTAAAAACAGCCAATAAATGATAAACTGAGAAATATGGCCTTTTAATTCAATTCAACCTTTGCAAGAAGAAAAAGACAAATGTTGACTCACATGACCAGTTTCACTGAGACACACTGTGTGCATGCCTCCTGCCACCACCTGCACAATGTTCTCTGGTAGTGAAAGCAGGGCTGGCTTCTTCCTCTCAGTGATGTTCTCACCTAAGCCCAGCTGTCCAACATCACCTTGGCCCAAAACTAGAACCTGGCCCACCTCTTTACAATGACTCCTGTGTGACACTATAACACACAACATAAAAGGAATTATAAACTATTATTCATTTCCTTACAGGAAATGGACTCAGACATCAACAGAGACTTGCTCCATTAGAGGAGCGAGGCTGGATAGCTTCGTAAGAGGATGCTGCTTAAGAGAAACAAAAGCAGATGAGATTATCTTTTTTTTCTTAACTGGCTTAAATATAATGATCAACATGCAGTTGGTAGTAATAATACACCTTTTAAATTGGTTCACCAATAACTCCAAGAAAATAGAAGATTGTACAGTAACCGAATAAAGATATTTTGTGTGGTTGAAAAAGATGTTCTTGAAGTGACAGGTTCACTTACAGTTCATTACAGGTTGTGTCAGGGAATTTAATCCAGAATGTAATAATGTATACAAAACGGTTGAAGAAAGCAGTTTAAACTGTGGTGGTAGTGGCCTATTGACTTTATGTTTGTTTTGGCCCTTTCCAGAGAAAGTAATAAGCCAAAATCAGTGACAGCAGGCCAGATCTCATAGAAAACTACAATTCTGTATCAGGCAATTGAAGCCTGTTACATCTCTAGCTGAAAGCCAGAAATACAGAATACAATGCAGGCTTAAATGTAGTCTTGTAGCACTTTTCCAGATTTTCTAATAACTCATATGAAACCAACACAACTCTAAAGTTTATGATTTACCTTTTATTTTCTTGGATCCTTCCACATCTTCAGCAATGGCTGAAGACTTCCTCTTGGTGGCGGTCTTTTTGGCAGGCATGGCAACAATGCATTCAAACTACAGGAAACAATGGACTGGTGAAAAACTGTATTAACCTGGATTTTCCTTTTAGTTTCAATCAATTATTTTCAATTATTAGTTAAATCAATAATAAAAAAAAATGCCATAAACAGTCTCAAAATCAATGCTACTGGAGACAAAAATGTGGCTAATTTGAACAACTGAAATATAATGCATTTAAGCCACCTATAATCTTCAAAAGTCTATGACTTAATAAGACTAAAGTCTAGCAGTATAAAACCTAACTCACAGACAGCCTTGCTGACCTACAACAGACACAAACAGCCTTTATTTCATTGACCAGTTGCTGATGGGGTTTAGCAGCTGTGAGAGGATCATTTTACGCAGGAAACAGCTGTACTTTCTCCACCTCTGCTACGAAGTTCAGAGGTGGAGAAAGATGAAAAGCAACATTCAATGTGAGCATTTATAGTGAACCACTATAGTCTTAACGCTAGTCTGGGCTTAGTTACAGCCACAAAAATTATCACAATTATTCACTTTACTCACATGTGTGCATGACGATTTGTCAGGCTACCTTACCATTTAGTAAACTCGGACAGCTTAAATTCAGCTACGTGACCTAACACTTTCCACATGTGTGCTATAGTTAGCTAACCTTAAATATATCTATACAAAAACACGACAAATTTATCATATTTTAACAGTTAAAGTAACAAATAAAACATTTAATAGTTTTACATTAGTGAGGCATTTGTTTAAAATAAATATGAAGCTCGGTCGAGTATCCAGAAGCCACCGCCAGCTAGCTACAGTTAGCATCACACTCGGTAATGAATGAACAGCGGGTACAAACTATGGTAACTTCACGCCGCGGAAATTAGTAATGTTGGGTTTATTTCTATGTTGTTAGCTCTATCATGACAAATATTGGGTGACAGTTTTACTAACCTTAAAACTTGTAACAGTTTGTATTTTGAGCAGAGGTGAACGTACACAGTCTGTTCCCGGTTTTCACACGCGGAATAGACGTAAGACATCACGTTCTTTGGGACCTTGAGAGAGCATGTTTTCTTAAAGAGACAGTGAGGCTTTGAACGAGTACCGACCCACCATTTTCATACTAAAAATAGGCAGATGTTTGGAAAAACACAAGAATTTACTGTGACATAAAAACACAACTTGTCTCCTTAAATGTTTTATTTTCAGTTTTTGTCACATTTAAAGCCGCAGTACGTAACTTTTATTTATCTACATATTTGTTGAAACTGTCACTATGTCGTGACAGTATGCTACGAAACAGATAATCTGTGAAAAAAAAAAAATCAAGCTCCTCTGCCTTTTCCCAGTGCTATCTGGAAACAACAATCAGAGCCAAGAGGCAGGTCTTCGCACTTAGCGCTGTCAAACACCATGCCTGCGGCGCTGTTCAACCACCTCCCTCCCTTGCTCGTTGCCACTCTGCAGCTCGCAGAGGCTAGAGGCTAGGCTAGTTAGCATGGTCACCAATAACGATAGATAAACGGTTTTCCTGGAACGGTAAATTGTTCCTCCGCCATTAGCACATTTGGCAGCGAGTAAATGAGGTTGAGTGACAGCGCTGATAAACTCTTCCTGGCTCAGATTGGTTGGTTTTGGTCAGGAGCGGTGCATTTCTTCAGACAGCTAAAGAGGTTTAGTGAGGATGTGGAGGAGCTTGATCTTTTCACAGATTATCTGTCTCATAACATACTGTCACATGTTGACAGTTTTAACAAAAACGTTAAAAAAAACATATTTTTGTAACAGTTACATACTGCAGCTTTAAGTATTTTAGATGTTCAAACAATTTTTAACATCAGGCAAAGATGGAATAAAATCGATAGAATAGAAATATCCTGTATTGTCCCACAGAGGGGAGAATCAGATGTAACACCAGCAAAGATAGGACCTTAAATACAAAATGCAGTTTTGAGGGAAAGCTTTGGTTTATTAGGAGAAAAAAAACCTATGCAAAATAACCTAACCCAATGTGGAAAAAAAGTAATACCTCCTAACCTAATAGCTGATGTAAGCTATTCAGAAGTGGACTTGCTGGTGTGCATTTACCAAAAGTATGTAGCTGAGCGCAGAATTAATACTTCTATCAAAAGCACCCACAGACCATCATACTACCACCACCATGGTTGACTGTTGCAATGCCTTTCTATTTTTGGAATGCTGTGTCAGTTTTACAGCAGATGTAACAGAATGCACACCTTTCAAAAGGTTCCACTTTATTTGTGCAAAGAATATTTACCCCCAAACCAAGATTCTGAGTACAATAGAATCAACCATTATTAAAGACTTTAGAGAGTCAAGAAAAAGTGACAAAGTTTAATGTTTAGTTTACAAGCAACCACATTAAAAAGGCTATTTCTTTTTGCTCTACAGACAAACAACTAGTGTAGTGTGCATGAAATGTTCCCCCACTCCTCGAAAACAAGAGACAGATTATTAAATTAGCATTAAAACACGACTCTGGTAATATAAGTATCAAATTATGAAAGCTTGAAAGTTGCTTTGCCTCAGGCCAGTTCTGGACATTGCTATGCTAATATAAAGTCAGGTATAAATAGTATTAATAATAATAATACCAATTATAACAAACTCTATAGCACTTTAAAATGATCCACCCCTATTCTTAATGTGATTAAAACCTTGCTAAATATCAAATTTCCTTGAAAACAAACAAAACATGGCCAGTTAAAATACAACGGCCTCCACACCTAGAATCTCTGATAAAGAGCTAAAAAGACTTAGCTTTCATTGCATCAGCATAATCTTATACTGAATGATGATCATCCATTAATTTAAGTAAATTTATTTAGTGGTGGAAAAAAAAGTCCCACTAACAATCTAAATCAGACAAATTATTTGTTGGTGTTATTTCTTTCAGATGAGACTGAGACTGAACCTTTCAGCGACAAACACTCTGGGTGGGTCTGGTGTGAAACAAAGGTCACAGCAGGTAATTATTTTTCAATGTGGGATCATTTTCCCCTCTAAATACATGTACTCAAATTTAAGGTTGTATCAGTGGGTTTATATAAATGCAATAAAATCTGAATTTCCTTTAAGACTTTTTGCACATCTTTTACCAAACTCCTCAACTGTGGGGGGCGCTGTTGTACAGTCATATTAGGTGGGGTGGGGGAAAAATGAGCCAGGCACATCTTTAATTCAGATGAGGTTCAGAGAATTATAGCATTATTTATTCAGATCCAGATGTGACTATTTACAGTTAAAAAGAAAACTCATCGGCTCATACAATTCAACATCCAAATTAAAACTGAACTTTTTTTGTTTTGTTTTTTTTTTTTTTTACAGGAAAAGAAAGGTGTTCCATGTTCCCATTCTTGTAGCATTTAATCACAAACTAATATTTTGTACTTAAAAAAATAGCAACCTATGATACCTTTATATTTAAAATTTATTTCCAAATAAAGGGAAGACAAGATATACAGAAGCATCAGTTAAACCTATATGAACCTGTACACAGCATAGAGAACCCTGTAAGCTACTGGCCAGACAAAAGTACAATAAAACACACCTGCAGCTTCAAAATTCTCCAACCAAAATTGACTCCCTGTTGACCGTTTATACATTTTTTGATTTTTTTTTTTTAAATTGTTGTATAAATCCCTGATCTACGCTCACAGCAACTTATATTTAAGCTCTTATTACAGACACTATGAGAATGACCTTATTTAAGATGGCTACAGAATGCATTGCTTGTTCAATCTTTAAAGGGAAGTACAAAAACTCATAAAAAAGTATAAATGAAGAGAGATCATCCAGATCCAATGGCACTGGACGTCTGGTTGGCTCATGCAGAGGATTGCAAAAATCAGTTTCCTATAGTTCTTCAGGCATTGCTTATGTTGGCACGCATTTAAACGCAGATGGCCTCCCTGACCTGCACTTTTTTCCTGCAGCTAGTTTGACACTAAATTGGCCACCTTACATCACAACCACAAATACAGGCAAAGCCAAATAATTAAAAAAAGGCTCAAATATAAGCTCTCACTATGCATGTGATTACAATTATAAAATAAAATGTCTTGTGCATTACAGAATATTTTATCATAACATCTTTCCCCAGTTGCATTCTAAGATATAACAACAGCAGTCTGTACATAACTATAATATAATATAAAACACAATATCCCAGAGATGCCAAGTCCTAAAGCGGAAAATGTCCAAATCTTCACATTCCAGTCCTTCAGTCTCTGTTATCTATTATTACTGTGTGGAGTATGATAGGTCCTCATCATTATTACTGTTTTTATTGTATGCTATTACATTAACAAGATGAGTTAGTGTTTCCATATACAGTAAAGAGAAGAAAAAGGCAACAAAGAATGAGGCCGTGTTAAAGGTTTTAACTAGATCCAAGTCTCTGAAGGGTACCACTCACAGCAACACAGTGAGAGTAAGCCCTGTGGTGTAGATTCTCTGCCACCTCACTCCCTCGTTGGCACACTGGGTCTCTCCCATTCCCATTCCCATTCCCGCTCCCCACAACCCCCACACCCCCTGTTGTCTAGGAGAAATACTGCATCTGGACCTTGCCCGCCACATCTCGAGTCAGGCAAAAAGCGATGTAGTGAGAGGGAGATGTAAGCCAAGCGGCGGGGATTCTCATTGTGAGTCACTTCCAGGCTCTTCCCTGTTTAAACAGTCCAGCAAAGTCTGGAAATGGTGAGGAAAAAGAGCAGTCTGCGCACGGAGCCGCTTCTTTTCACAGAAATCCTAAGTGCTTCATTACCCAAGAGCGTGGATGCTAAGGTCGATGAAACCTAAACAAAACACAGATCAGAGATCCAGTGAGGCATGAAAATAAATTCATCACCCTAAAACTGATCATACTGATCATGGTGCACATTTCTTGAGACGTGAATTAGTATATTTTTAGTATTAGGCCTAAATAATCACCTTGCTAAGTATTAACACCCCTTAAACTTCACACATTTTGTCACATTATAACCACAAACCTCTTGGTATTTGATGGGATTTTTTTGGTTTGAGCGACACAAAGTAGATCATGATTTTGAGGTAGAAGGAAAATGAGTCTTTCTGCATTTTATACAAATAAAAAAAATGAATACAGTGGTATGCATTTGTATTCAGCTCCACTCAAATATATTCAAATATCCCTAAATAAAAGATGCACCAGCTGTCAAAAGTCACCTTGAAATCCAGCATAAAAACAGTTGCTCTGTGAAGGTCTGAAAGGTTTGTTGGAGAACACGCAGAAGACCACAGGAGACAGGTCAGGAAGAAAGTTGTGGAGTAGTTTTAAGCAGGGTTATATCCTAAGCTGTGAACATATCAATAAGAACATGGGTGTCTGCCTAAATTGACAGGCTGGGCAAGGGGAGAACTAATCAGAGAAGCAGCCAAGAGGATCATGGTCACTCTGGAGGAGCTGCAGAGATCCACAGGTCAGGTAGGAGAACCTGTTATCAGGATAACTAACAGTTGTAAACTCCACAAATCTGGCTTTTGTGGAGAAAGGGAAAGAGGAAAGTAATTGTTGAAAGAAAGCCATAAGAGCATTACCACAAGTCATGTGGAGGACACAGTAAGTATGTTAAAGAAGGTGCTTTGGTAAAATTAGATCAAAATTGAACTTTTTGGCCTACATGCAAAATGTGTTGCTATATGTGATGTGCAACTAAAACTGCACATCACTCTGAACACACTCTTCCCATGGTGAAACCTGGTGGTAGCAGAGTTATGTATCACTCTAAACAATCAAACAATATATTATGAGTTTCACCTCTTGAACTTAATTGCTGAAATAAATAGCCTTTTCTGTGGTATTCAGATTTATTGAGATGCACAAGTATTATAAAGTTAATGTTCAACCCATAAATAGCAAACCTTGTGTAAATTCTGCTTTCTTCATGAACCTCCATTTCAGTGCTTTTATAGTCGTTGAGCTCCTTTCGAATGGCGGCCTACAGAAACCAACAGGTACTGTTAAAACAAGGAACTTCAGAGGAAAAATATTGGACATCACACATGGTTTCATTACCAAGCAAGAAAACAACACCAATTAGGTGTATTTTTCACATAAATTAATCTCTGCTTGATTAGTTTTATAAAAAAAAATAATACCTTGTCTGCTGGAGTCAGCTTGGTCCACGGCTTGTCCGCCCTCCTGTCGTAGTCCTGGGCTTCTGTGACTTCCACATACTCGTGGAAACGCAGGATCTTTCTCGCCTGCAGTTCTGCGACTGTGGGTCTTTGACTCAGCTACAACAGAATGATGATTTTTGTTACTGTTTAATATCCAGCAAAAACAAAATATGACACCTGGATGTTTGTTGTTGATGTGCTTGTTCACCTTTCTGGTCAGACGCCGTTTGATCTCCCTGACCTCTGCTTGCCTGTCAGCCTGATTTTTGGCTAAAAAAAGAACAGGGACAGAGCTTATTTTAGACTTGGATGTGAAAGCTTGGTTTGATATGCAGGAAAGGCAGAGAAGAAAGACGTTTCCAAAATTAGATCTCTCAACTGAATTGAGAAACCTTTTCGTGCACAAATTACAGAGGAGACAGCTTTGTTTTATATGCTGGAACGTAGCTTGAGTGGTACAATTAGGCTTCACTGAAACAAATAATTCAGAGTTAAAACAATCACAGCAGTGAATGATGAGTTAACATTTGAGAGAATCATTGCTGTGTTTTACCGATGCATTAAAGTGAAAGGGAGAGACAGTTAATACTGACGCTGAAGGATGTTCCTTTGCTCAAGTTCCTCAGCAGTTGGTCTCTGGCTGAGTCGCCTAAACACGTAAAAAACAAACTTAAAAAACAAAATCGCTATTTTTACACTGTTTTATCAACTTTTATGTCAGGCAATAAGTAGGACAATGATCTAAAAATCTATTTCTGCATTCTTTTTAGAAGATCAGATTTGACATTGTCTGTTTAAACCTCAAACGGGGAAAAAACCGATGACAAACAGTGTATTTACCGTGTGAGTGCAGTGCCAATCTGTGTGCGAATGGCCTCCCACTGCTCCCTGCTCTGCCAGGTTAAGCCCGTCTGACCCGGAGGCTGATCCTCTCTGCTGCTTCTCTCCTGCGTGAACCTATCCCTGTCCGGGGCACAGGGACGGCTGCTCAGCTTCAGAGCCAGAGTGTCCTTCCTCTTGACCCTGCTGGCCAGAGCACCTGCATGAAAGAAAAACAGAAAAAGAGAGACGGGTAGTAGCTGTGGAAGAGCACCAGAACATTGCATAGCCTCACGTAAGAAAAACAGACGGGCTTCCTACACATTTTTAATGTCCAAACTTCAAATTTTCCATGATTCCATACCCACAAAAAAGCTACAGACTGTAAGGGTGTGGATGGGTGGATGGACGGACGGATATTTTTCAATACTCTTATTTTCTTTTTCTACCTTATTCAGACCTCAAAAAACACTTAAATTAAATTTCATACTTTTCCAGACTGTGCAAAAAATTTTGTAAAATCATCATTTAAATGAGTTTCTGTCAACAGAGACGAAGCTTACTGAGTGGGGGCTCATCCTCTTCATCAGAGTCTTCCTCTCTATTGACCACAGGATCGTCTGAATCACTGTCCTCCCTGTGCATGTCATGCTGTCCCTGCTCATCATCTTCCTCATCTTCCTCCTCCTCACTGCTATTTTCCCCGGGAAGGACACAAACACCAGCATCACCGACCAGGCAGCGGCGACTCCGTGGCTCCAGCTCCGGCTGGGGGATCTCCCCATCATACTCCTCCTCTTCCTCATCATCTTCCTCCTCTTCTTCTTCTGAGTAGTCATCCTCAGATCTGACAGGAAGAAAAATACTTTGAATGGATAAATACACATGCTGAGCTTGTCTTTATATATTAATCTGAGAACTTTTCAATCAGACAATACTAGTTTTCTGACTATAACACACAGCACAAACTGAAACATTGTTGTGTAGTAAGTGTTGCGACTATAAACATATCTCAAAATCATCTGGGGACCGGAATTAGACAATTTTTAACCTGATCAGCCCTGACTAGTACCCAGCTGGTCAGAAACCCTATCCAAATTACTGACCAGATAATGTAAAAGTACCATATCTAAACGCTGGCGGGTCCACTCTTCAGTGTGGACGCTGACTTAGTAAAGAAGACTGAAAGGTATACTGTTCAGTATCAGTGAGGTCTTTAAATGAAGTCAGGAAGAACACATATATAAAAATTGTAAACTGATGTATGACATTGTCTGCTCTTCTGTACCTGAGAGCAGGAGATTTCAAGCAGATAACAGAAAGGCTGGACAGCAAAGTTGCTGTTTTATCCCTCTATGCTTTCAGTCTGAGTGTGTCATGAAACATGCTTAATTTGAAAATGTTGGCAGCCATTTTTAAAATGTTATCACAACTTTGTTTTAAAATATTAGTAAAACACAGTTTTACAGGTCACATTTGATTCTAATATATAGAAAAGAAATATTTAAAAAAAAATGTTGAATGTTATGTATTATATATTATATAGATATCTGCTAAAATCAGCACTGGCAGATAAAAGTTTTAAAAACACAGGAGGTTGGAAATCTGCCACCAAATTTTGATCAGTGCATATCTGAGCATATCTGATTATAAGTGGTGTAACAGATCTCATAATATTAAGGCATCACAGTATTTGTCATCAAACTGAAGTCTGACTTGCAAAGCGCTCTGTAGTCTGTGTAAAATATGAAGGCAAGTGCAAAATATCTGACACCCTGTGTCTATGTCTGAGACTTATTTTGAAGTAAGAAAGGAAGTAGTTTTTGTGTTCTTGATGGAGTTGACTAATAAAGTCTGCTTGTCAAGCCAGCAACATTCATACATTAACATTAAATAAAAATTCAACACTTTTAAATAATTTTTGAGACAGCATTTTTGCTACCCAAAAGAACAATGACATGCTGACAGACAAGATACAAATAGTTTGAATGCACTGGGAGAATACTGCAGCTGGCTAACCATTAGCATCTGCTGAGAGTAGGGTTGGCCTCTGCTTTGCAGCTTCATATCAGTGGACTATTTTACAGTTCTTAATGGTTATGGACTCTATCTCATGCTTTAAGATGAAATTATTTTTCCTGGTCAAATTTAAATAGAAATATTCAACACCAAACTAAATAACATGCCATATTCTTTATCCAAGCAGTCTCTTGCAATATTAAAGCTGCAGTATGTAACTTTGCACTGCTTCCAACCTAAAACAATCAATCAGAACCAGGAGGAAGGTCTTAGTGCTGTCAATCATCCTCATGTTTGTACCGCTAAATGTTCTAATGATGAAAAAACAACTTACTGTTCCAGGAAAACTGTTTATCCGCCATCATCGGTGGCCATGCTAACAAACATTAGCATTAGCAGCAGGCTATGTTGTTATGATCCAGCTCCAGCATAGCAGAGAGCAAGAGGGAGTGTGAGCGGAGCGTACATGACGATGACTGACAGCATTCAGACCCTCCTCCTGGCTCTGATTGATTGTTTCTAACTGAGCTGTGTATTTCTGCAGTTAGTACTGGGAGCACTGGGAGATGGCAGAGGAGCTTGATTTTTGTTACAAATTATTTGTCTTACACGCTCACAACATAATGATAATTTTAACAAATATATAAAAAAAAAAAAATTTTTTTAAAAGTTACATTCTGCAGCTTTAATATTTCAAACATTTATATTGCAGCAGTGATTGTGATTTACTATATTGTGAAACTCAAAAATCTCCTCGCATGAGATATTTTATGTAAAGACCAGTGTTACAAGAAGTAGTATAAAACTCACAGTTTTAGTGGCTGAATGCTGACAGGCAGAGGTCGACCGCGATCTGTTTGATACTCTGGAGGGGTTTCAAAAAGTAGCGCATGTGCACGTTGCGCCCCATCTGGATGAGGCTGCGCTGGGCCAGGACTGGACAGGGCTCGCTGGATCATGATGTGCAGCGGGACGGGGGCTGGGCGCTGGGGCGACTCGACAGTTGGGCTCGGTGGGTCGAACAGCATCGGTATGGGCTGGGGAAGTGGGTGTGGGTAGGAATGCTGATGGTGGAGGTGGTGGGTGTGCATGTGCTGGCGGGGTGGAGAGGGCGGTATATGGGTGGGCAGGGGTGGAGAAGGAGGAGGAGGGGGCAGTTGGAAGCCCACAGGGAGGCCACTGTGGTCCTCCACAGAGTGCGGGGACGGGTTGACGGGATGGCTCAGAGAAGAGTCCTCTGTGTTGCGTTTAGTGACTGGGGTTGTCCTCTTAGGTGGCATTGGAGGAGAGGGCTTAGCCGGATGAAGACTTGCACCCCCTGTGGCTTGACTGAAGTCACCTGCAGATGAAAAAAACGAAACATCTAATCGAATTGTTTAAAACATAAGGCGAACACTGAGGATTGTGCATAATGGTGAGCTGGTAGCAAGTTTTTCTTTTTGAGTGCAGTTTGCCCCTTTGACATGTGTGCACAAACATCAGTCACACATATGCAGTCATTAAATACACATGAACAAACACTTTTATTACATGTGTGACTGAGCATCAGAGCACATATGTAGTGTGTGCCATAGATACACACACTGGCTGGGCAGAGCAGAGTGGAGCATGTGCCCCAGGTCAGAGAGACAAACGAGATGCATACATGCTCTTCACAGCCAGATTCTAAACAATCCATCAAAGCTTATATAATTTGCCTCATATTGTGCAAAAGAGGCTCCTAGACATAAAGCTTCAGCTGTTTGCATGCACAGCTATATGCTTGCTACAGTGCCTTGCAAAAGTATGTATACTCCTTGAAGTTCTTCACATTTTGTCACGCTACAACCCTAACTTTAACATGTTTTAGTTCCATTTTATGCGATCGACCACCTTAAAATCACACAAAAATGTGAATTGGAAGAAAATGCTATGTGGTTTTGAAACTGGACCATTCTGACATGAATGTGGTTCGATCTAAACCTCAGTTTGAAGTCTTTTGTAGTCTCTAACAGGTTTTGTTCCAGGATTGCCCTTTATTTAGCTTCCTCCATCTTCAAATCAGCTCTGACCAGTTTCGGTGTGCAGTCCCACAGCATGATGCTGCCACCACCACCATCATGTCATCCTGGGGATGGTGTGTTCAGGGTGATGTGGAGTGTTGCCCAGCCTGTCAGTTTAATCAGATGGCTATGTCTTGACAGGTTTGCTCTTTTAGCCTGCTATCTACATTTTTGAAACTTTAAGATGTTCAAAACTTGGGATATTGTTTTAAAAACACTAACCCTGCTTTCAAGTTCTCCACAGCTTTCTCCCTGATCTGTCCGCTGTGTTCTTCAGTCTTTATGATGCTGTTTGTTCACTAATGCTCCCTAACAAACTCCTGAGGCCTTTACAGAAGGGCTGGACTTAGACAGAGATTAAATCAAACTCAGGTCAGCTCAATTTACTCATTAGGTGACTTTTAAAGGCTGTTTTATTTGGAGGGGTTATTTAGGAGTACATGCGTACAAATGCAGACCACATCTATCTGAAGTTTATTTGTCAAAAAACCCCCCAAAAACCAGCTATTCTTTTTCTTCCATTTCACAATTATCAGCTCCTTTGTGTGCGTCTGTCACATAAAATCTTGGAAAAATGTATTGAAGTTTGTGGCTTTAATGTTACAAAATGTAAAAAAACAAACTTTGCGTGGCACTGTATATAGCTTTCAAAGCTCTTCAGAACAGCTGGGAAAGAACAGTTGTTCTATAGAGGCACAGTGAAAGAACAGAGGTGACAGAGTTACAACATGCAGTTGACTATGTGGATAACATCTTCTTCTCTACCTGAAGTCTAACTGTCATCTTAGACCACTGTCTCCACTCTACATTCCCACCCCTTCATATGCATCTTTCCATTCTCTGTGTATAACATGAGTGGATTATAATACATGATATATTATGCGATAAAAATCGATGCAGTGCAGTCAACAGCTGAAACCTGCTCAAGGCTTGCCCTCATTCACACATATAGCCTCGAAAAACAAGTCAACCACACTCACACCAAAGCTCCCTCATTTAAACACAAAGCAGGGCTCAGTATCAGCTTATTATAAGCATGCGACTCTTATTTAGTGCATCCACAGAAAGGAATTCAATGGCAATCAAGAAGTTAAAGGCAGAGCAGCAGAAAAAACATGTTGGCAGCAAGAAGAGATATGACACGATGAAGGAGGAAGACTCTGTAGTAGTGGGGGCGTCCTGGTGACAGAAGCATCTCCTCTTTACCTGAGCGCAGGCCTCCGGCCCGCCGGCACAGGTAGACAGGCAGAGACAGGTAGACATCGTAGTCGCATTCTCGCTTCCAGCAGGACCAGTAGAGAGGAAGCTGAGCGTTTTCTCCCCCCTGCAGGGCGGATACTAATAGGGAGGAGACGGAGGCCTTTCAGCGAGTGTTTGTTACATAAATGAAGCTACGTGGCGGGGCTGTCGAAGCTGTTCGTTAGAAAGTTATATTGCTATGATGCAGCAGATGGGAATCCTTGAAGGTCATTAATTAAACATGTGCAGCCAAACTGTAGGTTGCTTTCCTTTGGTTTTACTCTTCTTAAAAAGATTAATGGCAAATATTTGAAGTGCCCTGAAAAAATATTTGCCTTCCTACAGGTTTCTTTTGTTTTTGTGCTTTTTTAAATCACATGTACATGTTTCAGGTAATCTAAAAATGCATATCAGACAAATATAATGTAAAGTAACTACAAAAAACAAATTATTTTATTTGAAAAGTGCTTTTTGGGTTTACAAAGCCATTTTTTTTAAGGATTATTCCACTGAAAGTACACCGTGGGAGCCAATGGAGAAAACACGAATTAGTGTTGAACCTTCCCAGGAGTCTCTTGTAAGTCTTCCACAATTATTCCAAGAGCACATCAACGACTCACACAGGAGGCAAAGAAGAACCAAAAACAACATCTAAAGCTCTACAGGCCACAATTAAGGTCAATGTTCATGAGACAACAATAAGGGACTGGGCAAACATGGCATCCATGGGTTCAGGGGAGAAAAACACTTCTGGTACTTAAAAGAACATAAAGGAGTGTCTCTGTTTGACAAAAAAACCAAAAAAAACAAAAAAAACCTTGATGATCCCAAAGAATGCTGGGGAAATATTAAGTTGACTGATCAGACTAAAGTAGAACTTTTTTGACAGTGTGCATCTTGTTACATCTGGTAACACAATATTTCAAAAAAAGAACATATAGAAAGTCAAAAATAGTGGTGGTTGTGTGATGGTCTGGTGCTGTTTTGATGCTTCGGGAGCTGGATGACTTAAGATAATTAAAAAATTAGAAAATCCTGAAGGAAAATTTTCTGCCATCAGCTTAAGATCAACAGAAACCTCTGAATGGATAAAAAAAAAGAAGGAAAAGGAAAGGTTTTGGAAAGTCTTGGCTTAAATCAGATTAAGATGCGGTACCACGACCTTCAACAGGTCCTCCATGCTCATAAAATGCTCCAATAATGCTGAATTAAAGCAATTCTGCACAGAAGAGTTGGCCAATTCTACAAAAATTTAAAAGGCTTACTGTCAGTTGTTGCCACCAACACAACCAGTTTTTAAATTTAGGGGACAAATACCTTTTTCACATGATTTAGGTAACTGTTTTCCTTTAATAAATAAAAGCATTTGAAATATGCATTTAGTACTTCCTCAGGTTATCTTTCTGTGATGTTAAAATGAGTTGGTGATGTAAGTCATTTTGGTGTGACAAATATGCAAAACTCACAGCATCGAGACCCATTTACTTTTTAATAGTTACAAAAGGATATTTTTTTTTTTTTATCATTTTTGACTTATTTTAAATGGGATCCAGGACTACAATGGGAAATGAGGAAGCGCTTTTCCTGCTTTCCAGAGCTTTTTATGAAGAGAACAGGTTGTGTCTCATAGGTCGATAAAAAAATTGTCCAAAACCAACTGTTTCCTAAATCAAACCATGCACTTCATTTCTAACATGGATGGCTTGTTACTCTAACTTCAAGAACATCAAGTACACTCATCTATCAAGACACCAGATATCAACAGATGTGCTGTTAAGACAAGAGCGAATCATAATAGAGAGTCTTAGCCAAGAGGGAATTAAAACAAGATCCCAGATGAGAGCAAAACCTCACTGTAAACAACAACTACACTGTCTGTACTGAAGCACAGCCACTCGAGCCTCTGTTATCTTCACAGTGTAAAATGCAGAAAATGTTGACACTGAAGGAGCCCAGGCATGATAAATAACTAGCTGGGGAAAAGCTTCTCAAGCTGTTCAAATAACATCATTAGCACAATGTCTGAATGTGAGGGAGTAGAATTTCCCAAGTACAAAACTTCCAAATTACAATTAGCTCTGCACTGCCATTTCCTGTAGGAAACTGCCTGCAAAGTGAGTACACATTATAAACCTCAGTGAGTTCTGGGATAAAGATCTACTTATTTTGTAGTACTTACCCAGCATGGCTGTATTGTTCCTGTTTACGGGCTTAGGTGGAGGCAGGGGAGGCTGCTTAGCACCCTGAGAGTTGGGCGTCAGGGCTGAAGGTGCAGGCAGATGCGTGCTGGTACCTGCAGAAGACACGGATCGAACAGGTTTGGAAGTCCCAGCTGAGGGGGAGGAGTACTGGGTCACGGGGTGGTTGGATGGGGTCCGAGGTGGACACTCGTTGCCAGGTTCAGGGCCGGAACTCATCAGCCACTTGGGAGGCATAACTGATTGTTTAGGCGGCAAAGGTTCACGAAGGGTGTCCTGCAGCGTCTCTAGTTCAGGTACAAAATGGCTGTCTGACTCTATGAACAGAGAATATCAGAGAGGTTTTATGTAGTAAAAAGAATATTAAAAGAATATTAAACAAACAGGTCTCGAGTTATGATAAGCATACCTTTACATATATTATCCAACTACATGATGGTTCATAGGCATGGCCAGGTTTTGGTTTCAAGCTACACTACATTTTAAAAGTCACAGTTTTGAAACCACTAAAATCTGCAATCGTACCTTTCCAGAGGTTTATGTTTTAATATAAATGAGGATTTTCTTCTCTTGTATTTAGTACATAGTAACCAGCTATGTATGATGACTAGAAGTGTAATGAGATCTTGTACAAAAACACCTTGTAATATCAAAACACCATAATATTGCTCATCTCTCTCTTTTTTAATTGCTGTCAGAACATAACCTAATCTGGTGAAGCAAGTGTAAGCCATTATTATGAGTCTCTGATATGAATGTGAGTGATTTGATCTCGACACCCTGTTGATGTTTTTGAGGCTCTTATTTGGAAGTAGTTCTTGAGATGCCTTGTTATATTGACAGGGTCGAATAATGAGGACTCCTCATCAGGCTTGTGGACTGTTACCAATGGAGAGAAAAGTAACAGCAACTGTGTGACAGTCAAGATATGAAATATTTATAAGCGCTGCAGGAACAGTCTAAATGGTGCAAATGATTTAAACTTCAGAGATTCTCATTCATTTAAACTAAAGGCTGTTTCACAGTTGTGTATAGGAAATCATAGGGCAGGTCTTGTGTTGCTAAATGTGATCATATCATGTTTTGAATAAAGTCTGGTGCAAGGGCCATCCATTTTAATCTTTATTTAGATATTCCAACCTTGTCAATATTTACTTTTTTATGATGATTCAAAATACATTTTAAAACAGATTTCCATTTTCAATTTAAGTTTGACTTGCACTTTTAAATAATGTTGTCTCATTACTTTTCTTTCTGGGACTGTAATGTTGTGCCATGAATGGTGCCTTACAGCTATAAACTGAACTTCAACGACTTCCAACCATATTTTAGTACAGTACTTGTTATCACTGATGTCAACCTATCACTACCATGGGTACAAAAACAAACAAACAAACAAATAACTATCAAACAATAACAAAAAAACGAACTAATAAACAATTATCAATGTGTCCACTGACTTAAACTGTTTTTTTTTTTAAGTGTCCAGAAGGGGGCTCCTTTTGTGGTTGCAAAAAGTCAGAAAAAAGGAGAGAAAAGCTGAGACTATTACACTACAGTTATCTTAGTAAAAAAAAAAAAAAAAAAAAATCCTTATTAGTTTCTGGATTAATGGATTTAATCATGAGTTTCACCATATTCTGATGAAAGCCATCCTCTTCTTTTTTGACAATTATATTTCACTTAAAATAAAATAAAGGAATAATCAGGGTAAACATTTGGGATGAGGCTTTATTCATGTTATTAAAATGCTTCTGATGTGAACATATGATATATTGAAATTATTTTTTGCAAATCCCTTGTAATGTCAAAAAGCTAAATTCTGAATTAGGGTTTTACTTGATTACTGCTAAATGCTTTCTCATTCCTATTTTTGCTAGAAAGTGTTAAAATTTCTAATTTTAATGCAAATGTAGGGCTCATTTTTTTTCCTTCTTATGGTATAATGTAGTATTTAGGTTATGATAGGCTTGAAGCATAATAGTGGTATTAAATGGACAAAAAAGACTATTTGCTAGTTGCAATGGCAAGTTCAATAATTCATCCCCAAATAGAAATGAACTACTGTCTGCCACTGACAAAAAAAATTATTGAAAGCAGAAGCTTATAAAACACCTTTTTGCAAAGCTCTGAATGTTTCTGTTAGGAGACTGAGTGAGCAACCCTCTGCCACTACACCACTCGAAGCACCGTCTGTGGCGGCTCTTGTTTGAGAACGGCATTATGTGGGGATCAGCTGTGAAGGTAAACAGTGTGGGCAGCTGCAATTACGACCAAAAAAAGCCCACCTCCCTCTGACCACCCCACTGCTGCTACTGCTGCTCCCACGCCATTCCTCAAAGTTGCAGCTCCAAAGTACAGAGCTGTTTATGTTCAGATGAACCTTTATCAATGTGATGTCACCAAACCAGAGAGGAAATCATCCAGAGGAAAGCAGGAAGTTAAAATCAAGCACAGTGGAGGCAGAGAGAAAGAAAACGAGGACAGAAAGCAGGATATGTGATAAAGATAGAAAGAGAGTAGGAGAGGGAGAGAAAGGGTCGTCAGAGAGAGAGACAGAAAAGGAAAATACAAGGTGAGATTTAGGAACAAGCTGGAAGAGGAACATGAAGGTATGCAAAAATCATTCACATCTATCTAACTGATTTCATTTTGATGCCTTTAACTATCATTCTTCATATTATTTATACATTTCTCAACCATTTATCATTTTAAAAATCCCTTCTTATGTCACGGACACACCACATGGGTGGATGTCATACAGTGTCATGCAAACATCTTTGCACTTTTTACACATT
Organism: Anableps anableps; assembly: GCA_014839685.1. Classification (NCBI taxonomy): domain Eukaryota; kingdom Metazoa; phylum Chordata; class Actinopteri; order Cyprinodontiformes; family Anablepidae; genus Anableps; species Anableps anableps. The sequence goes on along the minus strand of CM026072.1, from coordinate 23,537,875 downwards.
TTGCTTTGTTACAAACGCAAACATCAATGTATTCTATTGTGATTTCATGTGACAGACCAGCACAAAGAATAACACACTTGCCAATAGTTATGGTTTTCAACTTTTTTTTTTTACAAATAGAAATCTGAAAATAATGGCTTTCGTTTGTATTTAGCCCCCTTTAAAGCTGCAGTGTGTAACTTTTATAAAAAATCAGGAGGAGGGTCTTGACACTGTCAATCATGCTTTTGTCAGTGCTGCTCATACACTCCTCCTTCCTCTCTGCTACGCTTCTTCCTGATAGCAGAGCCTGTCATAAATGCTCAGGCTTGTTAGCATGGCCACCGATGACACCGGATAAACAGTTTTCCTGTAATGGTAAGTTGTTTCTCCGCCATTAGCGCATTGAGCAGTGCGTACACAAGTGTGACTGAGAGCACTAAGGCCTTCCTCCTGGCTCTGATTGGTTGTTTCTGACAGGGAGCAGTGCTCTTCTGCAGATTGCAATAGTAGCACTGGGAGGAGGTGGATGAGCTTAATTTTTTTTCACAGATTATCTGTCTCTTACCATACTGTCATGACATAGTGACAATTTTAACAAATATGTAAGAAGAAAAACATATTTTTTAAAATGAAAGTTACATACTGCAGCTTTAATCTGGTACTCCTAAATAAAATCCGGTGCAACCAACTCCCCTGACAAGTAACCTAATTAGTAAATGAAGTTAACCTGTGTGTAATTTTATCTCAGTATAAATACAGTTACTTTGTGAAAGCCTTAGAAGTTTGTTAGAGAACATTATTGAACAAACCGCATGAAGACCAAGAAACACAGCAGACAGGTCAAAGATAAAGTTGTGGAGAAGTTTACAGCAGGGTTAGGTTGTCAAACAACATCTCAAGGTTTGAAGATCTCATGCAGAGCTGTTTAATCCATTGTGTGAAACTGCAAACCTTTCAAGGCATGGTAGTCCACCTAAACCAACAGACTGGAAAACCAGAGCATTAATCAGAGAAGCTACCAAGAGGCCCATGGTAACTCTGGGTAAGCTGCAGAGATCCACAGAGAATCCCTCAAATGGACATCTATCAGTTTCACACTACACAAATATGGCTATTATGAAACAGTAGCAGAAAGGAAAAATTTAAATGTTGTGTTTACAGTTTGCAGCAAACCATGTAAGGGACACAGCATGTAAGAGACAATGATTTTGTCACACTAGACCAGAATTGATACTGCATATCACTGAACACACAATCCTCACACTGGTGGCAGCATCATATCATGAGCATGTTATTCTTTAGAAGGACAGGGAAGGTTGTATAAACTGATGGCAAAATGGTTGGAGGTAAAAAACTGGGCAACACAAGAAGAAAACCATTTAGAGCAATGTTTCTCAATTCTGGGACCACTGCTCTCCATGTTTTAGGTGTTTCCCCTCTGCCACACATCTGACTTGAATAAGTGGCTGATTAACAGGCTTTTACAGCATTTGATGGCATGCAGAGGAGGTCATGCAATCATTTGAATCAGGTGTTCTGGAACAGAGAGACATCTAAAATATGCAGGGCAGTGGTCCCTGAGGACCGGAATTGAGAAACACTGATTTAGAAGCTTCAAAAGATTTGAGACTAGGGCAGAGGTTCAACTTCTAGCATGACAGAGATCCTAAACATACAGCCAAAGCTACAATGGTTACATCAAACCCAATTCATGCATTAGAATGGCCCAGCCAAAGTCCAGACCTAAATGCAATTCACAATTGGTGACAAAACTTGAAAACTCAACTTCATGAATGCTCTCCGTTCAATCTGACTAAGCTTCAACTACATTTTAAAAAAGAATAGGCAAAACTATTAGTTTAGATTTACAAAGCTGGTAGAGAAAAAAACCCCATAAAGACCTACAGCTATGATTGCTACAAGATGTAGTTTTACAGGGTATTGAGTCAGGAGGGTGAATACAAATGCACGCCACGTTTTTTGGACTTTTTTGTATAAAATGAAACATAAAAATTATGCATCATTCTCCTTCCAGTCGCAATCATGCTCTACTTTGTGTTGTGCCTGTTTATCATATAAAAAGGAGAAAATGTTCAAATGGTATGGGTATTTTTGCAAAACCCTGTGGCAATGGTTTAGTATCCAGAGGGTGAGTCAATGAAAAAAGGACAACTATTATTATTATTTTCCATGTCTGTTTTTTCAGAGGAATGGGCTAGCTTTGTTTTTTTGGAACCATCGTGAGCTAACAGTATGAGCATTCAGGAGCAATAATGGGTATAGTGATCATGACAGATTAATTAGGAGAGGAGAAGGGAGGACGATCTGTTCTCTCATGTTCCTGAATAAGAAGCATAGCTGGAGCAAGCCTCTTGGGAGCCGACAGGAGGCTGTCTATATCTGGGAGGACAGCATTATGCGCTGAGGAGTGACAGCAAGATGGAGGGAAAAAATGCAGAACTGAAGATTCGTCTTATACCTTCAACAATACAGTAGCAAGGTCAGGTGGGGAAATGGGAACATTACCTTTGACTTTCATGACAACAGTCCAAAAGGGATCTGATGATTGCAGATTTTCAGAGTTCGAAGAGACTTACCTCTGCGGGTCCTTCCCTCCTCTGCAGAGGCATGTCGAGGAAGCGTCGGCTTCCAATCTGCTTCTGCAGGCCTCCTCCTGCCGTCCTCCGATGGGGCCTTCTGTAGCCCCGGCCTTCTCTGCCCATCGTCGGGGTGAAGTCTGCCCCCGCGCCTGCCTTCATCCATTTGAGCATGGATCTGTCCTTGCCAGGCCAAGTTGGGTTTCCATTCACCCTCCCCATGCACATGAGCCCCCATCCCTCCACTTCTCCACCCTTCTTCATGCAGTCCAGTGCCCCTGGAGCACAAAGCTCCACGGCGGTCTCCGTCTGAGGGAGAGCGGCCCCTATGGTCCTCCGGCTGGGTGAGCCTCCCAGGGTGCATCCTAAAGTCTGACTCTCCAGGGAGTTTGACCTGGTTACCTGGGCTCCTCCCAGTGCTGATGACTCCCCCTCCTCCACCTCCACTGACTGGAAGAGTATGGCCATTCTTAACATAGGACTGTTTCACATTTTGTGCCTCTCCATCTGAAAAGGTTGGTCATGAAACACAAGTGAAGTAACAGGTTAGAAAATATGTAAAGCAGAGTATAAATGAACAATGATTTTCAAAACTGTCCAAATATTAACAGTTTAGGTAACTATCATTTTAGGCAGTAATCCACTAAGTTTCCCCACCAGCATAATTTTTTTCCAAATGTGTGTATTTTCCACCACCATACTTGCCAACATAACCTCTGACCAAACTACAGGGTTCCAATTAAACTCCTGGTAATACTGAGCAAACTCCAATTGTTTACATTTTTGTGATGGTAGGACAGAAAAGGTTTCTCTTGGCATGTTTGCTGGTTGGCCTGTAGACAGCATCTAAAGGAAACCCCATGACGACACTACCTGCCTCACCATCCTGCTCATTGTATGTGGTGGCTGGGTAATTATTATTTAACCATTTGCTAAAATTTCATCTTCTCCTTGTGAACCTAATATTGTGTATGGCTTTGTCTTGTGAGTTGGATGCATCATTATACCCCTAATGATGACCAAAGAAGGGAAACCGCCTGAAATGTTTCCCTCATTAAAGACAAAGTTAGCTGTTTGGATATTTTTTCAGTAGCAAAGAACACAGACAGAGATGGGCTGCCTCTGAGAGGAGAACTACTCATCACTCTTGGGGTAAAACAACTGTTGGCAACAAGCTAAGAAGAGTCCTCGTGTCTGTTGGTAAAATGAACAACTCAATGCAGACAACATGGCTACTTAATTAGATAAAAATGTGTCACTACTAGTGAACAGCCGGATAATGAAAGCCACTTATTTTTGTTCAAATTCGTAAATTTTGAGATTTTTCCCCCTCTGAATAAATATCTTCAAATAAAAGGTTGTGCTTCTTTTGAACATTTCGGTGGAAAAATAGGCAACTGAAATAAATCCTGAATTTAGTTAGAAGATTTTTACACATTTTGTAGTGTTCCCAATAACTACAGAGGGAACTATATAGACATATGTTCTGCATCTGATCTGTAGTAATTTGACTTCCTCTGATGTCACCGTTTATTGTTTCTTTTCTTACATTTTTTAGGAAGAAATATAGAGATAAGGATTTATATCCTGACATGTTAAAGAGTATAACAGAAACAAGAAAAAAAACCACACTACTACAGAGATATTCAGTGTTTGTTGATGTGATGCAGAAGCAGCTGTAGGTTTAATAAATGGGCTTCTGAGCTGGCGGGGCCAGCAGAAAGCTTACACACACACACACACATACACACACACCCCTCTCGAAGCTATTTTGCTGCAGGGCACAATCCGTTCCACTTTTCCTGAGCTCTAGAGAGTGGCATGTAATTTCAAAGTTATATTACATTATTATCAAAAACAGAGAGTAAATTTCCTTGTCCTAAAGTGCATCTCAGACACCTGATGGATGCTGTTCCTGCCACTATGTACTTGTGACCTAACCGTAGTGTCTATGTTGATGTGATCTCCTCATTGCAGCTTCTGTCAGAAACAGATACTGCTGTTCAAAGAGATCAAATGAATCACAGAGGACTTCTTACCATTATCTGGGACCTCCTTCAGCAGCCCCTGCTCTATGAGCTCCTGTCGGGTACGTCTAGTCGACATCTTTCTCTCCAGTTCTGCAGTCAACAAACAATTCAAATCAAGTTTTCATCTCCTGATGTTTTTGCTGAAAAACTTCAGGAAAAAAACAAAGAACATAACAGCATTAAGGTAGAAACACACTTGCTTATGACTTGGGTTGAAAGTTATATACAACCAATTCGAACAGTAGGAAAGGATGGGTGGAGACCACGCCAACTCCAAACAAAATGAGCTTACAACACAAACCTTCGGATGTTTCTTTGAACTTCTCGCTGCTTTTCTTCTTCCGCCACTTCCAAGGTTTGAAAATCTTGCCAATGGTAGAAAACTTGCCTTTACGTTTTGGGGGAGGGGTAGTGTCCCCTGCGCTACCCCCCTCTCCCACCATTGTGCTGTGGTGCTCCGTTTCATCATCTAAAAACAAAAAAAGTAGAACAGAGCTTCATGAACAGAAGAGATGCACTGAGAAATCAGCTAGTGACTGTAATCTGCTGAATTATAGGCCTTGACTAGGCGGTTGAAAACTCAGGAATTCAGTTTATTTCCGGTCAATAAATGCATCGCACAAGGGACAGAGAAACCCACAAACATGATAGGAGTCTTCAGTGTGGATAGTAGAAGTTAGCTATTTTCAATACCAGGGAGGTTTTTAAAAATAAAGTCAGAGGAAGCAGAGGTATAAGAAGCTACTTAACAAGAAACTGTATTTTCTGCACCATGTCGAGACATGTCTGTGGTTCCTCCAGACTGAGAGAGAGTGAGACTTCTAGCAGATAACTGGAAGGCTGAGCGGAATACAGCCAAGTTGCTCTGTTTTATAATTTCTAGCTTCTAATTTCTGTCCATCCTAAAACATGTTGGCTTTAAAAATGTTAGGAGCCTTTTAGAAATCCCAGAGTTAGGGTAAGAGTCTACATCACCAAGGACAGTGGTTCGCAAAAATTCTAATAACAAGTACCACTGTCTTGACAGACATTTTAAGAGTTTAATGTCACAAAATGTTTTCAGTTTGTTGTGTTGTACCAAAAAATAATAATAAAAGATGAGGAAAATATCTCATACACTGAAACACAAGGAGGATGAGGTTTAAATATGTGTTTGCAGTAGTCAGAAAAGTGAACAGAAAGGTCCTTCGGTAGAGTTTCAGAAGGTAAGAGGTAAAATACAAACTCCTTACGTGACATGTTGCTACAGTGTTTTAAAGTACAAAATGCAGAGAAATACTTATAGTTTTGAGTCATTCGCAAACAAATCAGAAAATCCCACTGGAACACCATTCTTTTGGATTTGACGTGATTCCTTGCTGGAACACAGCAATAGGAGCTGCCAGCACTTGTTTCTGGTTCACTGTTGTCCACTCCATAACAGTTAATTTGCTCGTATTTAACTTGGAAATAATTATTACAAAGACTCCTAATAAACACCATTAGATCAGTACCCACACATAGACAGCTGCTGTAATGGTTGCCACTATAAACACCAATATCAGAAACTAAAGATTAAGTTTAAACCATCAATTTTGCAATAATTTAGTTTTTGTTTTAAACTTGTAAAATCCTGTTTTACAGCAACTGCTCTCTCACACACAGCAGGGTGAAGATGCCTTCATTCATATTATAAAAAAGAAATGAGGGTAGAATATTTTTTGTCCTCTTCTTGGATACTAAATATGATAGTTTTCAGAGTTAATCAGCATTAAAGCTAAAGTTGCTGTCAGCAGCTCAAAGCTTTACCGCAAAAGGCTGATCAATGCACCTCTAACTGCTAGATGTCATGTTTTTGGATTTCTATCTGAACTAAGCTTCAGTGTCTTTGTAAAAACAAGCTGCCTCATCATGGCTGGTATTATGTTTCGCTGTTACTTCTCGGGCACTGAGTGTGCTTTGGCAGGGTGATGCTGAGAGCTTGAGGACTCCTCCACATTGCTACCACTAACAGGAGGGCTCTGACGTTGGCTTTTAGCCAGCCTTTCTTGCTGTCAAGTGCTCACATTCCTTAGCTGGATGGAGAGTAGTGCTTTATCAGCCCTTCGGTGCAGAAGAGGGGCACACGCTGGATGCAGCCATAGACAGCAGAAAAACACTGCCAGTCACAGAATACACGATACAGCTAGCATTCAGGAAACAAGATCTTTTTTAAGGAACGCTGATCACTATGGGATGTCAATGAGGCCTGGAGCACTCCATCAAATGGCATTCTGCAGTAATGGCTAAATATTCTGGGATGCATGACTGGCAGCTCCATTGACAGAGTGCTGAGCTAAGACAGAGCTTCGAATATTAGGTTTGTGTAAAAGCTGCAGCTGCTGCATTCAGCAGACATAATATTTACCACTGGAAAGAGAAGAGAGTCGAGTTTAAAACTCCCAGTGTGATGCACACACAGGATGTCTTGGCTCCAGCAGTGCCTTACAGTCTGATTCCCACAATAATACGCTCTTACACAATACTAATGTAGGTTATTTAGTAAATGACTAAAAACCACAGAAGCAGGATAACAACATTAATCTTTTCTGAAAAGCAAATTTACATTTCAAACACAGTGAGTCAGGGTTGTCTAGGAATATTATTCAAGCTCCATCCAGAGTTTTAGTATCTTCCTAAGAAACACTATGGTATGATGAACAGCTGCTGACACAGGACTAAACCCCATTTTAGAGCCAAGGGAAAGACTCCTTCAGCACTTTTCATCAGTGCTTAAGGTAAAGGTTGCTGTTATGAAGGTACAATCAGGTTTTAAAAAGTTCTGATTTCAACAATTTTCCTCCAAGCCGTTCCTACAGTTTAATGCCCCTATAATGACATGCCACACAAAGCACAGGAGTGCAGAGAGCTTTCTGTCTGTATGCAGCACAGAGTAATGCTGGACTGCCCCTCCCTACCTGTTGCTAGTCAGCTAGCTGCAAAGAATGCTAATACACTTTCCCTGCGTTGACAGTGGACTAATTAGCTAGCTAATATCAGCTTGTTATGTTTGAATTACTCTATAAAGACCAGAATGGCAAAAATATATAATATTCTACACAATAAGTACTTCAATTTTACTACTAAATTTGGCCAACATTTGATCTCTATTTTTTATCAAACTGAGTGTTTGTATGATTATGGTGCCTATTGCTACACCATAGACAGCTCACCCGTTCATCACAGGAAAACACATAGATAGACAGGACACACAACCATGCATGTGCATACTCCTTCAAAAGAGACTGATTAACCTACTCAGGTTTTCGGTCTGTGCAAACGGCCAATGTTCCCTTTATTTGATCAGTGGTCACCAGGCAAAATATGATTTCCTTTCTTTTTTCATGTTCAATAATTGCATCAAATTAAAGAAGCCCTACTATGTTTGTTCTTTAAATGCATCAACCAACAGAATGTATGCAAAAAAAATATTGGAATTGGTCAAAATGAGAATTGGCAGATTAGAACTCCAAGAAATCCAGAAACCAATACAGTCTTTCTAAAACCAGATCCTAATCTACCTGGAAGGGGGGTGTTAAGCGTCCAGCTTCCATGGTGGTGGGACCTGAAACAACATGCCATGGGGAGGCAGGCAACATTCAGAAATCCAAAATTTCCAGCTCTGTGTATATCTCAAAAAACAAATCTAATAGGAGAAAAAGCCAGATGAGCATATTCCAGTGGAAAATTAAAGCAGAGAAAATCCAGGTTCCAGGGGCAGGGAAATCCATCTCATCTTGGCGAGGTAAGAATGCTCGGATTCAGACCAGCTGCCATAATGTCCAGCTTAAGCATTGCTAAGAACAGCTTCTCTGCGATCCAGCTTGGATGGCGTTTCTCACACAGAGCAGACTGTTCTGTCAGAAACGCCTCTGATACAGAGGCTCAGCTGAGCCAGTGAAGCAGGATAAGAGCTCTGACTGTGCCGGGCCTGCGCACACGCTGCGTAAATGACGATTGTGGAGGATTCAGCCCATCTAGCAGGCTTCCGTTTAAGAAAGATCTCTGACAATACTCATTGAAATGTGTCAATCCAGCGCTGTAAAACAAAAATTATCACTTGGATCCACTCAAAAATGATTCTTTCGCAGAAAAAAATCTCCAACTTGTTTCTGTTGCAGTGAAAAGTGATTCAGAGTCTGGTTGGACCTGCAGCTGTCTGTTCCTGAGTTTGGAAAGGGTAGTGGACGGGATAAAAAGAGCTACAAAGAGAGAAAAAGTACAGGCATGATTGTTGGTGGTGGCGGTGGTGGTGCTGGGGGTACTGGAAACGCAGTCACACAATCAGGGTGGAGTGCCATTTCCTCCCCAAGAACAAAGACAGCCCCTTCCCCTTAAACTCAACACAGTTCACAAGAGACGTTGCAGAAAATAGCTGCCAATAAGTCTGGTGAACCCAAGAAAAAAAAGAAAAAAAAACTAAAATACACTTTTTTGAATAATAACAACATTTAGCCAAGTTTTATATTCAGAAGCTCTGACGAAATAAGGCCTACCAGTTAGAAAACATGTGGGAGTACAATCATGTGTGGGTGGTTCCTCTGACATATACCATCCTAATACTCTGTCAAGTATCTCCTCGAGAGGCCACATTACCCTGGACAGGTGACTATGTGGCTAAAGGAGACTACTTTTAGTGAGTCTGTATGAAAAGCTTACATAAGAAACTCACATCCACTCAGAGTCCTCCAGTTAGGAAATACCTCGAACCGTACGAGAACGCTTATCCTTGGCAGGGCAGATAATCAAAGTTAATCTACTTAATTGAGCACAGTGGTTATAATCACAGTGACTGGATCTTGGGGAAATTCATTCATTACCTAACAGTAAGACTGAGTCAAACAAAAAAAGAGTACAGTGTTATATTAGCAATATGCAATTTATTAACAATGCATAACCTACAATAAACACTTAATTCTGCCAATTTATTTGACCTTTATTTAACCAAAAAATAATTGTAAGTTACAATCTAACAGTTTGGCATTGACATTAAAATAAATAATACCAAGAAAAAATGAGTCAGAGAAATGCAGATACAAGGTCCAGTTTAAGATTTATCTTCAGTATACCATGAAGATTTAGATAAAGGCACAAAATAAGACATTGCAGTTCTACTAAGTTCAGAAAAATTCTGAGTATTCTGAAGTGAAGCCAACTCCAGAACCGCAAGTGTTAGAAGGTGTTAAGAAAGTGCTCAATTAAGAGGGGACTTTTCCCAGTAGAGCTTTGTACATAAAATATAGCAGTGCTGTTTTGTCCTTAGACTTAAAAAGAGTCAACAAAAAAGATAATAAATTTCACAGTGATGCGCTCTATATGACAAATTTATTATCACCATAAAGGGCAGTGATACACAGAATCTAAACAGCAAAGCACAGAGGGGGCAACATGCATATAAGTAATGTCACCATAACCAAAAGCAGGGATAAAAAGATTATTGGGTTGAATGATAACTGCGATTGAAATTACTGGGATAACATTTCCTATCTCTTACCTTCAAACTGTAATACCACTATCTGTATACTTCTGGCATATTTTAGCAAAACTGTGATAATATTGATATTTGACCTGATACAGAGTTTTCATATCATTAATAAAACTACTGAGAGAGAAATAATGTGCAACTTCCTTCAGCACATACTTACACAGAGTGATAAGCTGAAGCTAATGCAGTGGCTGATGTTTGGTTACTGTTAACAAGTAGATTATCCTGTTTGCTAGTTTAATCATTGCCACTGGAAAATAATTCTGAATACAATAGAAAAAGTCTTTCAGGTTTTCACCCAGATGTAAGACTTGAGACAAAACAATGACTTGGTCCCACCTCAGATTAAAGACCAGAATAATCTGCAGGTTTTATTATCCGATATCTGAGAGTGGTTTCTGGAAAACAACACTAATTTAGTTTGATAAATTGACATTAAGAAACACCTTTAAAGCCGTAGGAATTTTGAATCTCACCCAAAGCCAAGTAAGTAAAGTACAGCGTCATGAACATAAAGGTGCACTTTAGCTGTAGACATAGTCCTCCCATTTTTGTTAATATAGCTAGAAACTAAAACATGACCCTGAAATGGAGCATTGTGGAGCAATTTTAGACATATTCAGTCAACTGGATCAATCAGCACCAAGAAAAATAAATGGCGTTCTTGGATTGGCTGCTTTGCAAATGCCAGCCAGTAGCATCTGAAGCAGCATTGTGGCTAGGTATTTCAGCTTTCCAGTGCATTTTCTTTTGAGTATTTTAGATATGCTCTGTGAAAAAAAAATCCATGAATAATTTACATTTCACAGAGATATCCACAATTCGGTCAATTTACAAATACTGAACCTCAAATAGGCGGGGGTCCACTGTAGTAGAAACTCTGAATACAGGGAGAAAAGTATTCAAATCTGCAGAACAAGTGTAGAACAAAGGCAGCATTCCATGCATTAAGAATGACATTAGTCTCGAGACCAGGGTTAAAAATATGAGCAATAGGCTCAGCAGCAAAGTCATTTCCAGGTTTCAGAATGCAAGCATTTAAATTGGTTGAGAATCCTGTTTTGGCTCAACAGGTTTTAATGCTTTAAGGAATGCTAGAGTAGAAAGAGGAGTAAAAACAAATGGGATTCTTGATAAGACAGAAGGAGGTGAAAGGTGCCTTGAATTCAAAATGATACAAAAGAAAAATCCTGTTTTAAATTCACAGAGCAAAACATTTCCTGTACTCTGTAACAGGACAAAAAATGGGCAGCACGTGCATGAGTGTGTAAAAACACAGCTGAGATTCATGCACATGATCCCATGATTTAACATTCCTTGTGGTGGTGAAAGTGAAGGAGGGGAACAGAGAAAGAGAGAGAGAGAGAGCAGTCTACGCAAACTTGATTACACAATATTCAGCCCCCTTCTCTCCAAGATGTTTAAAGTCTTTGAAAGTGGCATCAAACAAGAGAACAGATTTAACTGTGTGCATGTGAAGGGGGAAGTAAAGCCTGTACTTTGAAAAAGTGAGCCCAAGTAAGATCAGAAACTCACCACCAGAGTTCTGTTGTGGGTCCTGAGCTGGGATCTCCACACGAAGGCTTTGTCCCATGATCCAGCCCCTGAGGGGCCTCTACCTGTTCTGCACCCAGCACCGAGGGTACGAATCTAGACAGATCAGCAGCTGCACCTGCCTTGCTACTTCTTCAAATACAGCACCGTCTCTTTCATCTACTTTTACTCTTTACTTTTCACTTCAGTCCTTCCCCTCCGTCCTTTCTTCTTCCAATCTCCTTAAGACTTTTCCTCCCTCTAGGAGCTGGACTCCCTCTCCCCCACACTCAAGGACCCTCCCTGCTTGGCCCACAGCACAGATCAGCAATCACTAAAGGATGCCTACCATTCCTGGGAGAAAGACAGGTTATGTTTTTAATTTGGCGTGTGTACTGCAGTATGCGGTCCATTGTATAGATCCCGTTGTAGATATACAACGTAAGAAATTTTAATAAACCAGAGAAAACTGGAAGACAAAAACTTTAGAGCCAATACAGAAATACGAGATTTCAAACCACAAGGTTTAGACCACAATCTATTTGAATGAAATAGTTGAGACAAAGGAGAGAGCAACTAAATGTTTTTTTTTTTTATTTACTTGAAGACACAGCAAAACACAAATTTTCATTTCCACACAATATGCATGTAAATACAGTGCCTTTCCAAAGTATTCATATTTCTTGAACACAACACAAAGAAGTCATTATTGTTTATTAAAGGTAAAGAATAGTTATTTATTTTACAAATAAAAATCTGCTAAATCTGGCCTAAATAAGACTAAATGAAACCAACAGTATAAATGCAGCTGTTCTGTGAAGAACAAATCAAATCTGCATCGAAAAAATCAGTGAACAAACAGCAACATGGAGACCAAGGAATAGAGCATACAGGCCATGGAAAAGGGCTTTGAAGAAGTTTAAAGCAGGGTTGGTTTATAAAACAATATCATAAGCTTTGAACATATCACAGAGTGGTGTTAATCCTCATATAAAAAAATGGAGGAATGGTGCAACTGGTAACCTACTGAGATATAGCTGTTCACCTAAACTGACAAACTGGGAAGGGAGAAGTACAAACAGAGAAGCAGCCAAGAAGTCAAAGAAAATTCTGGAGTAGCTGTGAAGATCCACAGCTCAGTTGGGACAATCTATTCACAGGACAACTATAATTCAAATTCAATTCAAACTCAAAAATATTTTATTGATCCCAAAGGGAAATTAAATGTTATTGCAACTCAAATTATTCAAGATTCTTCAAAGAGTTATTGCAGAGGTTGATGGCTGTGGGAAAGGATCTCCTGTAGCAGTCTATTTTACAGCGAATTTTAAGAAGCCTCTGACTGAAGACACTCTGTTTTTCTATGGCATACGATGTGCATGCCACAAATTTGGTCTCCAGAGACAAGAAAAAAATCATAGGAGATCCTGTTGGCAGATTGCAACAAGCCATATAGGGGACACAGCACACATCTAAGAGAAGGTGCTCTGGTCAGTTGAGACCAAAATGGATGTTATTGGCCTACATGCAAAATGTTGTATGAGGTGGAAAGCTAACACTACAGATCACCCTAAACACACCTTCGTCATTATCAAATATGGCATCATGGTGTGGGGTTTCCCTTCCATCTGAAGGGACAGGGAAACTGGTCAGACTGAGGAGAAGAATATGAATGTAGCTAATAGGGCTGCACTGATTAATTGAATTAATAGTGATTAATTGATTACTGAAATAATCGTCAACTAATTTAGTAATCGATTAATTGTTAACTGGAGTATACAGACTCTAAAAACAGCCATTTGCTGAGAAAACAACACACCCAGAGCAGTAATTCAGCCCAAAGTGTATAAATTATATATACACTTTGCATTTAAGATAAAAAAAAAAAAAAACGTTTGACTGAAAATATGTTCTGCCCAAAAATCCTTAAGTGGCAGTTTCACTTGTTCAAATTCACTAAAGGAAAGCTATATTATTGCATTTTAGGCAATACAATGTTTATTTTCCTATTTAAAAGGGAATTTAATTGTTTATCTGCCCCTTTTAATCCATGTCTAATATTGTATAAAAAAGAAGTCTAAGAGGTTAAATAAAAATCTGCATAATGTTCTAATTTTTAAAAATCCGATTAATCGATTAATCGTCACAATAATCGATAGAATAATCAATTACTAAAACAGGGCAATACTGGAAGAAAACCAAGTTAAAGGTCACATTTTATCATGATCCTAACATACAGCTGGAGCTATAATGGAACGATTTAAGTCAAAACATTTGCATTTGTTTGAATGGCCTGGTGAAAAGTCCAGACCCAAATCCAGCTGAGAACCTGTGGTAAAGTCCTAAAAACTGCTGCTCCACCCAATCTGACTCAGGTTAAATTATCTTGCAAAGAAGAATGATCAAAAAATTCAGTTTCTAAATGTTCAAAGCTAGTAAACAATAAAAAAAAAAGCTATAATGAATACAGTATGAATACTTATGGATCTGGTTATTGCTTTTATTCAGATCTAGTAGAGGGAGTTTATCATGCTGTTTAGCAATGTTCAGCACTCCTTGCGCCTCTAGACACTATTTTATACACATCTCCAAGTCTTTTATCACATTTCTAACAGGCCTAAGGGAATTAACATGACTCTGAAGCACATTGACCAAGAAAAGCATTCTGGTTTCGGGCAAATGCTAAAAAAAGGAAGAAAAAAAACCTAATTCAGATAAAAGGAGGAGCAGGAGCTGGACTCCCTGAATCAGTGCTTTGATTCCTTTTGAGGTTTGTCTGACTTCAGAAAATCTCATCCAGCTGCCCCTCAGAGGGGTCCAGTTCACCGAGCTGTGTCATTCTGCCTGGACAGATCCGAGGTTTCAAAGCGCTTGGGCTGCTTCTCAAGCTGCCTCTAAAGACGGAGACCTAATGTGTTCAGCAGCGCCCTTCTTCTCTCCCTGTGCCCCACATACACCCTCCACACCGGGCCAGCATCCAGAGAGAACTAAGCCAATCCGCATGAGCACAGAACCTGTTGTTGGCCTGACCTGGATAACAGACTGGGCTAGGCAATTTCACAAAGGCAGCCGAACCGAGGAAGTTACAGACATACGAACACACATTTACCAAACCCTGTCCGTCACCATCAGAGTCAGTGACAGGCCAGAACAGCATAGGACTGCATTGTCATTTCATCATTGGCCTTTTTAAAAACATAACTTGAAAAGAGATCTGTGAGGAAAATGTTGTATGTTTCTCGGCAACAATGAAGATCATAAAGACACAATAGGGAGTTAAACTGACAAGGCCTAACATTATGATCACCTGCCTAATAGTGTGTTGGTCCCACTTTTGCTGCCAAAGCAGTCCTTACCCATAGAGGCATGGACTCTACAAGACCCCCGTAAAGTGCTATCTAACATCAAAATGGCATTCATAGCTCAACTTGTTGGTCTGGCCCGTCAGAAAGATGCTGAACTGGACTGATATCTGGAGAATTTTAAGGCCAAATTATGTGGTCTATAAACAAAAACTGAAGCATTTTAGCCTTGTGGGAGGGTGAATTATTTAGTTAAACCTTTATTTCATCAGGCAAAACATTAAGAACAATTTCTTATTTACAATGTTAGCTTGAAAGTGCTAAAACACTTAAAAGGGGTGAGAGGACAACATTTGCATACACACAATGAGCAATGCATTCATTATACAAAACAATTACATGACTCCTTAAAAAGATCCTTTAGTCTCTGTTTAAAAGCAGGAAATGAAATCAAATTTTTAAGATGTAGTGTACTTTGTTAATAGTCCCAATCATTTGCAGCAGCAAAATGGAAAGACATAAGGCCAAAAGAAGACATAGTCTTAGGGATTTTCAATTTAACAAGTTGGGAGGAGTGAGTATTGTATCTTGAGGGGGATTCTTGTTGTAGTAACTGATCTAAATGCGGTGAAAGACCTAGTAGTGGTTTCTAAATGAACAAGAGCCAGTGGATGTTACGACAAGACTGCAATGAAGGCCAGTTAATCTTAAAGTACATCAGACAGTGGTGTGATTTATAAGGGGCCTTGGTAATAAATGGAATGGCAGAATGATAGATTGTATCCAATTTTTGAAGACTTCCTTTCCTTTGTCACCATAATCAAATAAAGGAAGAATACAACATTTCAACAATGACTATTTTAGTTGAGCATGTAAAAGAAAGTTTTGCTTTGATCTTAGTTTGCAGCATGGTAATGTGGTGATAGAAGGACAATGAACAATCTAACCAGATTCCCAAGTAATTATAGTTTGTAACCTGC
Organism: Anableps anableps; assembly: GCA_014839685.1. Lineage (NCBI taxonomy): Eukaryota > Metazoa > Chordata > Actinopteri > Cyprinodontiformes > Anablepidae > Anableps > Anableps anableps. The sequence continues at coordinate 23,521,948 of CM026072.1, read as the reverse complement.
TCAAGGATTGTTTCATCTGTAGTAGTGAAGACCAAGTTGGGGGGTATTTACAGTTTTTTTGTTTTTTTTTTTCAGTTAAACCATAGGTCTTTTGTTTTCTTATCATTCAAAGATAATTCCAAATTTGCAAACATGCTTTCAATATCCAAAAAGCTTTATTTTAGAAACTGAAAGACTGTTTCAAGGTATGCACCAACAGCATACAAAATAGTGTCATCAGCGTATAAACGTAGAAGAACTTTAATAACAGCTTGTGAAATATCATCAATGTAAATGGAGAACAGAGTGGGGTAAAGGAAGGACCCCTGTGGCACAACTTTGGAAACACAAAGAAACTGAGAGAACTCAGCGTCTATATTCACCTGCTGCACTCTGTCTGGCAGGTAGTTAGAAAACAATATTAAAAACTGTTTTCTTAATTAAGTAGAAATTATCCTACTGTAAGAAGTCAATAACCCTCTAGAAACACAGTTTTGATGAAATCATGCACACAGTATGCAAAAATCCTTAGGTAGGAGTTATACATCAAAGTAACATCCACGTGGATAGCAGGATCCAAAACTCCCCAGGAGAAAATTTTCTAAACCATCACACTCCCTTCGTCAGTTTGCCTCCTTGCCATAGTGCATCCTATTGCCATATATTTCCAAGGTAGGTAAAGCATCTGGCCATCCATATGATGTAAGAAAAAACATGATTCATCAGATTTGGGCACCTTTTTTCATAATGCTCTTCTTGCTCATAATGCTGAACCATTCAGCCTCTTTAGTAATTTGAGCTTCTGTAGCTCATCTGTAGGACTGAACCACATGGCCAGCTTTCATTCCTCACATGGCTCTATCGCCAGTTCATCACTGTTCTTTTCTTAGACCATTCTGGATCAGTATTGACCACCGCTGACTGAAAACACCTCACTGAATCTGACATTTTAGAGATGCTTTAACACAGTGATCTAGCCCTTGTCCTTTGGTTCATGTCAAGCTTGCTCAAATCCATACGGTTTCGAGTGTTTCTGGCTTCTCACACATTTTAGAACTAAATATCTACTTGCTGTTTAACACATCCCACCAACTAACAGGTACCATGATGAAGAGATAATCAGTGTTATTCACTGGTCATAAGTTATGAATGATCAGTGTATATTTTAAAATTTTCAGATGCACAAAAAAGCTAAAAGCATAAAGACCTATGAGTTAGCACGTAATGAGGGATCTCCTTGAACATTTTCCAGATTCTGTAACTTTGACTCAGAAAAACCATTTCTGTGTCAAATGCAGTAGGTTACAAAGTGAAATTTGTCACTTCATAAGACTTTCTCATGCGTTCAATCTAATATGTACAATGTAAGCTAATTTAATTTAACAAAGAGCTTAGAACAGACATCATTAATAAGTGGAATACTGCTTTTAAAACTAAGATATTCATAAAATAGATTATCACAGAAAAATTAAAGAAAAAAAGTACTGATATGAATTTGCCATGGATCTAAAACTAAACTGTTCCATCCCAAGTAAACTTTTAAATGAAAACTATGAAAACCTTTCATAGTACTAATCTAAAAATGTAAATGTAAACTTTAAATACACAAAAGAAAAACTCATTTAAGTGTGACCTCTAACAACACTACTTTTATCAAATTGGTTTTCAGAATTTAACACAAACACTTTTATTGTGAAGTAACCACAGGAAGTCCTGACTGAAAGTCACCACTCACTCAAGGACACAGGTACACTTAACAATGTTAAACCTTTTTGGGCAAGTTATTTTTAGTAAAACAGAACAAAGGTGTGAATCACAAGCAATCATTGCAAATAGTCAAGTTAAACACTTCCTTTTCCTGCAATGCTGCAATGCTTACCAGAAAAGGAAGCATCAGTGCAACCATGTTAATATAGACAGATGAAATCAAATCCTTTTATTCCAAAAACTCCCACATATTTCAGAAGTAGAACCAGCACCTTAAAAGAGCCCAAATATATATCCTGATAAATCCAGCAATCTCCACATCTGGGAGGAGAAAACAATCCTCAGTTTGGTACTGATGTCGTGAGGAAGTGTGCATCTAACTTTGAGTGGTTCCTAAATGTGGAAAAGTACGACAAACCCCATAAACACTGTGAATGCACGATGTTTTTTTCTCTATAGCATCACCACGCCACTTAACCAACCACAAGCAGCCACTCACCACGATTTTCCATTACAGAGAGTGAGGCAAACCAGTCACTGGTTCCTGAAAAACAAATGTTTGAAAATCAGCAACGGCTTAAGACGTGAACTAAGGCTTCCAGTCAATGACATTCCTAACAACCCTACTCATTATCTTATATTAAAATATCTGTGCAATAAATGACATTTTACCCTAACACAGGATATACATGAAAATAAATATACAACAGTGGGTTTAAATTTAACTTTATATCATTTGAATACAAGTATCTAAGTCTTTTTGTTAGTGAAAACAAATTAGGACATACACTGTAGAATGTCATGGGTGCTGTTGGAGAAGTAAAGGTCTTAAGACGCAGAGTCGTTGCATTTTTTTCATTTTTCCCACATGATAATGATGGCAGCTCCACCCATCTTAACTCATCTGCAAGGGAAAAAAAAAGATCAAAGTTAGTAATGAAAACAGAATACAGCCAAGTTACAATCTAAAGAACATTGACCTTGACCCTGCAAAGACAAACCCTGACCCTAAAGATAAACAAATAAATAAATAAATAAATAAAAATACACTAAAACTAAAGCATAGAAAGAACAAAATGACAATATATTAGATGTGGAAACGCCATACTCCACTTCCATTTGCAATTGTTTAATGCGCCAACAATCTGGGTTCAGGCTGTTCTATTCAGATTATTTCATGACTGCATGCAATTCACTGTTTCTTTAAACCCTGAAGTGATAAAGTTCTACAGACAACACTTCCCTGTTGATAAAACAGCATTAGATTTGTTATTTTTAAATTGTTTATTTGTATAACTATCAACGATGTTTTCAATTTAAGGCTTTGTGGGGTAGTTATAAGTTGTCAGTATCTCACAGTTTTTCTCAGTCGCTTAGGTGGATTTCTCAGAACATAATTGAAATTCTCAAAACTACTTGTTCAATATTCAAATCACTGTAAATATTCTCAGGATTCAGATGTGAGACATTTCACCATATATGCTTTCAAAGCTTAATTTAGAAATTGAAAATGGCACTTCTTTCCTCAAACCTGCCACGCTTTTTTAAACAAGATAAATTTTAAAATGATTATAATTATTTAAAACAACCACATTATTTCACTGTAGGCTACTTTCTTTTGAATCCCAAAAAAATGTATAGAAATGTGTAAAAGAGATAGGAGCAACAGCTTAGTGGAACGACATGTCAAAATTTCACATTTTACGATGTGTGAATGATCCTCAGAAGCCAAATTTGCAGAAACATCTAGTTCACACAGTTTATAGGAGTTAGTCCACAGCAGAAAGCTGCTCCTGTTCTGTTGTTTCACACTTAATGACAGTGAGAAAGCACTTTTCTGGCTCACAGTTGGATTTCTGCTTTTATGTTTAATTCCACTATTAACAAGTGAGAACATTACACTACAGTAATGTTATTAAGCACTTCTAGTGGCCAAGTGGGTACTTTATAACTTCAGACCAACTCTTACATGAAGTGTCACTTATCTACAGCAGAAAATGCTGACCAGCTGAATATTTTTGATTTTTGAACTGGATAGGCAGATACAAAGCAATAAAGGTTGATGTATTTCAGAAATCTCTGAGACGTTAAAATACTAATCAGTACTAATTATTATTATGATTCTTCAAAATTCCTTGAAGACAATGTCAGAAAACTACACAATGAGTCATTTCTTCTCTGAATTTTTCAGGTATCTATAAGACTTGTCTGTCCAAGTAGATCAATTTAGACCTGCTTTGCAGACTTTTCATTAAATGATGAAGAAGCAAATTCTGACATTTGCTTAACTCCTTCACTTTTTATGACTTCTAAATAATAAACTGACACATGAAATATTCAACTAGTGACCTGTCCAGGGTGTACCCCACCTCCTGCCAATGACCACTAGAGATAAGCACCACCCCTCCAAGGATAAGTTGGTATAGACAATGGATGCATGGATGGATGAAATATTCAGCAAATATGTCAGCTATGACAGGAAATCAGAAGCTACTGCTTAAACAGAAATCATGACTTCATTCTGCAATAAGGGTTAAAAATCAGAGTTTGTGTTCTAGAAAGAAAAGGACAAGAACTGTAATTTCATGATGTAACCGACCACAATTTCAGCTGAGTTTAAAAAACAGTCACATTTACATTATTGTACCTTGAATAAGGCAGTGTAAACCCCATTGATGGATACTACATCTAAAAGTTGAACAGCAGTTGTTTGTTCCTCTGTTTAAGCATAAAAGGTTATGTGGAATGAAAAATACTGTGCCCTCCACAATTTTACACTTCTGGTAAAGATGTTTCTTTCACTGCAGAAGCATAATCTTACATTGAGTTAAAAATTGTTTTGCCTCCTTCACCATCCTGCTCGCTGCATGTTGTGACGAGATTAACTTTGGTCTCATTTGTTACAGTTATAGTTGTCTTAAACTTTTTGCCAGGCATTTTTTAACTTATGATGATAGCACAAATCTGCTTTAGTTATCTGGCATGCTCTCTGGTCTTTTTTAATTTGACATGTGGCTAAGAGAAATGAGCCAAGCCTTGGTAAATAGCTTTTGTACCACAACATTTTTTTTTGAAGGTCAACATATCTGCTTTATTTGGCTGACATTTTCTCAGGTCTTTCTCATTCTGAAGAGAAACTAAATGAAATGGAGCAAGATGACACATCACATTCATACAGCAGGAAAAGAGGGAGTCACGGATTACTAATTCAGTTTTGGTCATAAGTATTTCATAGAAATCTTAAAGACGGTGATAACTGTTGCTCTAGAGATGAAAAAACCCAACAACTATTATTTCATAATCTTTCCACACTGAATAACTGTACTTCAATTACATTTAGAAAATTATTTTTTCTAAATTTTGCATTGGGAGATTATGCTACTGCAAAGATGAATATATTTTACCAGGGGTACCAATGAATGTGCAGCATGTTGTATGTATAAATTATACATGGTATTATATATAGTATATAATATACACACATACTAACATATACATTAGTTCATACCAGTACATACTATATACTATACTAGTATATAATATATGTACTATATTAGTTTACTAGTAAATAGTATATGCTAGTATATACACTAGTATATATGCATGTTAGGTATTACACCCAGATTTAAACCCCAAAGTCAATGTACAAAATTCCTTCAGAATCTCTGCCAACATTACAGCAGAAGTTCACTGTAAAGTATCTTTCTGGTGGTCTGATGGAGCACTATATTATCCTACATTTGAGCAAATTACTGGTCTAACTGAAATGCAGCCATGTTGCCTTGCGGGATAGTTTTATTTTCAGAGCACAGATGAGACAAGAGTCCCCTTAGACTCTGAGTCTAGTCTGATAGCACATGAGGCCATTTGATAAAGCTGTTACTGGAATCAATACTTAGGGTCTTTCCACAGAATACTGCTGCATCTGCCAAATGAATGTGACTGTAGAGTATTACCCAAAGCTAAAAAACACTACTCTGGATTTCGGTATTCTTTGTTCCTCTAAAAAGTCAGTTTACTGGTGGGGTCAAAGGTAAACTTCCTTTTCAAAAGATGAAGCAAAATTTAGAAAAAAATCAAACAGGTCTGCGTACTGAAAACTCACTGACAACACAATTATAGTTCTCATCACGTTACAAACAGACTGAACTGGAACTCTAACATACAGTCAGAACATAAGTAAAGGCACCACCTCTCAGTTCTGGAGTTTTAACATATAAATAATCTGTTTTTTTTTTTTGTTTTTTTTTTTTTTTTTACCACATTTAGCAATTGTTTAAATCTCACCTCAAGAGTCAAATGCCACACAACCATAAATCCCATCATGTCATATTTTGTAAGGGGAGAGGGGGACGGGGGGCATTATGTAAAATTGACTTTTTTGAACTTTATGTCATGTTATTCCCTCTTCAAAAACATACCTGGAGTGTTGCTTTAATTTCTTCATGCATGTTTGAGGAATCCTTGAACCTCTTATAAACGATTGCTCTCACAAAGCATCTCCTATTTCCACAAAGAACTCCCTCAAAGCTGCAATTCCTGGCCAAGCTTCTGCCTCACAGAGCACCCCTCCCCCAAGGCTTCCCCACTCAGCCCCCCCAAACTAGTGGCAGCAGCAATTAGCGAACTCTTGGTGGAACTGCGCATCTGCTGATCTTATCATAGGAACTACTTCTCAGTCCAACGTTATAAGAATGGTTATAAATGGCTTAATGGAGAAACGCCATGATAATGTGCTAAAGGCAGAGTGTCAGATAGTGTCAAGTCTATGAAGCATGTGTCACTTATGGGGCCCCTTTTTTCTATGTTTTGTCTGTATTGGGATGAAGGGTGTAGAATTCACTGTGTTTTGATGAATCATGGCAGGTGTATCACTTTTTGTTATGAGTGTTTTTTTTATATAATTAAGGATCACCAAACTTGACATGGGCAGGTATGAGATTCTCATGGTAACCTTGACTAAAAATACCATGGCTTCACTGCATTTGCAAAAACTTGTTAAACATGATGTTTAACAAGTTTTTTAAAATGTTTTTTAAAGAAGCAAATTTTCTAAACAATATAAGGCTGTGATTATCACAGTAAAAAAAGGAAATTATATTCATTTATTTAGATTTCAATACATAGACTCAAGCAAAATTATAGAATAGTTGTTAAAGCCATTCTGCTCTTTGTAAATGAACATAAATACAACAAACTCATATGGTTAATTAGTTGAGTTCTCTGCTTTGGTAGCTATCCTACAGAAGGCTGCTAAACAGACATATCATTTCTACCTTTCAAACTGTAGTTTTAAAAAAGTAGTACCCTAATAACGGTGATGAGTGTCCACACAAAACTTTCCCTTGTTTATCTCCACTTGTAAATGAAGAAAAGGTATAGTAGCTGTCTTTCAGCTGACGTGCAGTCACATGATACCAGACCGTTTGATTTGCACACACATTTCATACAACGGCGCAGAACACCTAGGGGGACAACCCTCCCGCTTCAGTATATGTCACGCCCTATTTGCAAGGATCCCAACTCCCTCCCTGCATCTACTTTATTTATCCCAAAGGGAGATTGAATGTTAATGTGTTGTTTTGGAAACGTAATTTATAAAAATCTCTGCACCTTTATCGTGGTACATGGCACATGCTAGCAACTGACTGCCACCAAGTGTTCAAATAATTATCAATCGACAGTAGACCAGGTTGCCATCAATTGGAGCTGCGTCAAGCATTCAGGATGCTGAGGTGAGCGAATCTTCATTAGCGCGTCTGCACAGTGCAGTAAGAGATCGTTCACCTTTGTTGTCAGGTGATTACCGCAACATTTCAATCATAATTGTGTAAATTCCAGAGCACTGACACACATGTTGAGGGTGTATCCTGCCCCATGACAGTTGGAGTTTGAGATAGGCGCCCTGTGCACCTGCAAGGATAGCCAGATATAGACTATGGATGGATGGATGGATGGATTTTTCTATGCTATTGAAATGCAACACAGTTATGTAACAGCATGATTGGGGTATTAGAATGAAAAGAGAATGTAGTTTTCTTTTTACCACAAGGGAAGCTGGAAACAGGCAGATGCTTTTGTGGTCTAAAATTGCATTTTTTTTTTTACACTCCCGCCCATTGCCTGCCACAGCCTTGGCTGGATGACTCAAAATAATATAGGAGAGTGGTGAATGTTTCACAGCAAGAACAAAAAATATCCCTGGAGTCTGACAGTAAAAGCAGATTAAAAGCAGTGAGGTGGGAAGAACTACAAATATAAGGCAAGTTTTCTGAACAATCCGGTCTCCTTTGATACATTAAGTAAACAAAACCAGTGCAAGCTTGCTACATGTGAGCCACAATATAGAGATAAAAAAGGCAGTCATAGTCTAATTAAATATTTGCGTTTCACTTACACTTTCTGCCACGCTCACAGCCAGAAACAGAAGGAAAAAGGGATGTTGATGGCCTAGTTCCCCTTTGAGTGGTGAACCGTCAGCCGACCCGTCATATTTCTATATGAAAGTCACGGGACTGTCCAAACTGTTTCTCCTCACAAAACTCATTCTCAGAGACTTTTAAACTTCACCACAGGTCCATTATTAGTGCAGGACAAACAGATCGAAGAAGACATCGCAAGCTAATGACACCAGCTCCCAATTAGGGCTTAATTATTCTGACAGAGAGAATAAATGAGCCAGCCTCTTGTCCAAACATCATCAGTCACTACCCATGCTATAACTGACTACAACCCCACCAGAACAGAGTGAAGGGTCTTGTTTTAAAACTTACATTATCTATTCATATCCTCCAGAGCTTCGGAGCAGTTGATCCAAGCAGGGAGTCTTTTTTCCTTCCTCTTGCACAAACGCCTTTTCCAAGAATACAAGGCATCAACCAGGTATGTGAAAGTGTAGCTGCATGTAGAGGTTTCAACTGTGTAATCTTCTGCACAGTGCACACACCCTCACTGGTGAGTCTTACTAGTTCTGATTCAATTATGAAGGGAGTGGAAACGGCAGCAGCTGGCTAGGTTATATGCCATCTTTAAATAGCAGTTTGCTCCTAACTCCAGGGCTCAGGCAAAAAAAAAAAAAAAAAAAGTCAAGCCAGATGAAAACAAGCATTAAGTTCACTTTTGAAGACCTCTACGTACTCTAATATAAAACCCTTTCCCAAGAAATGCAAAAACTAACTTAGTAACAGTTAAAGTTACCTGAGAAAGGTGAGCAAAAGGTCTCAAAAAAGCCAGCCAACGATGGGCACCACGAATCCACCACGTCAGAGCTGCAGACCCTTTTCTGCTAAATAAATCAAGCGGCACAGTTTCATCACCTGGCTCTAAAATGGACGGACAAGGCCGTCTGTTCCCAATCCGTGCTGGGTGAGCGTCACCACCGAGCCTGCCCCAGAAAAGCACCACTCACCACAGGGACCAGTGGCCCACTTTTACAAGGAGCCCAAAATGCTCCTCGCCTTTGCTAAACTTTTCCTCCTCAGTGTCCCTCCAACTGGTGTGTTGCAGGGTGGCAAAGCAGAAAGTATCTCAATCCGGCACGGGTCGATATGAGATTGCCACACTACAATAACCTGGAGTAAAAATGTCACTCTGTTGCGGCATTCGCTCAACAAAAATGTCTAACACAATCAAACTGTTTTAATTAGAAACAGAAATGCAGCAACCTTTACTGCTGCTGCTTAATAGAGATGCACCAATCAATCAGCCAGAGATCAGAATCAGCCAGTTTTCCCTTGATGTTTTCCCAGTTACCTGATCCTTGGTAAGCAGGTAAAACACTGAAAATTATGTCTTTCTGTTGAATTAATGCAATAAAACTGCATTTTTTATGAGATTATTAAAACACACTCAGGTTAGATCAGGAGTCAGGAACCTTTACAATACAAAGAGCCACTTTGGCACTTAATCCTAGTCAATTAAATTTCTCTACAGCTGCAAAACCATTCTAGCTCAAGTTTAATAAGTATATATCAATAATTTGTTTCCTTTATGGTTAATTTTATGACTACTTTTAGGTCTTAAAAACAAAAAACCCCCATCAAAGTAAATTTTTCTGAAATGGAACATTCCATAAAAGAAGAGAAAATGCATGTAGTTTGTTGTCTAATAGCAATTATTTTTCACTATACCATTGATGCGATTCGGATGTTGAAATTCTTTGCAGATATTACAAGAAAACACACCTTTTTCTTATATATGTATTAAAAAACCCTGCTCACTTCTTTACCATTTTTCTGCAACATTAATCAGAGCCACAGTGGACGGCCTGAAAAGCTTCACAATGCTGCTGGGTTAGGTGCAGAAATGAAATAAGTACGATTTTGTCATGATTTCATTTTTTGTTGGATTTAAAACTACTACCTTCTTCAAAGAAGCCTAAGTGCCTTTTTCCCTTGTTTTATAGTCCTTAGGAAAAAAAATAATCAGAGTTGTCAAAACTCAAAGAAAACCTGCACTCAGTGTGAGCCAGGAAAGGGACTGATTGAGCCCTCTCACTGCTAAATGAATCAATTATCTTAAGAAGTTATACTAATATTATCTATGCTATTTATTCTTGTTTTGATGTTAATATATGTATCAACTTCAATATAACAATAAATATTATGGCTAAGTTGCGAATACATTCACATTTTCCTCCATTCTTACTTTCGAGTTTGTGCTTCCAGGATTTGCAGTGACTTGGCCACTGGAAACTTTTAAAGGTATGGGCATCTTCTACAGTGAGACTGCATCCAACAGACTAAATATTACACATGTTAAGTGTGGACTAAATATAAAAAACTTGGTATACCTTTATAATAGGATCATGCCCATTGCTGACCAAATTGCACAATAAAACTCACCTATCTATACACATACTGTGCATTGTGAACATCTAAAGCTTGCAGTCTATTCCTGCTCCCTGCCCAGTGACAGCTCTCTGAAGAAGGAGAGTGGGAGTGGGGGTGGACTGGAGACATTTAGCTGAGAGCTACCGGAGGAATCTCCAGCACCGATCCGTCTCATCTGTGGTCTGACAGAATCAATCAAACCCAGCTGACAGCTTAACCATTGTGGTTGGCTCTTAATGGCCCATTAAAGAGAGGACTTTCAATGGGAAGTGGGAAGAGCTGCATCACAAGGCAGCTTTTTATTTTTCTTGGGAGAGCAAATTAAGTTGGGGAGCTATTAGGCTTTAGGCAGAGGAAGCAGGAGGAAATGCATGTTGCTGCACAGGAGACCTGGCTCACTGAGGTCTCACATGTCACTGAAGCTGTTTCATACAGAAAAAAAAAACACACACAAGCACAAAAGTACCACTAGTGAATAGGTTGCTTTGCTTTCTCAGAGGAGTTGATAGGTTATGAATTGGCATTGTGATTCTAATAATTTATTGTATAAAAAAAAAAGCAAATGCCAAAATACTAAAAAAGGTATGCATTTCTGGTCCATCATCGACCAGATCTTTAAAAGGATGCAATCCGTTAAAAGAAAAACACCTAAATATCAGTAACAGATGAGCAATTCATCATGATTAGATGTAGAACTAAATGCATATATTCTAACATCTTTACCCCAGCAATCTACGTCCTGAGTGGCTCTTTTTAAATCTCCACATAGAACCATTTCAATCTCCGGAACCACGAAGCAAATTACCTGAGATGCCGACTCGGTCTAACGCGTGAAATGCATCAGATCCAGCTGCAGTGACTCCCGGAACCGTGTGTGTGAGTGTGTGTGGATGCTCTGTGATCCTGCGCCGGGTGACTGAAGATGCAGCTCAGAGGTAAAACAGACAGGTGTTGTGTCGAGTTGGGCTCCCTCGTCATAATGAGTTTCCCCAATTAGCGCCGCTTCTACACAAGGTTTTACGGGCTCCGTTTAACGCCATGATGCGTTGAGGGACAGCTCGTACACTGGATAATCTATATCAAAATAATTTCAATCCAGTAAACTGTCATCAAAGTGTTGTAGAACACCTTATGATAACTGAATATTATAAGTGACAGTTTCAAGGTAATTTTATATATAAGCAGCTATTATAGTCATTAATTTCCTTTTTCTTTTCTTTTATTATTGTTTTTTTTTTTTTTTCTTAGTGAATCAAGTTGGGTGCTTTTGTGTCTGTGTCTGTTGTCAGTCGTCACAGACCAGGCACTGGAAAAAGTCATTGTGTGACACTGTTTGCGGGTTGCTGAAGCACTGACTCCAGAAGATTCACTTCTCGTTATTAATTACTGAAACAAAATAACTTTTCAATAAAATGTCAACTTAATGAGATTCGCCTATAGTGCTCATTAACAATCTTTCTTTGTATTAACTTGTCCTGTGAGATGTTGCTGTCCATGGTACTGGATGGTTCATTGGAAGACATTATTTAAAAAACAAACAAAACCTGGAGAGAGCTAACCATAGTTTTTGTCAGATCTAAGACTTTAATGAAACCAATACAGAACAGCAAAATAACTAGAAATGGTTAATGGTGTTATTTATAGTGTTTACGAAGACTGGTGAAATATTACGGTGATAGCAGTTGGATGAAATTAGTGTGTTTTTACTTTGCTATGAATAATCTAGCGAACGAGGTGTACTTGAATGCACCATTGTCCCGGTGGCCGTAAAAGGCTACGTAGAGGCGCACCCACGTCTGCAGGAGCAGAACTGGTGGAAAGGCATATCTCGAAGCTGGAACTGGACTCGACTGAATACTGCAGTGAAGTCAGCCAGCACGAAGAATACATCAGCTTCCGGTAAAATATAGCAAAACAAAAGCGGGCGTTTGCTCAAAAAAAAAAAAAAAAAAAAAAAAAAAAAAAAAAAAAAAAAAAATTGTACTAACTTGTTTAACGAATTCTCTTCTTCATAAACACAACCTTTTAAACCAGCGTCTGTATGATATCTGTCAATACAACCAACAATTAGAGCTCGGAAACAGAGCATTCTTTCCCTGCACTGATCACAGGCAAGGCCTATACATTTTAATAATGATGAGTGCCACAAACAAAGTCCCGGAGGCTGCATTTATCGACACACACCCTCCAACATCCTGCCGATCACACGCATCCTTTGTTGTGCATCAGTGACAATGGAGTTTCAGCAGCTGAAAGACAGAAAGCGCCGGTGTTCTCCGGCACCCAGGATCTGCAGATCCGTGCAGCATCGCGTTAGACACGAGCCCTACTCTTGTTGCCTATCGGCCAACTTGCAGCATCGCAACTTGTAGGAGGTTATTGTCTGCGGAGAAAACCAAACTCACCCGGCATGTTTGCTCCTCCAGGGTTCATTCATCCCCCTCCAGACTCCCTCTTTCCTCCTCTCTGAAAATAGTTACAGCCTATTTAAAAATAGCATTTCGGTCATTTACCTCACACTTTCTCCCCCCCTGTCTCTTCTTCCAACACCCGGTCCAAACATTTCAGGCTCTTCCCGGAAACCATCCCTGCTCGGGCATTTCGGTACTGGTAGTTTTCCGTGGAAACTGCAGCTGATCGGCCCGCAGTGCAAACGCGACCCCCACTTTGTGCTGCGAGGACTTCAGTACCCACCAGGCATTGCAGTGCATTGATCCGGGGGGAGGCCAGGGCCGAGGGGGTGGGGGAGCATACCGTTATATCCAGCACCTCATGTGGAGAGAAAGAATGTTTACTCGCTCCTCTCCTGTTTTCCATCATGAACTCTGTTTGTCTGCTTCTGCTTTTAAAACCTTCAAACTCCTAAATCTCACATAAGCAGATAAAACAGGTGTATATCTACGAATTAGAACATCACTGAAAAGTTAATTTGTTCAGTTCACAAAGTAAAACTCATGTATTATAAAGATCCGTTACACACAAAACTATGTATTGAGAAATGTTACGGTCATGTTGACCTGCACAGTTATACGGGAGACAGACTACTCAAAATCACGGTCCAGCAGACGCCATTGATAGCCTCTGCAAAAGGTCATTGTTATAGATGCTGGCTGTTCAGAGCCCCTTATTCAAGCATATTAATGGAAAGTTGAGTGGAAGGGGAAAGGATGCTAGAAAAAGGTGCACAAGCAACAATAACAGTAGAGCACAACTTGTTTGAATTTAATTTCTTAAATTAAGTTTTAAACGTTCCTTTTTTAAAGTGGGTTATGTGCTTTCTTTCATGCTGTACTATGTGCTTTCAATCTGTATTTATTAAGAGGTCTATATAATTATGTGAGAATCCAGGTTGATGGAGCCCTTGTCAAAGACAAATTTCTGTCACGAATCGGGACAGATAATAAAGTGATAAAATATCCATCTCCCGAGGAATCTTTAAAGCATTTTTTTTGCAGTTACACCCTTAACTGATGAAGTGCCACTCCTGTTTATTGACAAACCTGATAGCAATATGTGAAACTCCTTAAATAAATCGATCTACTTTCACAGGAGCATAATCTCACACTGGAAAAAAAAAAAAAAAAAAAAAAAAAAAAAAAAAAAAAATCATACCTATAATATGAGCTCATTTATTTGATAGAGGAATAACTGTTCTCGATAAAATTAACACTGAAACAATTATTGGTTTAAGCTTAATCTTCTTCTATAACATACAATAATCATAAATATAATGTTACACAGGAGTGAAGCATACAGAGAGGCAGATCTTTGACTAGTCTTCTTGGCACCATCATTCAAGATCATCCAGTGTTGGGTGCTCTCTTATGTTCTCGTCAGCTCGCCCCACAGGTTTTCAACAGGTCTGGGAACCGAGATGGTCGTGAGCTGCCTTTGATTAGTAGTAAGTTGTACATTGATCAATATTTTCAAATTACATTTCCTTGATGATTTTGATGATTTTGCTGTACATTTGATTGAAGTTTTTACGATGTAAAGCACTTTGAACTGCCTTGTTGCTGAAATGTGCTGTACAAATAAACTTGATTTGACTTGACCAGAGATTTTGTTTAAGACAATTATTTCTCAAAATGGTCATTTTTTTCCCACTGAATCTGTTTGCTCAATTAAGGGTTGGCTTTTTATGCATTTTCAGTGTAATGTTGCTGCAATAAATCTACAATCATTTTTACATTTCTTACTTTATAAGTGCAAAACCTTCATGCATGTTAGGTTATCAAATGCTTTATAATGAAGATGTTTCTTTGGCTTGTTAGTTGCTATAGATCAGGTTATGATAAACTTTCCCTATTCCTATTTTTGGTATTAACTTTGCATTCATCAATTCCTGACATCTCTCTTGCAGCCAGATTGAGGATGTCCGCTAACTACCTGTGCGCCGATTGTTATTTTTTATTGCACTTAGCAAGAGCTTGTCCTGTCTTTCTATTATCTTGATTACTGTTCAGTGAACTTTCAGATAACTGGAATTATATATATAAAAAAAGCTTGTTAAAACTCTTTTTACAGCCTTCACTTTTTTTTTAGTAACTCCACTGAGAAGCAGCTGACTGTTGTTGATCTTTCAGGAACCCTTCAAGGGATGACCACACTGCACCTGTGTTATAAGTCAGAACTAAGACTAAAAGTCTGAGAGTCTCTTCACATTTATTGGGGCACACCTGTCACATTTAATGTTTAATTTATAATAAAAATTACTCATTTGTCAAGAAAAATACATACTGTCAGGGGTTGTAAATATCCATCTACATAGTAATAATAAACACAACACAAAGTAAACTGTCATACCTGCACCAGGAGTTAGTCTTAGCTATTCATTTAATGTTATGGAAGCTACCCAGAGTTGTAAGTCGAAGCAGTAAAGTTTATATCAGTCCAATGGCATCTTAAAATTTATGTTTCTATGGTAGCCAAGCGTCCTCTACTGGTCAATCACAGTGTTGGCATGGTTCTTTGCCAACATAAAGAACTGATCTGAGCCCCTTTTTGCTGTTGATTATCTTTAAAACAGTTTATATCTATGAATGCAGAGACAAGTTGAAAAATTACATCTGTGTAGATCTGCACAAATGATGTATTCATGTTTATTTGAAGCCATACAAGACCTCCAGCACAAGGAAGCATTCACACCGGGGAAAAATCTAAACAAATAAAATCTATTTCTTCTTTGTGAACCTGGTGAATGTTTGACATTATACATTAAACATTAGAAGAATTTAATGATTCCTGGTTTGATAGATCATTTCCATGCCGTGTTTGAGGTTTAAGATAAGTTGCAGGTTAGTTCACGGTGCCTAGGTTGCCTGCAAATGTAGAGTACTATTAATTACTGTTTCCTATAATCTTTCAAAAAGGTCTTCATCAATATTTATTTCTTGTTTTCTTTACACTTTTGCTACGTTTCCTTTCATTTAAAGTCAATTTAAGTCCTGACCATTTTCAAAGAATTTTGTTTCATGCCATTTGAATCTGACCTTAAGAATCATTCAAATAAACCAGAAGATGAAAGCTCTCAGAGAAGATTATCATAAATTGGACTATAGGGCACTTTGTTACCAACAGCCTGTCTCAAAGACGCAATTTGTTTATAGTTATTTTTTGAATCTAGGAAAATTACTTAAAACTAAATTAAAGGAGAAAATGTTATTTTAACATCAATAAGGTGGTTCCTAAATGTCTAGTTGCTGAATTAAGGCATACAGTTGGTGAGCAATAATTCGCTAAAGAGTACTGCATCTCTCAGGTCCCATGTCAGGGTTGTGCTTTATTTTTTTTTTTACTTTCTTTAAGACACAACTTTCAGATTCAGATACTGTTTATATTCTGTGAAGCATTTTTGGTTTTTTTTTTTTTGTTTGTTTTCTTCGTACAAAAACATACCATTTATATACCACTGGGCATTCTATACGAAAAAGGATGGTCTAAAACTATTGCACAGTGCTCTATCAATTGAGTCATATGTAATTATGAAATATAGTGCTATAAAAAAGTACTTATCCTTCAGTGTGGCTACCATTACTTCTGGTGTATTAGTATCATAGGATTTCAGAAAAAAACATCATACTTAGAGTCAAATATGGTGAAGGTCTGTGATGGTTTGCTGTTTCAGGACATGGACGACTTGCTGTAATTGATGAATTATGCTTCCTACCAGAAAATCCTGAAGGAGAATATTCCACCATTAATTCTTGCTGACACACATTGGTGTTATGCAGCAGGACAATGATTCAAATCATAACAGCAAGTTCACCTTTAAATTGCAAAAATAAATAAATAAATGAAGTCAAAGCCCATGTTTTAATTTGATTGAGATGCTGAGGCATGACCTCAAACAGGTCCTTCTTGTGTGAAAACCCTTCAGCATTGCTGAATTAAAACAATTTTTCAATTACAATACCATGGGTGGAACAACTTTATTAGGTTTGTGATCTAATACCATTAGATCACAAATAATAAATAACTATTTTATTTTATTTGGATTAAAGGATTTATTAACTCTCATCCAGTCTCTATTTACCATGAGTGTTATGGGTTTCCAAACTGATCAATACCCGAACTGTCATAAAATGAGTGTAAATTCACATAGAATACAAATCCATGAACCTGGTGATTAAAACTGATCCTTTGGAAGCTTATCTTCTATCAATATGTCAGAGTGATAAAGAACAATTTCAGTGCATAACTGGCAGTGATACTGCAACAATACTAAGTTAGAAATGGGTAAATGAGATTACTGACTTCTGCACAATGCAGCAGTAATAATTGACTAATTGTGTCAATTTAAAATTTCATTTTCATTTCCTTCTTTAATTCCAATAGTTGGTGTTTAAAATAAAAAAAAGGTAATGTTTTATCACAGTTTTGTCACAATGCTTTGGCTGGGGTTTTATTTGGCCTGGTCTCTGCTTTGTTTGGTTTCCTGGTGCTTATTGGTTTTGTCCATTTCTGTGCAACAATTCCTGCTCTGAGTTTTCCTCAGTTTTACCAGTTCCCAGCTCATCCATCTTATCAAGGCAATCACGTTCCACAATATTTGTACTCCTGGTTTCCTCTCAGTGCCTGGTTAAATCCCTCTATTCAGGGTCTGCTCTTACCCACAGCTGGCTTGTTCTTGTTGCTTTTGTTGTAACCAGCATTCTTCACAAACCTTTTGTGTTTCTTTCATTTCTTTAGTTTATAATCCTCTGCTTGTTCCTGTAACTTAGTCATTTTACAGCAGAAACTATGAAACAACATACATCTTTGTGGCATATAGATGCATTGTAATCTAAACCAAATAAGCATGTTAAAACGTGTTAACACAATATGTGTGGATAAAATGTGTAAACTACATTAGTATACACATATTATTCCTTTTCATAATCAGTTTCATAATCTATCGAAGTTTGGTCCGAATGAAGAATTAATTTTCTTCCCTTCAACAATCTCTTTCACAAATTTAAGGAAACAATGAGATTTCTGCATATTTTTCAAATTAAGATTTATTCAAAATTCATTACATTATATTTGAGGATCATGAGAAAAACCACTGTGATCTAGAATTCATTTTATTATCAGTTTCACTAAGATCCGTTCACAATTGCTTCGATTTAGTAAAAAGAATCACAACAAAATATTAAAAACAAAAGATATAATAATTAATTATTAAATATAATAATTTTAACTGCTCTATAAAGGGTTTTTACAGGTAAAAGGGGGAAGTTAACAGAACTGAACACTCAAAATATTATATATATTTATATAATGTAAAAATATATAATGTTATATATAAATATTATACGATGAATCTAAATTTCATCAGAAGTTTATCTATGTCTCTGGAGTTTAAAGAAAGGGGTTCTATGGCCCACAAGTTATAGTTTAAATATCTGGTGTTAGTTTAGGGAGAGACAAGAAAAAGGAATAAAAGAATTCAAAGTTTTGGGACCATCTTTGATCCATCAGCTGCCCAAACCACAACAAAACAGGAAGAAAGAATGTCTACTATGGATCAGAAACAGTTGTCTATTGTCTCAGAAAAACTTCCATTTCTGTCTCAACAGTGGCTCTTTCTGCCCAAAGGTCAGTCAGAGACTGACAGCTTCTGATTCTGGGTCAGTTTATTGGAGTTCCTTGAAAGTTCCCCACTGTGGGTTTGGGGCTGGTTGGTCACAAAGGAGAAATGCTTTAGAAGTAAATAACCAAATGAGACCTTGCACATTATGTTGCAAATGCACAATGCAAACAAAAACACTTATTACAACTTACTCCAAGAAGGTGATCAGTCCTGGCTTCAACCTATCTGGACAAGGTTTCTTGCTGGGTTTACTGGTTTACTTTACTGGGTTTTCTAAGTCTCAGAACCAAAACATCTCATCTAGAGCCAAAGCTTCCAGGAAAGGAGTTGTCTGGAGGTGCTGTTAAACCAACAAACCAGTCATACAGAAAAAGACCTGGTTTAAGCAAAATGATATGAGAACATGAATATTCTGCCAATTCTGGAACTCGTAGGTAAAACCGTTGCTATGATAAAATCTAACAGGTCTGGCTGGAGCATTTAGAAGTGACCTGAAGAAAGCAATTTTTGTATGTAAAAGGTCAGCTTCCTTTATTTACCATGTTGTATTTTAATTAGATTTTGATATCTGTGATTTTATGACTTGTAATGGTCTGTGTGCTGCTGCCGTTCTTGGCCAGGTCTCTCTTGAAAAAGAGATTTTTAATTTCCTTTTCAACCCTTTTTTTTTTTTTTTTTATCTAAATAAGGGCTACAAACAAACAAACTCTATTGTGTTCTTGTACACTACCAAAGCTGGTATGAAATCAACAACATGCTAAGATCTCTGCTGTGTTGCTGATTATCAGAAATATTTATAGTGTAGTGCCTTCCTGTGAGGGTTGCAGTTTTTCTCAGTCACTTTGCTGCAATCCCCCAATCATTTTCAACATTTGCAAAACAGGAAGTGCATTTCTCAAAATAATTTGTACAAACAGCAAAATGCCATGGATTACCTGCAAAATCCAATGTCTTTCTCAAAATCCTTAGTTCATCTCTCAAAATTAAATATGTCAATGAACTCAGAATGACAACTCCTTGTTTCAGTGTGTTCAGATAAGACAGTCAAATTGCATAGTCATGTTGTCAGTATAGCAGTGTACTCTGAAAGGACGCTCTGTTGTAAACTATGGCTAAAGTTTTGATGACAAGTGTTGTAAAGTGTAATTGTGGAAGATCAGTGGCAAGAGATTGGACAAGATTCGCATTTATGCATTTACTGTAATTTGACAGATGATGTCATTATGATACAGAAAGGAAAATACAGCACTGGAAAGCTAAAGAAAAAAAAAGTAGAAATAGAAACATAAGACAATCTCCTTAAGAAAAACTGTGCATGCAGTGCTGTAAATACAGTGCAGTCTTCCTACATCTCCTCATGTTCATGTCTGTTGGGCCACAAACTCTCATCCACATCACAACAAATGTCCTCTCTGGCGATGCAGCGTGGAAAGAATCTTTTAGGAATGAGGAGTAAGGTGAGGGGAACCCCATCAGCATCCTGTTGAGGGCCACATGATGTTGGTGTGATGGAAACTGGAAACTGGCACATGTCCTCAGCCTCTTCTGCCTCTTCCTCTGCTTCACCTCCTAACTCCTCTGCCACAGCCTCACTCTTCTTCTGTTTGGCTGTTGACTCCGTCCAAATCCTTGTCCTTCCATTGTCAGAAAGGTAACATCATGTTGTCCTCTCGCTATATACACTGTATACTTGCCAGTTGATGCTTCATGGCACCTTTGAGCAATATAAGAAAACTGGTTGATCATCAGCTGATCTAATGCTTCATACATTTACCTACAATGGAGAAACTCAGGATTCACCTGGGAGCAATTTATCAGTTCAGGACAGATTTTGAAAAAAAAAGGAAATGGAATGGAAATGTATAGAAATATGTTTGACATATGACAACTTGTTCAAGCATTTTGCATGTTAAAGACATGTTATACAATGAACTTATGCTTACATGTCGTGGAGGTTGAGACTATTCAACAGAGACCCATATCATACATTTTGATCGTCATGACAGAAGCAATTGCAAATGTAGGAAAATGCAAAGAATTGCACATAATCACTTGCATGATGTTACAAAAGCATTTGCAACTTGCTAAAAGGAATCAGAAATTGCTTTTTTGATGTGCACAAGAGACACAATGCTTTGAATACTGAACAAGTAGTTTTGAGAATTTTGATTCTGTTCTGAGAAATCCACCAAAGTGACTGAGAAAAACTGTAAAAACTCAAAAGTTTATTTACTTGGGCTAAGTGACATCAATTTTATTTTGAATGTTTAGTTTATGTTAATTTAGTTGAAAATGTCTTAAAGAAAACATTTGTACAGTAAAAGGGTTAAAGAGTGTATTTATTGTATTTTTTTTCCCTTTTTATCCATTCCTGTTATACAACACCCCCTTCACTGACTCTAATCTTGAATATGACATCTGAATTAGGATCTTGTGCACATTTATGTAGAAACATTTATCAGCTGACCCTGTGAACTCTGTAATCTGAAAGTAAAACAGATAAGGAAAACATAAATCAGTAAATAAAAATTTCCGTTGCTCCACCACAAGGACAAGATCTCAGAGTAACAATCTGAGGTTAATATTGAAATATAATGTGCAATATTTTTTAGGACTATTCTATTATTAATTATGCTGAACATTCTTTGTACTTTAAAACAATCTTACCCACTAAACAATAACTGTTAACTTTCATTATATCCACCAAAAAAATGTATGATTCAATGTGTTGTCAAAACAAATCAAGGCACACTCTCCTTTGAAACTAACTCCTTTTGATGTGGAGATCACAATATTTTAATTGTTTGTTGATTCAGTGATATGAACTTTGAAAAATCTGATTTTTTTTTTACACGCATTTGCACACTCTAACTGAGAAATTTGCACAAGGCCATCATTATGACAATATATATTGAGCTGACTGTAACGGCACTCAGGGAAGACCCGGAAATTCAACCACACACAGAAGTGAGTCAAGAAAAAAAAAAAAAAAAAAAAAAAGAAGTTTATTTGTTTTTCAGAACCTGGTAGCTGCTCCGGAGGAAACAAAGGTCTCCACAAGGGAATCCAAACGCGGCACCAGGGGCCAGACGATAATCAGGAAGAGGTAATGCACAGGAAGGCAGAGAGAGCAGACTTGGCTTGAGGGACAGGCAATACTCGGTGGTCGTGAGGCAAAGCTTGAGTCAGGGTCCAGAAATCCAGAAACAACAGAATCCGTAGCGGGTTTGGCAAGAGGGGAAGAACCGTGGACTGAAAAGGGTCGAAGAAACACTAGGAGGCAAGGCATGAAACGCTGGATCTCTACTGGCTGAAAGCTGTCGACAATCTGGCAGGGAGGCGGAGACTGAGAGATGTTTAAGTAAGATGAGGTCCAGGTGGAACAGGTAAGCAATCAGGCATAGCAGGTGAGTAAAATGAGTGCTAATTACAGCATGGGCAGGACCGAACATGAATCATGACACTGACATAATATTTTATTCAATGAATGATGATGTTCCTGACTATCAAACATGTTTGGTTATTTGTATGTTTTGTTTCTTTACTTAGCTAATTATTATATATATTTTCTAATATCAAAATATATTTAGTTTCTGTAAAGTATACAGTTAGAGCTCCCTGACTAATAAAAAGAATTTTTCATTGCAGATTGATTATTGACAGAGTCAAGACATCCATTTATTTCATTAGACTGATACAATCTTTGTTGGTTTTACATGTTTTCTTCCAGGACTGCCCTGTATTTCACTCCATCCATCTTCCCATCAACTCTAACCAGCTTTCTGATCCCTGTCAAAGAAAAGCATTCCCACAGCATGATGCTGCCACCACCATATTTTTCTATGGGAATGGTGTTCACGGTGATGCATAGTGTTAATTTCCATACCAAAGCATTTTGTTCCACGTGTCCTCCACACAGCATATGGCAAACTTTAAAATGGCCATCTTATTGACATTCTTCCATAAAGGCCAGATTTGTAGATTGCAATGTCTCTACAACTTCATCCTTGAGCTGTGACAAATGTTTTAAAAATCAAAAAATGCAACGGCATGAATACTTTAACAGGACTCTGTATCTTCAACATTTAATAATGGTTAAAAAAAAAATAAATAAATAAAAAAAAAAAAAATTAAAATGGAATCCACTTACTTCAACAAATACTCTGTCGGGCTGATCTCAGTGGTTTTTTATAGGCACATAAGTTTGTGTTTTCAAATGATTCCAAATATTCCAACGGTATTTTTTAAGAGTTCACATACAAGGAAAATCTTTTGATGCAAACAGCAGGCCATTTTAAGAGAGGGAACACACTGTAACTCACTGATTAATACCTGTTGGCTGTCACTTCAATAAAAGCCTTATGAGAACATGTGAACACACCGCACTAAAAGCATTTAGGAGATGTTTACAAGTCACTACTGGTCATTTCTCATGTGATGAGGCCATTGCAAACTAGAGTATTCATTCAACTCAAGATACTGCATTATGCTCACAATGTCAATAAATCTGATCATGCAGGTTCAGTACAAACATAGGAGCATTTCTTTTTTTGTTTGTATGTGCATACACAAACAATTTTTTGTCAGTTTTAGGTGCTGTTGAGCAGCAATATGATATCCTTTCTGTTTGGTGATTTTCAACTGCATAGTGAAAAACACTGAGGTAGTGGGGAGAAAGTCCCTTCTGCCTGCTTGCCCTTGTGGCGCTGCATCTTTAAAGTTTTTCTATCCAGCTTTGCAAATCAGTGGTTAGCAGCTACATGATATGATTCTTACCCATGTCTGGTATAATGTTTAAGTGCCTGAAACATACAAAACACATCTGTTTTCTCATTTTAAACATCATACCACCTGTCAAACATAGTGGTATTAGTATGACAGTCTGAGGCTGCTTTGCTGTTTTAGGGTGCTTCCTGGATGACCTGCTGTAATTGATGAAACCATAAATTCTTCTCTCTACCAGAAAATCCTGAAGAAGAATATTTTTCTATCAGTCAATGGCCTAAACCTCAAGTGCACTCAGACTATGCAGTGTGACCCAAAGCACACCAAGAAGTCTACTTCAATATCAACCCAGAAAATCAAAAATGTAGGTTTTGGAGTAGCGTAGTCAAAGTAAAAAGGATGTAAACAATTCACTGCCAGTTAACAGAAAAACTTTATGACAGTTGTTGCTGGGAAGAGTGGCACAACCAGCTGTAGGGTTACTGGGGCATTTATATACTTACAGAGAGCCAGTTCAGTCTGAGTAGCTTTTTCCCTGAAAAAATTAAATCATCATCTGGAAACTGTATTTTTGTTTTTACTTAGGCTAATGAAATTTGTTTCATGATCTGAAACATGTGAGAGTGACAAAAAAGCAACAGACTTAATCTAGATGAGTGAAAAATATGTTTTTTTCAAATATACACCACTGCAATTCTTAGCTAAAAAGAAGCACCAATGTCAATATCTTGGTGACAAAAATAATCCATTTATAGCTTCATATGAATGACATTTCAGAAACATAGATAAATCCTATGTTAACATCGATTGATTGTCTTTTCTTATTTAAACAGGCCTGCGTTGGTGCCATGAAAGCCCCCAGGTGGTGTTAGCAGAAGCAGCTGAAGCATTAGACAGCTTACACATGTTCCTGTAACTTGTTTTGTTTATAAAGTGGTTTTCTGTGTCTCTGCTGTGCCAGCACCATGGACAGAGTTTTGGTCCTAAGGCGTATTGTGGTCATGTTTCATCACATTAGATAATCATTTCTTTTCAAGATATATCTTATTCAACCTCATAGCACATTTTACAACATAATAGGTTCTTCTGATAGTGTTATCACTATGAGTGGCTCTTGGCAACTGAGAAAAAAACAAAAGAAAATCACAACAAACCGTGTTAACCTCCTAGTTACCATAGAGAGATGTCCCTCAATTTACAAAAGAAAAATACTGGAGTTTCATGATGATGAACCAGTGATGCAGAGCATTGTCATGGCTGTTTAAAGCCTTGCAAAGCATCGTCTGCGTGAGAACACTAATTGTTTTCAGCATTCGAAGCAGGCAGCCAGTGGCTTTGCTCAGGCCTGTCAGGGAAGGATAGCTGTAGGGGGTCTCTACAAAGAAAAGCACAAGTATGTAAAGAATGACCTAAAATGTAGTCAAGCAAGGCAGCCTCCGTCTTAAAAATAGATTCACATTAATAGTCAGCTGCTGTTGTTTGTCTTTACTGTCTGATCTGGCAGGGAAACGTCTCAGTTTATGAAGGCTGCCTTTGTTTTGAGCCAACCTTCATCGACCTCCTGGCATATTCAGGTGTGCTTGCACTGTGTGTGTGTGTGTGTGTGTGTAGTGCAAGCAATCAGAGAAAAACACAGGGTGACAGGGTATTTTTGTGCTTCCCTGACTTATAAATCGCAGCATTCTTTCCACAGATCCCTGTGATAACACGGTCCTTGCTGCCTCTGAATAGCAGGTAGACTCATTACTGATGTGAAGCAGTAAATTCCTGAGCCATTCATCCATGTAAGGTCTCCATTTGAACCCAGAAATGTGTTTGCTTGACACACAATTGAATCACACATGTTCCTCTAATAGGATTTTGTGATCCTTTGAAATTTTCTTCTCTTGAGTTACTTTATTTACTTTGGTACAGAAAACAAAATTGTGGGATTTTTTTTGTTTCTAACCTTGTTTTTATTAATCTTTTTATAATGCTTTACAGAAAAATCTTCAATTTTCCAAAACAAAAAGAATGAAATTCCCCTAAACAATCAGTCATATGATAAATACTAATTCATAAATGATGTATTATCTTTAAAATATATAAAATAAATTGGCAATTCTGAAGCAAACATTGGATGCATGTCCCATATTTCCATGCTTGTATTCACACTGTGGTTCTCTTTCTTTTAGGGCTGTGACTCAGTTGCTTCAGTTCCCATAGACTCCACATCCAGAGTTAAATATAACCCGGCAGCATCTCCAAAACCTCTGATCCTCCACATCTGTTTCCACTGCGTACCTGTAGACGTGAGGCATGTATTTCCACCTTTCGATTTGCAGGAACAAACAGAATAATATGTGGCCTTCCCGGATCAAACACATTCCTTAGTGACCCCTTTGCCAAGGAGTGTAATTTGTTCAGGTGCTCGCCCTCTGCTCCCTCTTTCTTTCTCTTACGCTCCCACTGCTTCCGCAGCTTCGCCGTTCATCAGGGGTTCTTCCTCTTAGCCTGGGATGACTGTTCTCCGCCTGAGTGCCCTGCGTCTAGTGCCCGCTTTGAGTTATTGGCTCCAGCTCTGAAAGAGGGGAGAGGTCAGAGAGCTGAATTGTGATCAGTCCAGAAAAAAGGTGTGACTTCTTAGTTTTTTATACTTTTATTAATATTTTCTCAAACTAACCTCAAGATGTTGAGCATGTCAAGCTGAGGCCTCTTCACAGACTGGATTTCATTACTGCAGACAAGGAAACAGAAAAGTCAGCCAAAAAATGAACTGCAACGCTCCCCAGATTGCTGCATTTTAAATGTTCGATTAAAGCTTCCAGAAAGCATTTAACTCTGTGGACCTGCAAAATGTCTCATCTTTAAAGCTCCACTAAGGATTTGGTCATCCAGTCAAGATGAATCATTTCATTTCTGAGGTTTAAAATGTCGGTGTTTTCACGTTTCATCTGTCTCACATACAGTGCCTAGCTGGATTTATCACGCACATTGAACCTTTCCATATTGTGCGGCAACCATTTAAACAGGAGAAGCAGCCA
This sequence comes from Anableps anableps, assembly GCA_014839685.1. Taxonomy (NCBI): domain Eukaryota; kingdom Metazoa; phylum Chordata; class Actinopteri; order Cyprinodontiformes; family Anablepidae; genus Anableps; species Anableps anableps. The sequence continues at coordinate 23,495,609 of CM026072.1, read as the reverse complement.
AGAAGTCCCTGTTAATTCTGAAGGAGCTGCAGAAATCCACAGCTCAGATGAAACAATCTGTTGATTGGACAACTACTAGCTTTAGGTTCCACAAATCTTGTCTTTACCGAGGAGTGGAAAACATGTGGAAAGAAACGATCTCATCAGATGAGACCAAATTCAACTTTTTTGTCTATAGGCACAATGTTATGTTTGTGGGATGGAAACTAACCCTGCATATCGCTCTGAACAGCCTCCATAGTGGTGGCAGCACCATGACGTAGAGGTTGTATAAGATCCAAAAAAAATAAATGGAAGTTTGTGTTTGCAACATGACAAAATTGGTAAATGCTTAAAGAATGGGAAATCCTTTACAAAGCATTGCATGACTCTGCTTGCTGTCTCCTGGTTTCAAGGTGCGTACAGTACAGTCATTTCTGGGGAATGTGACTAAAGGTTTCAGTGCCTCCCACACACGTGCTTCCTCTGGGCAAATCAAAATCAACCTTTTGCAGACTTTGCGTCTGCTCCCAGTTTCTCAGGCCTCAGCAGGACTATTTTGATGCTCACACCTGACATGTAGAACGTGTGAAGCACGTTTGGCTAAATATAGAACATGCTGCTGTCTCGCACCCACCACTCCCTGTCCTTCTTACTATTAACTACCTGTACAAATTGTTTCTTTCTAACTGATGGCTAGTGATGAATGCTTGGAGGCCCAACTCACTGGAGATGGCAGAAATTGGTGCAGGTCTTGTCGTTGAGTCTGGCACAGGAGCAGCGCCCAGCAGACCTTTTGCGTCTCAGCAAACCTCCACCTAGGCCATAAACCGTTGTCTTACTGTGGATTAAAGGAAAACTTTAATGACATAAACATTCTGCAGACTTTGTTCTCTGTTACCTTGCAGCTGCCTGTTTAATGGTACAGCAATAATGATAGCAGGGTCATTCACAGGTTTCCAGCCTCAGAGTTTGAAGCAGTAGACTGTGTAGATATTTAATCCAAAGTTCCACCAAAGGGTTCAGGCATTATTGTGAAACTTTGCAAGCCGATTTAACATTTAGTAGGAAACTGCTCTAGCTATTAAATGTGTCTTCTGTAGCCCACCTGGGTGTGTTGACCCAGATGATGTCCAGGTGACAGAAGTAGTGGCACTCAGCATCCAGCTGGTTGCTGCAGGCGCAGCGCTTGGTCCTCACAGGGTGAGTCCGCACACCATCGATGGCTTCTGGTTCGGACTGTTTCACAACCGGGAGACCCAAACCTGAAGTGTTCAGACAAAATCAGAGAGGCTTAACAAACACAGCTTCGACTAGTTTTATTACATTTTATTTTATTTTACTTTGCTAGCGTAGTTTTAAAGTGTTTAATGGGTATGATTTTTGGTATCAATTTTATCTTAAAATTCTTCATAAGATAACTTTAATTTCTGCTTTTTTTTTTTCTTTTTTTCTAAAAATATTGGAGTGAACTTCCAAACAAATCTGAATTCTGACAGTTCATTCAAAACTCCAAAGAAATCTTTTTTATTAAGGGATTTCACCACTTTATGAAAAAGAATATCAACATTCCTATGACTGTACAATTTAAAAAAACATTTTGCCATTAAAAATATGTAAAAAAAAAAAAAAAAAAAAAAAAAAAAAAAAAAAAAACAAACAAAACAAAACAACAAAGATTAAAAACTACGAAACTGCATTTTGAATTTTATAACGTGGAGATGAGCTGAAATTGAAACATGTCAACATTTAAAAAACAAAAATCAAAAACCTGCTAAGGAAATGTAGTATTTTGGTTTTTGCTTATGTGGCATATATTCAGTTTCTTTAAGACATTGTGATATAAAAGTTATATTTTGTGCAAGAGGACAACTTTTCTCATGTTTTGATAAAGTTTTGACTGTTAAAGGTGTGGCAGAAAGAAAATGAGTTTGCAAAAACAAGCTGCATCATAATAGCCCAATGTCTTGTGAATGCTTTAATATATGATTGTTAGGTGTATTGTTAACATATCAAGAGCACATGTGTTTTGATTGTTTTTTTAAGCTTGATCCAAAAAATGTGGTATGGGAAAAAATATGAATAAATCAAATGAGCTGCTGTGTATGACCATCAACACCTTAATTTGATCAGTAGGACTGATATTAAGGTCATTTTATGTAGAATTTAAACCAAAATTACAGTAAATCGCTTTCTAAATGAAACACCTTTTAATTGAAAAAGAAAGTGTAAACGCCAAAGGACTTACCGTCCTGAACCGAGGCCCAAAGAGTGACCAGAAGGAGCAGGTTGCTGTGAGTAGGCATAGTTGATACGGTGAGGATGAGGCTCTGCAGAGACAACTGTCTGCTCACTTGTTGCTGCTGCTGCTCTGCTTGTTTTACTGCTGTTGTCTGAACTTTATGCCTCTCCTACTCAGTGATGTCATGACAGAGGCCCTCCCCCCTCCCCACGCCTGCCTGTGGTGGTGCGGCTACAAGCGACCCCGGGGGATTCAAACCTGTAACGCATTCCAAGAATGTCTGCTCCTTTGAAGCCTCTGTGTGGCACAGCTGCATGTCAGCTGTTCAGTGACGTTTATGACTGCAGGTTGACTCTGATTGAGGAATTATCTGGCCAGGGGAATAATGTGGAAACTGATATGAGATTACTGTGAATTGATATGATCTGAAAACCATGTGGAAGCACTATAAGGAGAGACACCAGTGACCAAAGGAAGCACGTGTGGGAAGAGATTAGAGGAAAAAAGCAGAATGTGCTATAACAGAAAAACGTAAAATTAGGTTTCATTGGAGTTCAAATTCTCTGGAACCTGAGGACCAGATCCTGAAACACTCAGCAGACCGGCGGTAAAATCTAATTAAGTTCATTTTACTCAGCCATTCTAGTTAAGCATAAAATACACTAACATAAGCATATGAGATCAATTTAAAAGTTAAAAAACTTTTTTGATATATGTGGTTGCTTCAGCTCCAATTTACATATATTTAACTAACTAAGGCTTGCTCAACATATGTTACTCTTATTACAATTATTAAATTTATTATTTTTTGGCCTAAATTAAATAAATGTTACTTTTGTAAACAACTTTAACACTATCTCAACATTGCTTACTGAGGAACATTGCACGTTACACCAATCATATATCTAACTAATGTTTAACTATTTTTAAAGTAATTTCTATTGATTAAAACTGATTTTATGATTATTTAACATCGTAAAAGTGTTTTCAGTGTCACAGTTTCCTTCTGTTTTTGTCTTTTTGTCATCAAACGTTTTTTCATCAGACAGATAACTTGAAGAAATACAAAAAGCTGTTTTCAAACGATAATTTCACTGATTAAGCAAAAAGATCATCACACTACCACTACCACTTTGGTTTTAGCAATGATGTTATTGATTTTTCTTAATTTTGTGATAGTTTTTCAGCGGATGTAACAGGATGCACACTTTCCAGAAATATTCACTAATAATAATAGTATATTTTTGTCAACAATAGTTTTTGCCTTAAAGCTCTCCAGTGAGGGCCATTTTTGCCCAGTTTCTTTCTTATTGTTACATCATGAACACGGACTGTCACTGAGGCCTGCAGTGCTTTAGATGTTGTTCTGGGTTTTATATAATCTCTTGTATAAAATGGAGTAATTTTGTTAGGTGGGATATTTCACAACTGTTCCTTGTTTTCTCCATTTGTGGGTAATGGCTCTCGTTGAAGGTTACAATGCCTTTTTATGAGGCTTTTTAAAGTCTTTTAGCTTCGTGTTGTCAGACAGGTTCAGTTTAAGTGATTTGGTTGTACAGGTCTGTGAGTATTCAGGTCTGGACATCGTTAGGGAAATTAAACTCAGTTTTTTTAAAAATGTGGTAAATTACTATTGATAGATTTTCTTTCCATTAATAAATCTAATTAAAAAGCTACTTACAACAATATATATATATATATATATATATATATATATATATATATATATATATATATATATATATATATATATATATATATATATATATCTTTCAACAATATAAAAATTTGTTTGATGATCTGAGAAGTAATGCAAAAGCAGAACCAGAAGAAATCTGTAAGCAGGAAATTGCTTTTTCACAACACTGCAAAAGATCACTTCAGTAAAATTAAGCCCCAGCGAGGTGTAATGAATGTGAAATGTGCTCATTTGGATTTTAAAAATAGGAAACTTTTGCATGATCAGTGATCACATGTCAGTCCTCTGACTACATTTTTATTTCTCGCTTTCCCACTTTATTAAAATAATGAGAGTTCTTTAATTGAGCAAATTAACAACAGAGTGTTTTCTTTTTTTTATTGCTACTGCCAATGTCAGCATTTTTATGATTATGTTACTGCCTATAATGTAAAATAAAATCATGCTTTACCCCTTCTCAGGAAATGATTGTGATGATGTGATTTATTCTTGATGAGTAGAACTGTAAATCTAAAAATTTTACTGATCAGTCTTCTCCAAGCATGTCACGGTGAAAATTAAACCACAATAAAAAGATGAATGTCTCAAAACAAAAATATTCCAACTTTATGGGTAACAGTTTATCAATCAATTATAACTAGAAAAGTGAAGAGAAATGTCTTTCTCTGGTAATGTCTGTTAATTGGGAATGTCCTAACCTCACTATAACAGGTAATTTTGCTACATTTACCTAAACCGGTCCTTCCCTCCACAATAGATGGTGACAGACAAGATGACTAATCCATGCAGGGATCAGGGATCCTGGTCATGTCCCACCCACATGACCTACCAAGACAGTTCGGGCATGACGTATTCATGCAGATAGGCAAATACCAGCCTTCATACATGGAAATACAGGGAATACATGTGGAGATGTTCTGTGCAGATACATCCACAATGGTGCTCTTTTCCAGAAAGATCAGCAGATGGGTTTTTCTGAGGAGAATGGATGGGGAGTTGAACATGTAGCCTGATTCAGAATGAATTTGCTTATTGTGAGGGGGAGAGAAAATATTCCATAAAACCATGTTAGCAGAAGTAATGAGAGAAGTTCCTGCTTTAATGCCTCCAACTTGGAGAGAAACAGTTCAGTGCAGAACTACAAGTATAATCTGTGGACATGTAGTTAATGGCAGCAGTAACTCTTTCAGTGACAATGCCCAGGAAAGAAATGACGTTAAACATAAAGACAAGGCCATTAGAAGCAATTCACACATCTAAACACAGAAACCCTTCAACTGAGAGGAAAAAAAAAAAAAACTGCAATTACAAAGCCTCCAGTGAAGCAGTTGGTTACCATGGAGAATCTGAGCGCATGCTGATGGAGAGACATGGCTGAACAAAGAGTCAAACTGATTTATTTCTATGCTATTTGATTTTTGATATCAAATGGAAAATATTACTTAATCAAAATCCTGCAGATAAGTGAAGAATAAATTTGTTTTGTTACATATTTCCCGATGCATATGAAATGACAAATAAATGACTTGTTGCTTGTTAGAACCCTTTTATCCAATCCTAAATTCAGAGAAAAAAATAATTCCCAGTCCTGCTCATCAGTTACTAAAATGCTTGTTTGCTGTTTTGAGATGAGTTATAAATAAGATGAGATAATCGTTCATAACATTCTTGCAGCTGTTAACATATATTTAGGTATTTTATTACATAGCAAAAAGCAATATCTGTTGTGTGTTACTACAAAAACATTTTCAATCTCATTTTACTGTCTTCCATCTCCAATACTGACCAAAGACTGATAACATCACATCCAGTAAAGAGAAAACACTTACAAAATATTTTAAAACTTTCAATAAGCATTTGTCTAAGAAAGCTTAACTGATTGCATATCAGTTGCAGAATGGAGAAGCGTAGCATTAGCAATAAATAATGACTAATTATGAGTTAAAGCACAGGTAATATAAATGATAAGCAACTAGTTAATGCTTCATTTGATTAACATAATGTAAAATGACACCATGGCACACTTAATCTGAATCACACAGTAGAGGGTTAAAATATTCAATTGTTGTTATTTATGCTACTAAACCCTTATAAATAAGTAATAAACAGTTGTAAGACAGCTAAAAGTGAGTTTTCTTATCCAACTGCAGAGCTACAATTTTACTTACCCTTTTAACTTATCTCTTACTACTGAAATAATTCACTATAAATCCCTGCTGTTGGTTTCTAGATTCTTTAAAGCTTTATCAATAACTAGTTTAATAACTATTTGTCAGTCATTTATAAAGGGGGCCTTATGGTAAAGTGTTAACAAAGCTTTTATTTTAAATATTGTTAGCCTCTCCTTAACGCACCCTTAAGGTTCTGTGATATCTGTACTTTGGATGATCTGATCAGTCATCAGATCATCTTTTGACCTCTCATCAATAAACTTAAATAATATGCCAATGTAAGCTTTACATAACATCTGTCCTACTGTGCAGTTGAACATTGTTCCGTATGAGGTCGCTGAATCAAAATGCTGATTTTGTGTGAACAGTAAGAGTTATGTGACTGTTGCTCAGACTGCTGGGGTTCCTTTTTGTAAAGCTAAACACGACATGTACACTGGAACTCGGATGATCCAGCAAGATAAAGGTATTTTACATGAGAAGGTGTGGCTGTGCTGATGTTTCTCAAACAAACCTTTTGAATATGTCTGTGCAATAAAAATCTGAGCTTTGTTGAAAATTATTTACAGAGGGAAACCAACAGCTGACCCACTTGGCCAGTGATACTCTCTGGATTTTATAACAGGTGTGGGCTCTGATTTGATAAGGTGAATTTTTTCGTTAAGGTATGTGTCACCTGTTTATCCATATCAACACTAAAACTAAGGTAATTAGAGCACAACATGATTCAGGTGAGTCTGTAATAATATCTGTTCGCATGTGTGAGATACTTTAACTAGAGTCAGATCTGAGGTTTGCAACATCAGGTTTACTATACTACTGTATATTACTATATTCACTCACAAAAAAGTCTCATGTTGTAAGATAAGGTCATTATTGTGGTTTTTTTTAAGTGGTATGTTATTCTTCTTATTCCTGGTAGTTATGTGCTGTGATTAACAGTCCACACCTTCCTCAGCTCTAACAGGACATTCACAACCAAATCTCTCTCTTACATTTTAGCAAGAAGCTGAATGTTCCTTGTCCAGTATTCTAATGTCTCACTAAATTGCTATATTCTTAGGTAGATTGAAAAAAGTCAAAAATACAGTTCATCACATTACAAAGACAACTTTCAATGAATTTATTTGAAAATCTATGTGATAGACCAACACAAAGTCACAAAGTTAAAGGAAAATTATACATAATTTTAAGAAAATGTTCTACAAATAAAAATCAGAGAAGTAGTGCATGCATTCAAACCCTTCTAGTTTTTGATAAAATGCAACCAAGTGATTCAAAAGTCATGTAGCAAACGGGTTACTTTTAACCTCAGCATGAGTGCATCTTTTCTGCGAAGGCCTCAGAGGTTTCATAGAAATCACAAATAAACAAACAGCATCATAAAGACCAAGAAACACAGCAAGTTTAAAGCAGGCTTTAGGTTGCAAAACATTATCACAAGCTTTGAACATCTCCGTTAACTTCATCCAGTCCACATGGAAGGAGTGTGGCAAAACCGCAAACGTACCGAGACATGGTGATCCACTTATACTGACAGGCTGGACTACGACAGCATTAATCAAAGAAGCAGTCAAGAGATGGATAGTAACTCCAGAGGAACTGCAGAGATTCACATCTCAGGTTGGGCAAGTCATGACCAGAACAAATACTTGTCATGACCTCCACAGATCTGGCCTTAGCAGAAGAGTGTCAACATAAAAGTGATTGTTGAAAGAAAACAGTGGCTTTGCTAGAAGCCACAGGAAACACAAGAACTGTGTGAAAAAAGGTGCTGAGCTTAGGTAGCTTTAAAAAAATTAACCTTAAGCATATTAACTATGTATGGAGAATAACTAACACTGCACATAACCCCATCATGTCATGATCCTTTTCTTCAGCAGTAAGTTAGTAAGAGTTGGTGGGTAAATGGACCTTAATAAAGAACAATCTTGTAAGGGAGACTATCAGAAGCCTAAAAGACTTGAAATATGTGGAGGTTCACTTTTAAGCTGGACAATCCATAAAACTTCCAGCTCGAACCTCAATTGAAAGCTTTAAATCAAAGCATGTTAATGTTTATGAAAGGCACAATCAAAGTCCAGACTCACATGCAGTTGAGAATCTATGGCAAGAGGTGAAAACTGATGTTCACAGAGACTCTCCATCCAACCTGAATGATACTGAGGTATTTTAAAAAACAACCGGAAAAAAAATTCAGTCTGTGAAGTTGGTCGAGATATAAACTAAATGACCTTTAGCTGAAATGTGAAAGGGTGTTCTGTGTTCTTCATAGTAATGATCACGGGGGGCTGAATACAAACGCACACCAAACTTTCTTGATTTCATTAGGAACGAAAAAATATGAAGCCATGTATTATTTTCCTTCCACTTCACAATTATGCAATACTTTGTGTTGGTCAGTCACAAAAAAATCCCAATAAAATTCATTCAGTGTTAAGGTTTTATTGTGCTAAAAAGTTATTTTACTACTGTATATAAATGAAACCACAGGCTGCTCCTCCCTATTGCTCATAATGGTAGCACAACATCTGTTGATGGAGTGATTTAAATGAAGGAAAATCAATATAATTTACATCAATGAGCGTTACCCTTCTTCACAAACCTGCAAATACAAATAAAAAAACTGCTTGCTTGAATTTGTCTCATCAACTCAATTGACTACACTATATTTATCATTACTGTAGTTCGTTCTTGAATTAACTCTCAATACACTGAGAAAAAGGGGAAAATTGTATAATTTGTTAAAAAAAAAAAAAAAAGAAATTACTAATGATTAACATAGTCGTCTGGGTGAAAGGGTTCTTAAAGTGAAAGTGTGTGAGTGTGTGGGGGGGCTGTACAGTGATTAAAAGCTTGTGTAATTGTAGTATGATACCTGAAAAAGTAAAAAAAAAAAAAAAAGAAATAGTTACTGGAATATGTGATGCTGTATCCCCTTTACCTGTTTTCAACAAGAGAGGAACCCAAGAGTTCGCGTTCATTTACTTCAAAAGCTGTTTTAAGGGGAAAGTAGCTTTTGCATCTACTGGTCTTGATTTCCCAGGTTTATTTAATGCGCAGAAATGATTCTTTAAATCAAGCAGGTTGCAGATCTCTGCCCTACACCTGATTGACCAACTCACATGAAAAATAAATTATGAGGCAGCCAATCAGAAAACGGCTCTCTGAGCATGGACCAATCAGTGGATGGTAAACTATTTTCTTTTTATAATCCCACTTTTTTGTCACACTTCAATATTTCAGATAAGCAAATTTTAATCTGTCAAAGATAACTTTAGTAACACATAATAAGAGAATCTACTTAATCATAAAAGCATGGCGATATGTACAAAAGCAATTACCCCTATTGTTAAATTGTGAATTAACTCATTAATCACATTTTTCGGATTCATTTCCTCATAGATCTAAAAAAGCAATTCACCTGATCTAAAGTAAATGAAGAACAGATTATAGCATCACTGATCAATCAGTTTGGAAAGAGTTACAAAGCCATTTTCAAAGTTTTGGAGTGAAGCACACTAAGAGCCATTTTGAACAAATGGAGAAAACATGCAGTACATTGAATCATCCCAGGAGTGGTCGGCCTACCAAAATTACTCCAAGAGCGCATTGATGACTCATCTGCTAGGTTTCAAATGACTTTGTAGGGAAGAAATTCGGTTTTGGGGATGACCATTTTTTCATGCAGAACCAGGTTGAATTGGATAGCTTTTTTTCTATTAATTTAATAAATCAAAATTTGTTTGATGATTGAAACATTTGTGGTTGACAAAGAAATAAAAACAGAAACCTGCAAATGGCTAAATCCTTTTCCTACAGCACTGCATGTTATGAATTCTGGTTTTTAAAATCCTGGAGAACCAATAAGTCTAATAAACCACAAACAAGTCAGTGAAGCAAATTACTACATTGTCCACAGATTGTCTGATCCTTTATTGGTTTTTTTTTTTGTTTACAACTGAAGTTTGCAGCAAAAATGATCAGAGATGTTTGAAGTATTCCTGTCCCTTCTTTCTGCTGTATATAAACACTTTTGTTCCAAATTTACCGTGAGAAATAAAAAAGGCACAACCTCATTGAAGCCCAGTACATTTCTTTTTTTTTATTATTATTTCTTTAGCGACTAGAAATTCTGTTGTGAAATCTGCAGGGCACTTGATCCTCTGGTACCAGCCAAATTCATTCATTTCTCATGTTTGCCACCAGTTCAAGTTATAAGAACATCATGAAAAAGTCATATAGATGTAACAAAAAGTTTTTTCCCCCAATAACAAAATAAAAATAACAAGGATCAATGTCATCAAATAAAAATAAATAAAGCGCACTCTCTCTTGTACAGACACATACTCTAATCTGAAGCATTTAGTAATAAAAATAGAACGTCAGTGCATTTCCTTTGACATGTTTCAGCCGCTCCTTAGGTTTTCCCACACTTAGTTACCATGGCGATAAAGCAATGTCTTTACAACAAAAACACTAAATATTAACCCTCCATAACATCATAAAAATAATAAAACTGAATTCACAGCCTTCTCTTTGTGGACATTTACATTTAAAATAACACAAAAATGGACAGAAAAGGCACAAGAAACTACAATTTGAGTAATACTGAACAACCTAAATGGAAATGTCTTTTTCTATAATGAAACATTTTGGTCATTTACAAATTTATTCATACTCCTTTTTTACGAATATTCAAATAGACATTGAGATTAGCAGTATCTAATTAGATACAGGATATATATATATATATATTATAATATATATATATATATATATATATATATATATATATATATATATATATATATATATATATATTTATATAGAGATTTACAGGAACAATATTTTCACACAGAAAAAGTGCATTTTTATAACAAACCTGAATATTGCCAAAGAACAAACATTTAAGTTAACAACAGTATTGAAATCTGTATAAAAAAAAACTAAGCAATTAAAAAAAAAACAAGACTAGTGTAGCAACCAATAAACCAAAATTGGATGCGAGATGCATCAAGGTGTCAACACTGTTAAGTGCTCTGTTCTGTTCTGGCTGAGTCTTCTTTAGCGTCTCCCTCCACCACATTACTGCTTGACGCCGGATCCTCCCGCTCTGGTGGCGTTCCTATGGCACTATAGGCTACTGATGCTGCTATTCCGAGGCTAGGCGCTCCAGTTTGACCGTCTCTGGCGCCACGCTCCGTGGTCTCTGTGGCAGACCCATGGGGGCGGACAGAGCTATGTGAGCTGCCATATTGCTTTGAGTCCGTTGGTCTCCAACTTGAGTTTGGAAAAAGTAAATTCTGTGCTAAGAGCGTGGTGGCTGGCTCCTGCTGCCTGGTGCTCTGACTCGGTGTCTCCAGGAGTCCTAAACCTTTGTGTCCTGGGGGTCCCGCCCCAGTATGACTCAAATCGGGACAGTGATGGCCCCTCCAGTGGGGAGATGTTGGAGATGAAGGAGTAGTTGGGTGGGACCTTGGTCTGGCTTGTACCATTTGGATCCCACCGATGGGTATCATCAAGCAGGGGACCTTTGCTTGCTGGGAGTGCATGGGCAGATGGCTGAAGATGTTGTCTGTTGCGTGGAGGCTGGGATAAGCCTCACAGGTGGAAAAACGGAAAGCAGGCGGGAACAAACTGGTTTCTGACAATGCTGGCCTTTCTCCTGCTGCACCACTTTCTCCTGCAGGGGGGAGCGAACGCTTTAATTTGAAAACACCAGCTTTCTCTGCAAGAACACAAAGTACTGCACAGAGTGAAAAAAATATCTGAGATTGATTATTTCCCTGTTTAAAAGTTTAAGTCAAAATATCAACCTAACACCAGACTATTTTACAGTGATGCTTTTTGTTTGTTAAAACTTCATAGTTCAGAATTTGTTTTCCTATGAATCGACTTTTAAAGGGCTACTAAACTCAAGGTATAAATCAGTTATGTGCCTGCAGTGCCTTGCAAACACAGCCATAATTCTTAAACTTTTAAAATTTTCTAACGTTACAACCACAAATGCCAATGCATTTTCTTCAAATTTTTGTGATGTACCAACACAACAGTAGTAGATGGAAAATAATACATGGTTTTTCCAAGTTTTTTATCACTGAAAATCTGGAAAGCGTGGCATGCATTTGTATTTGACACCCTGATTTAACTCTTTTTAGAACCACATTGTGCAGCAGGGCAGCAAGTCTTTTGCAAAAATAGTTCAAGCTCAATAACAACATCTGTGGCTAACAAATTGTTTTAACTTTGAGACAGTCTAAATTTGAATTTTGTTTGAATTTTTACAGAGCCATTTTGATTCTTGAACATGCCTTTTATCTGAACCATTCCCCTGTGGCTCTGGCTGAATGTTTCAGGTTGTTGTCCTACTGGAAGTCTCAAGTCTTTGAGAGCTTCTAACTGGTTTCTTTCTAGGATTGCCCTGCTTCACTATCCCAGGTGAAGACCCCTTACCATGATTCTGCCACCACCATGCTTCATTGTGGGTATGGGATGTTCAGGATGATGTGTAGAGTTTTACACCACACACTCTTATTCACCAATAAAATAAATGCTGGGCCTTATTTGACCAGAGCACCTTGTTCTATGTTTGGTATGTCCCCTACATGACTAACCACCATGTTTCACAGTAAGGCTCTGGTGGATCAGGACATATACTGGTAGTTAAGTTTTATTCCATTTTACTTTGTCAGGTTGGCCAAAATTTTGGTCTTAGCTGACCAGAGCACATTGTTTTCACAAGTTTGCTGAGGAAAAACGTCAAATAAGACTTCTTAAAGCTTTTTTCTTTCTTTCTTTTTTTAATAAGTCCTGACCTGGAGTTCAACTTTTATCTAAAGGTCAAATTCTGGTGGGTGCTACAATTAGCTGTCCTATCAATAGATTCTCCCAACTGAGCTGTGAATCCTTGTAGCTCCTCCACAGTTACAATAGGCCTCTTGGCTGCTTCTTTTTTTAATCCTCTCCTTGCCAAGATGTCAGTTTAGGTGGACAACTATGTCTATTCTTTATTTTCAGCACTCTGTAAGATGTCCAAAGCTTGAAATAGTGTTTTATAACCTTACTTGAAACTTTTCCAAAATTTCATCCCTGACCTGTCATCTGTGTCCCCTGGTCGTTCATGAAGCCTTCACAGCACAGCTGTATTACGCTGAGATTAACTTACACAAAAGTTGGCTCTTTACTAATTTAGGGGACGTAGGTGACAAAGGTAGCTGGCTTCACTTGATTTTGTTTGAGGGTATTGGTTTTAAAATGAATAATACATATGCATGCTACAATTTTGACATTTGCATTTGTTAAAGAAGTTTAGAAATATATCATGTATGTCCTTACCCTTGTCAAGTATGCACTACTTTATGTTAGTCCATCACATGAAATGAAATACCATAAATACATAGAAGTTTGTTGTTGTAACCACTATTAAATCAGATCTTTAGACACTTTGCTACTCAGTTTGGGACAAAGACTCATTCTTTCATTTATTTAGGCAGACCGCGCTCAATATGCGTTATTGGTCTGATGAAAAAACTGGATGGGAAAAGCATTCAGAGTCTTAAGACAATCCTTTAAAAAAGCCAGAGAATTTTTTACATTTTCAAGAACACTATGACAGGAATAGGAAACTCTGGCTCCTTGGAAGCAAGGCCCAACTTAAATTAATTGGGATGTAAAATTTTTTGGTCCAGTACTGCATGCATGGTATATTTAAAAAAAAAAAAAAAAAATTGTACTTACTGGTTTAACATTACCTCCCTTTGTGCCTGGGCTCTCCCAGGGCAGGTATCCAGGGGTTCTGTGCAGCGCCCCCAGTGGTGATGGAGGAGTTCGAACTTGAGATGGCCGGGTTAGCAGCTGGGTTGAAATGGGACGAAGAGGAGAATGTGCTCTGATGGGAGAGAGTCTCCTCTCAGGAGAGGGTGAGATGTGTCTGCTAGGCGAGGACAACTCGGTCCTCGGGGACAGGCCTACGGATTGGCGAGAGGACCGCTCCAGACGGGGGGGAGAGGCTGTGAGGCTAGGGGAGCAGCTCTCGCTGCTGGGGGGAGAAGGCCCTTGGAGAGCCCTTCCAACCTTGCCTCGAGAACAGTTGCCCTCCTTCTGCCCGGAGAGGCTGCCCGTCTACTGGGCCAGACTCTCCGCGAAGCAGGCTCCTGACCGGGACCGGACTCTGGATCGGGGGGTGCCCTGCTGCGAGCGCCTTGCACAGCTGAGTGGCCTCCCATGTGATGGATGAGTATCCGATGAACAGGAGGACGGTGGGTCTTCATGGGATGTAGACTCCTCTTCCTCCTCCTCCTCCTCCTCGTCATCTTCTTCGTTGTCATCCTCATCATCAGACTCCTCCACATCTGAGAACTGATGTTCCTCCTGCTCCTCTGAGCCAAAAACACGCTCATCACTGCCTGATGTTTGAGCAGATGGAGGGAAAAACACAACAAACTTTTAATCATTGCTTCTTATATTCATACAAACTTTAAAACGTCTATTCAGAAAATCGTGACATCAACTTTTAAAGCCTTTACAGAAACAACCTCCAATAAAAAACCCAAAAGGTGTTGACGAAGGCTCAGTCACCTTCCACAAACAAACCTGTTATAAATAGACTGAAATAAATAAAAAGGCTGGAATTCAAACTGAATAGCTCTTTTCAAAACATTTTCTGCAGCTTTGTGAATGGAGGAATCAGTACGTCCCTTGGCTGAGCTCAGCCTGGACTGTCAGCGAGAGGAGGGCAGAAGACCAAAGCCAGGGAGGAGACAGTGAGGTGCTCGACTCGAAGGCAGATGGAAACAGTCGCCTCTGTTCAGCTACACTCTAGCGACACTTTCTTGAAAATAAGGTGTTGTAAACAGACAGACTCCCGAAACGTGTACCGGAAGAATGGGACTCGCTCCTTATTCTTCATTATTTATCTCATGCTTCTCCATTATCCCTTATGCAACATCAAGGGGGCCAGGGAATAGAACATGCTGTTGCATAAGCTGTCAGGGCCGAGCAGCTTCTATTCTTCCCATGCAGGAGTTCGCACCGCTGTGCACAGGCAGTTCTGAGGAAGAAGAAACGGTAAGATGCCTTCCCATCCCCACTGAAGTACCTGTTCCTCACCTCTCTGGCTCATCCAGAGATTGTCTCAGACACTCCCACTGCCTGGCATTTTTTCCCATGAGCCTTTGACTTCATGTGTTTAGTAAGGTTTCCGGAAGAGAGCAAGAAAATATTTTTAAAACTGGGCTAAAATATCCTCTCCTGGATAAAACTTCAAGCCACAAAATTCACATTGGTTATTCATGTTTTAGCTTACCTTTGGTTTTGAAGGCAAAGTTGCAGTGTTTACAAATGTATGGGCGGACATCGGTGTGTGTTCTGATGTGCTTTTTCAGCATGCTGGGCTTCTTGCAGCGAATGCCACATTCTCCACATATGTACTTTCCCCGACCGCGACCTCTCACATAGACATACTCCTCATTAGACCTGTAGCTAAGGCAACCAGAGAAGAAACAAAAGATTTAGATAACAAAAAAAAAAAAAAAAAAAAAAAAAAAAAAAAAAAAAAAAAAAAAAAAAAAAAATCAACATCATTTTCAAGCAAATTAATGAGTTCAAGAACTAAGAAAATTCGTTCCAAAGTTCCCGCTTTTCCTCACTGATAGGCACAATGCAAAATCCCTATTGCTTATACTGAAATACAATTATAAAACAGGGATATTTAAAGAAATAACATAAAACAGTGATATTAACAAAATTCTTATTCATGAACAAAATTGTAATTCTTTGACAGGTTCTGGTTTGGTTTGAGGGAATGAAACGCACAAAAGCCAAATATTTTCTGGTTACCCAAATACGGTTTAAAATTTAATCAGGTTACAGTATCAGAGGAAAAAAATGGATGTTATGGTCCAAGCCAAAGTATCTGATCAGTCCTGATAAAAGTATTCTTAAATGAGTAGAAATAGTCTCTAAACTCTTCAACGTCAACTTTATTAATCACAGAGGGAAATTAAATGTTGTTATAACTCATATTATCCAAGTTTCTTCAAAAACTGTTTGTTGATTCGGATGTCTGTAAGCAGGGAAGCTCTCCTGTCGCGGTCTATATCACTGCAGATCTAAGAAGCCTTCAACTGAAGACACTCTGTTGTTTTATCACAGTCTGATGAAGAGGAGGCTCAGGGTTGCCCATAATGTTCTTCATTTTATGAAAAATCCTTCTTTGCACAAGAATATCCAGAGGGTTCACAGCATCCAATTTATTTGCCAACTATGTCACATCGCGTATTATGATTGATCAAAGAGATGGTTTCAACTTCCTTCTTCCTCTGTCTCTCCTCTTTGATCCTGTTCTGGATCCACGGCGCCTCCTTTTCTAACTCATCTAGGTTTTAGGTTTTTAGGCTGCAGTTGAGATATTATTTGAGCATCAGCTGCTCATGTTGAAATTTTACCTTACTGTACAGTATTTTTTTTCTTTTTTATTCTTTATTCTGCTTTTTTATACATATTTTTATGTTCTTTATGTGAGCCTGTTTTTCTGTTGCTGCCTGCCACTGCGCTGCTGTTGCACATAAATTTCCCCATCGTGGGACAATAAAAGACATTTCTATTCTATTCTCCCAGTTGCAAACCACCCTGCTGGTATAGTTATGCAGCATAACAAATGCCCAAAAGTAAAAAAGTATCAGCTAAAATCCTTCGAGCTGCACAGCATCCAAAACCAGAGAGAACACCCGTCCAAAAAAAGCAATACCTCCGTCAGAAATGGAGGAACAAAAGTTTTTAAAAAGAAAAAATAAGAACGAAAGAAACAGAGCTAATCCAACATGCTGCCACCGTGAGTGGCACAAATCCGAAAACAGACAGCTGTTGTTCAAGCGCCGTTTGTGATTTTTTTTTTTGGTCAACTGCACTCATAGTTAGGAAAGACAAATTCCGCAAAAATTGTGCATGATAAGCCGCACACATTATTTTCTTGATCTAACGAATCTGGGTTTTTCTGAACCATCTGCTTTTGAAATGATGTTCGCAGTGAAAGAGAGAATGTATTGGCTACTATGGCTTTCTGACTTTCTGTTGTCATGTGAACTGCCCCTGCTGCTGAGCTCAGATATGCTCAGACAGCTGTCTGGGGAAAGCTCTACAGAGAGCAGCGTGAAACACTAATCGCTTGCATTTTATAACGTTCAAAGCAACCTTTTCCTCACTTTGCCCTCACATGATTACCTAGAAACACCATGAAAGTCAGCTCACAACATAAAAGCTGATTTACTAATGAGTTATATCAGAACATGTAGCATGTTAACGTGTTAAGTTAAATACAGTTCAAATGAGACGTTTGCATACACTGTATAAAAAGATTCTGAGATTAAATCAAATGAAACCATTACTCTTTTAGGTCAAATAAGAATGGCAAAAATAATTTAGATTTGCTATATACCAGAATAATGACAGAGATCTTTTTTGTTTAGAGGATTTTCTTCCTCTAGAAGTTGTACCCAAGGATGAACCATACTTGTGGAGGTTCACAATTCTCTTCCTGATATCTTGGTCACTTTGGTAACACAAGGTGTTTTAGGTGTTGCCTTAAAATACACCCAGAGGAGCGTCCCAGATTAACTTAAAAGTGAACAAAACCAGAAGCTTACCACACCATGAAATCATTATTTAGGACTTTCTTTGCTTAGAGGCAGAAATTAACATTAAAACAAGAATATCTCTCTTCAAGTATTCATCAAACAGAAACAGTTTTGTTGCTCCTAACTGACCAAACAGGAAAGATTTAGTTTGATTTAATATCAGACAGTGAGAAATGAAGATTGTGTGCTATTTTTATTGTTTTTGTGTATGATAAAGCTGTGTGTTTTAGGTGACCCATCATCAGAACATTATGACAGCTTTTCTGTAATAGCTGAGTTAACCCTGTGTTGAAACAGCCTAGTAATGCTGTCCTGCAGAAGCTCCTGTTGGGACTGAATATCTGTCGATGTGAAAACGAACAGAGACTGCAGTGTCCAGAAGATCACTGATGAGTGAGTCAAGTTTGACACAATCAGAACACTAATGTACATCTTGTAATGCAAGCTCATTCATAGCATTGACTTTCCAGCTTTAATTTAGTCTTAGCTTGAATGACTGAGACGAGCATCAGGGGCAAAGAAAATCTTGATCAGGACATGCTTAGAGGAAAGTCAATAATTAAACACCATCATCAGTTGACACTGATGAAAAATGACCAAATATGGATCCTTAAATAACCCTGTTCATGACCATCCTATGACAGGCAGAATGGACATGTCTTAGCAAAACAAATTCAAATCCATGAGTCAGGGACCCAGAGGTGTCAGTCTAATGGATGCTCTGCTCAGAATGAGATCATGGACCTGCACCGCTACTTATAGCATGCCAAATTAAGAATGAAAATGTGACTGCAAGTAAGAATAAAAGTTTTTAGGATTTTAGACTCAGGCCCTGTATGACCAAATGATCCAACATAAAATATAACAAGTTTTCATTTTCTTCTCTGTAAAGTTATTACATCAAATACATTACTTACATTTATGGCCATTTCTCAAATCTAAGCTCAAAGTTATTCTGGGCCACTTTTAGTCTTGTATCTGCAAAGTTGTTACAAATAAATGTATATTTCTCTACAAAAAAAAATACATGCTGTTCACCATATTGCACCATTTAACTGTGATATTAGCAGGATGAAAACCCAGAGCAACTCTAACATAAACTTTATCTCATGGAGTCCAGTGAGAGTGTTCTCTAATGCTTCATCACTGTGAATGACCTTGATGAAAAAACTGATCACAGCAGTTAAAACAACGATGACAGATGTGGTAGTGACATTCACACCAGCACACACATACACTGAAAATAAAGAAACAAGGCTTTCTTTATGGAGGTGGGTTGGGGAAGCCCCACCAAATGCCCAGCAGCACTGACTCCCTTGGCCTCAACCTCCACTACACTCTGGGATCACAAAGAATACCAGCTATTCTGCTGCAAATCGGCTCAACCTGCCAACAACAGCAGTGGCTAAAGAGAGCGAAGGGAAACCTGGCTTCAGCAAACAACCTAAAATAGACACTGCATATAAAAATCAAGCAGCACATTTAGGTCTAGTCTAAAAAAAAAAAATGTTTATGCACAATCTCAATGTTTACCAAAAGACTATTTGAGGACACAGTGGACCACAGATCTTTTATATCCGAACAGATTGTAGTCTATGAAAAACTCCTTCTCCCGTCTCACTGCATAAGAAGAGATGCACAATTCATTCTAGGCTGTAAACACCCAGTGGGTACCGACTGTGTTTAATTACAGGATATCTACCACATCTACAAAACTCCCCGTTGTTCAGCAGAACTAGCGAGAGCAAACCATAACAAACTGTTGCACAACAGCGAAACACCCTCAGCAGTGACATTGAGCTGGATTCATTCAGGACCTGGCTGCTGCTTAAATACAACAAATTTCTTATTATATGGTTAAAAATATCTGCCCCATCTCAGCAGAAAAACAGCATGTCTTCTGATACATTCAACTGACAGTCTGATTTTGTAGTGATCACTGGATGAAATTAGCGGCAAGGAAAACATTTTTAACTGCAGAGGAATTTCAGAATTTGAACAACAAAAAAATACATTACTTAAGAAAAAAAACTAGTTTTCAATCTTTAGGACTTAAGGAAAATTTAGTTACTTCATTGAAACAGTACAACATGGAGCCAAAGTATCCATGCTCCTTGAACTTTTAAAAATTTTTAATGTTAGAACAGTAGACCTCAATGAATTCTAATGAGATTTTATGTAATAGATGAATATACATAATTGTGAAGAGAAATTTTCAGCCCTGATCCTCAAGGCACACTACCCTGTGAATTTTAGGTATGTCCATGCTTCAGCACACCTGATTGCAATAGATGGCTGATTAACAGGCTTTTGCTAAATTGCAATCTGAATCATGTGTGCTCAAGCAGGGAAACCTCTAAAACATGCAGGGCAGTGTGCCTTGAGGACCAGAGTTGGGAAACACTGAAATATTGCATGCATTCATATTCAGCCTCTTTTACTCTTATTCCCCAAAACAAAATCCAGTGCAACCATTTGCTCTCAGGAGTCACCAAATGAGAAAAAACTCATTATAGGCTGCAAAAGACTAAAGCCTGGGGGATATATTCACCTTCCAGCAGTACAACAACCTAAAACATACAGTCATAACTACAGAAAAATGGCTTAGAACAAAGCATATCTATGTGGCCCAGTCAAAGTTCTTATCGAACTGAGGAGGGGAGTTGAATATAGATACATATCACAGTTTTCAGACTATTTTTTTTTAGAAAAAAAATTACAAAATGTGGAAAAGTTAAAGGGCTGTCAATACTTTTTCTTGCATCCTGTGTATACCCTAATCACATATCTTATAATACGTAGTAAACAACAGTTAAAAAGTCTAAAAAGTTGGAAAATAATCTGCAGTTTGTCCCGGCAGCCATGGTTGCTAACACTAAAAACAAGTAGAAGTACTACAATGCTCTTTGAAAGACTTTTCTGAAGGTGTATGACGAAATCTGACAAGGCACTCCAACACAAACATGGCTAAAAAGATGAATAATTATTATTATAATTATAGTAAGGAAACACAACATTCTGCTGTGTTCATGAGTTTAGCTGCTGTGCTGTTTTTGCATGTATGCATGAACAAAGTGAAGAAGGACACCAAGCGCTGAAAATGCATGAGGGAGACAACTTGGAGAAGGTTGGAAAAGAATGCCAATAAAGCTTCCTGTCAAGGAAAGTGGACAGGAGACCAAATGCATAATACAGATGACATGAGCAGGGAGGAAAACAGCGGGATCTTTATTGCAAAAAAAAAAAATGAACATCCCTAGTGTGTGTAATGTGTGGCTGGAAATCATAAAGAGAGAGAATTAGTGCCTTATCTCATGTTAAGTAGACACCTGCTTCACTCTCAATCTGTTGTGCACATAAAGACAAAACAGAAGCCTTAATGCCTGTCCACATATATACGCCAAAATCCAGTCAGAATTTTTTTCTTTACTGTTTTTTCATAGCTACGTAAATTATTACCAGAAAAAAAAAAATATGGGAATGATTTAAATCTTGCTGCCACTCATGTCTTTCCATATCTTCCTCCTTCCTGTATTATAAGTTTGTGTTTCTTCCTCTGCTTTAGTGTGAACGAATCTGTATGAAATCAGTTGCTGGGGAAAAACTTCCAGCTTTAAACAGTGACTCTTAGGAAGCAGACATTCAGCTCTGGAATAAATCAGTGAGATATAATGTACCAAACTATGGACTAGACATACACATTCATAGCAGCACATGTGCCTCTGTTCCTGGGACACCTTGCTGTATTGTTGAATTAAAGTCTATAAAAGGTTGGAAAATTAAATGGCTTTCCTCTTGACGGATGGAACCAAATCAGAATAAAATATAAGTAAAAGATGCATTCTAGAAGTTTTTCCATTTATACTGACAAATTTAATCTGTAAACATTGTTTTTATTGTTGGAAAAGAAGCTATTTTCTTTCGTGTGAGTGCTGAGACTGAAGGGGGGGAGTGAAACAATGACAACACAGTTTGCTCAGCACCTTAGGGTGGGAAGGGCGTTTAAATTTGTTTGACTGCCTCATAACCATTACACTTTTGCCCGTGTGGCTTCCATACAGCCCACTTCTTGTGCTCCTCTGAATCAGAACAGCACACACTGCAGAAAATGACACATTTACAGGCCAATGTAGTGATGGTGTAGAACAACTGAGGACAAGAAACAGCACCTGTGAAAGGTTTACATCCACTCATCATGGTGTTTAAAGCTGTTCCTTTTTCAGATTGAAATGAGGATGCAATGTTAAACTTCAATGAATTATAAAAATGACAATTTGGTGTTTAACTTGTGTCTGGATGTTTGGCCAATACGACTATCAGAAATTACAGGGATTTTTTTGTTGTTTCTTAACTGGTTGGTTTTCTGGATTTGGAGAAGGCATTTAACCATATCCCTCCGGGAATCCTGTAGGGGGTACTCCAGTAGTATGGGCTCCAGGCCTTTTAATACGGACTGTTAGGTCCCTGTATGGCCAGTGTCAGAGCTTGGTCCGCATTGCTGGCAGTAAGTCAGGCTCGTTTCTGGTGAGAGTTGGACTCCGCCAAGGATGTTCTTTGTCACAAATTCTTCTCATAACTTTTATGGACAGAATTTCTAGGCACAGCCAAGGTGTTGAGGTAATCCATTTTCATGGCCTTTGGATTGCGTCTCTGCTTTTTGCAGATGTGGTCCTATTGGCTTCATCAGATCTACATTTTTTGCCTGAGCAGTTCGCAGCCGAGTGTGAAGTGGCCGGGATGACGACCAATGTGTCCAAATCCAAATCCCTACCCTAAATCCCTAGGCACTCTACCCTTTCTGGCTCAAGAAAAGGCCAGAAAAGGGTAGAGTGCCTTCTCCGGGTTGGGGAGGAGCTCCTGCCCCAAGTGGATGAGTTCAAATATCTCGAGGTCTTGTTCACGAATGAAGTGGTGCTGCGTTTGCAGTAATGCAGCCGCTTTAACGGTTTGTTGTGGTAAGAAGAAAGCTGAGTCAAAAGGTGAAGCTCTCAATTTACCAGTCAAACTATGTTCCTACCCTCATCTATGGTCATGAGCTTTGGGTCATGACTGAAGGAACAAGATGCAGATACAAGTGGCCAAAATGAGTTTATTCCACAGGGTGTCTGGGTTCTCCCTTAGAGATAGGATGAGAAGCTTGGTCATCTGGGAGGGGCTCAGAGTAGAGCCGCTGCTTCTCCACATTGTGAGGAGCCAGTTAAGATGGCTCGGGCATCTGGTTGAGATGCCTCCTGGACACCTCCCTGGTGAGGTGTTCCGGGCACGTCCCACCGAGAGGAGACCCAGAGGAAGACCCAGGACACGCAGGAAGGGCTATGTTTCTTGGCTGGCCTGGGAATGCCTGGCTGGGGAGAGGGAAGTCTGGGTCTCCCTGCTTAAGCTGCTGCCCCTGCGACCCAACCCCAGATAAGCAAAAGATAATGGATGGATGGCTGGACGAATTTCTGGGTCAGATTCAGGTTTAAAGCATTGGCCATTCAAAAAACTTAATAAGAGCCTTTTCTATCTATTTCAAAACCAGTTTTGATGTGCATCCAGTTGGAGCATCCACTTGTGTTCAGTTTCAAAGAACTTGCTGTTGATATAAAGTAAAGTTGGAGAATTTAGAAGAAATATTTCCTCATTATTACAATAATGCTATGTAATACAGAAGTATGACTGACAGCACAGCAGACCCACAGCATAATGCCTTCACTGTCATGCTTGTTGGTTGATATTGGGTTTACACCTTCACCTTGAAAACTCCATGTCATTGTGGCCAAATAGCAAGATCTTTGTGTCGTATGACCTTAAAACATTTTTCTACAGAGAATTTGACTTGTCCATGTGGGCAGCTGCAAACTGAATGTATCGATTTTAGAGCAAGGGCTCCTTTCTGAATCTGCACTCTCTCTAGTAAACTGGCTTCACTGTAAGCATTGAGAGTTGTGTTTCAGTAGTTTACTGTTCATGGCAATCTTGAGCCTGAGTGGTTCCTGGAGTTTTTCCTTCAACATATTAACTAACTTAATTTCATCTAATAAACACTTTAAGTGAGTTGGTTGAAACTTGGACACAGGTGAGAGTTGTAAGAAAATGTTAACATTAAAACTGGCTTTGGGACAAGTAAAGCAGCCAAATATTAACCTTCTGCAGTGACCCTGAACTCAACCTATTGAAAATTTGTGGAGTATGCATAAAAACTGGGTTTGTATCACAAAACCAAACAATTTAAACTGATCCTACTATGTCCGATAGAAGTTATACTAGGACTTTGCTGATGGCTACATACAATCTGTAGTTTCTGACAGATGTCGGCAGCCAGACTGCTGACCATCTTTAAGCAATGAAACTATAATGAAAAACACGATGATTAAACTTAAGTACTATATATCATAGAACATCCATATCTGCACCTTCAAAAGTTACTGACGTTGTTTTTAGTGTCCTTATTCTAATGTGATAAATAATGCATCATGAAAAGCCTAAAAGCTGATGACATTCATTCAATGATGAATGCAGGTCATGATAGGTGAAAGAGATTGTGACAGCTAGGATGAGGGTTGGGCATCAAGCAGTCAGAACTGTACTTACATTTTAATAAAAAATGGCATGCCAAAAAATATTTTTACCCTTTTCAGTAATCAGTAGAAAATATTTATTGGCATTATAGCAAACTTTTTTTTATCATTGCTGAGCAGCTTTTTGCATGTTGTCTCTAGTATTTTTGATGATTCATCTTTAGTTAAAAGCTCTAAGTCTTTGAG
Organism: Anableps anableps; assembly: GCA_014839685.1. Lineage (NCBI taxonomy): Eukaryota > Metazoa > Chordata > Actinopteri > Cyprinodontiformes > Anablepidae > Anableps > Anableps anableps. The sequence goes on along the minus strand of CM026072.1, from coordinate 23,471,136 downwards.
ATTGGAATTTATCTTTTCCATCACCCTAATATTTTGGTCCCTCCACAGATTCTCCACCAAATTCGAATCAGAACTCTCCCTGGCTCCTCCAAAATGTAAATATTATTTTCAGTAAAAAGAAGAATGCTGGTCAAATTAAAAGATTGCCTTTTTGAATGATTTTGGACTCAAATGTAAATACTGGATTTTTAAGCCTGCATTCAGTTTTGTTTGAGTAGTGAATAGTTTTATTGGTTTCCATGGATAAAAATATCATGCACTCTACACACCTACACACTCAAAGTAGATGCACTGACACACAGCTCTCAGTCCAAATGAACACATCTTAGAAACAGACATTCATGCCAGCAGTTAGAGCAAAAAACTTGGCTACAGGTACAAATGAGGTCCTCTGGGCTCCTGTGCCTCCCATCTGCTACTCTCATTCTCAACTCAGCTCTACATAATCTGTTTATTTTTATTTTTTGCCTTTATCAGGAAGAAGAACTTTTGTAATGAAGAATAGCTATGTTTCAAAAACACATTCTGACGACTGTTGCACCTACCCTCCATCAAAGATTTGAACCAAGCTAGGTTCGCGTTGCTTGGAGGTGGAAGGACCTTCTTCTTCTTCTTTTGTTTCTTTGATATTCTCCTTCTCATGTGTCTCCTCATCCTTCACCTCAGGGAGTGTACTGGGTGGGGTGGCTCGTACCTATACTCGAGACAAATAACTTTAAATACTACAAGTCTTATTTTAAATAGCATAACACAGTTCTACCACTAGCTTCAAGTAAATCAATAGCACAATATTTACAATATACCGTATATCAAAAACAATATTGAGCTTTTCACTTTTGTCTTCTTAGAGCAGAGATGTTCACAAGTCATTATTTCAAAGTCAAGCCTCAGGTCATTGAGGACCAAGTCCAAGTCAAGTTACATCAAAGTCAAGTTTCAAATTTCTGTCTCTAATGACTAAAATAAGATTTTTTTGATAAAATTCATGACATCTAGTGCACCTTTAACTCTTCATTGCTGTCAGTTAGGATTCCAAACCAGTACTGTTTGTACTTAGGCCTAAATTTAATAATAATCTCTAAATATTTTAATTTTCATGAATAACTATGTCTTAATCTTTTACTATTTATTACAGCATGCAGAGGACTCCTACAGCTGCTTTATATTATTTTAAAAATTGATAAAACATAATTTTACCCTATTAGAAATATGAATAGGCATGTAACTAAAACAGAATTGCTTTTATTTCAATATTTAAAGCCAGTCATGTTCTTGTATTGTTACAGCTGGCTTTACAGGGAAAGAATACCAGAGGCGAGTTATGTTTATTTTGTTCTGAAATTATCTAAATTTGTATAATACAGATTTCTGTTAGAGAGACATTCATGTGGTCATAATTATGAACCTTCAGCTAGCACGAACAGCAGCTGGTTTTGTCTCAATCTTTATTACATGAGATAAAAACTGCTTCTAAGACTTAAGTCTCACACCAAGTGACCAAGTAAAGTCTCAAGTCTTTAGGACACAAGTCTAAATCAAATCGGAAGTCTTATTTTTGGGATTTAAGTACAGCTGCAGTTGACATCTCAAACTTGAGTTGCCATCTCTGCCCTACACCTATAAACTTCAAAGTATTTTATTGGGATTTTATGAAATAGAACAACACATAGTAGTGCATAACTTTGATGGAGAATAAAATGAAGGGATTTATTTTTACATTGTTGAGTGTATTTGTATTCATCTCCCTCAGTAATTTCTTTGTGGAACCACTGTTCACAATAGCATCTACAGAACAGCTGTAATTCTGTAGAGATTATATTATACATGGGTTTACTAATTTTTCATTTAGTTTCTAAGTGAGTAACTTCTGATAGCAATTGTTTATACTGGATTTTATAAAGTGGTACCAAAGTAAAGGAGTTTAATACAAATGCATGTCATATTTCAGATTTTATTTGTAAAGGAAAACCTTGAAAACCATGTTTGATTTTCCTTCCACTTTATAAATATGCATTACTTTGCATTGGTCTGTTATATAAAACCCAAAGGAAATGCATTGACAGTTGTGGTTGTGAAATGACAAGACGTAAAGAAATTTAAGTGTTATAAATATGTTTGCAAAGCATTGCATTGTGAGTGTTCATGTTTACCTCTGATATATGTGGAGTCGTGCTGCTTTCAGGGACTGGTTCACCTCTGGCTGGTGCCGAGGCAGTGGCCATGGTATATGTCTCAGAGCTATGTTTCTGTTTCGAGCACAACAGAGACAGAGCAACCTTAGTGCTGATGCCTGGTAGGTTGGGGTTGTGTGCACTGACACTCCATGTAGAATAAACTGAGATACGTGGGTCTCTCTCGGCAGACGGGTTGGGTTTGACATACTTCAGGTAGCACCAGTTTACTGAGGTGGAAGTATGTAGGCTCGGGTATGAAGGGGGACTTGGCTTCTCAACCCCCACTTCTGGAGTTGGCACCTCTTCCTTTTTTTGACTTGACTTCTCAGTTGATTTCTCCTTTCTTTCTTTTTCTTTGTTATTTTTCCATGGAAGTGGTTCCTGCACCAATTCTAATTTGACACTTGTCCCCTCTATTCTATCTGGTTGCTGTTTCTCTCCATCATCCACCGTTTTCCCTGTGTTTTTGCTTTCTTCTTCCTGGCTTATCTTGGTTTCTACATCTTCTCCCTCTTCAACACTCTTATGTTGCTCCTCTTCTTTTACTCTTTTCTGATGACGCTTAGCTTCAGTGCTGAGCTCTAGACTAGCTGCAGGCGAAAGCATGCGTTTGCTTCCTCCAGGTCCCAGAGAACCGTATTCCTCCCCAGACACTGAGGACAGCTCTTTCGACAGGGACAGAGGAAGAAGGCTCTGGATGGATGGAGATGGAACTTTCAGATAGGATCCTTGCAACTTGTCCCGTTCTGTTTGGGCCATGATGATCATAGCTGTGCAAGAAGTTGATTCCTGTGAGCGAGTAGAAGCCAAAATCTGGGAAAGGGTGGTATACATGGCACTGGCAAAGGTAGGTCTATGAGTTTGGAGACGGACTGGCACTACAAGTGATACCACTGGTGTAAGCTGTGCCAGGCATGTGGCAATGACCGGTTGTTGATGGTGGTATGAGATGGTTACAAGAGAATGATGGGTCAGAGTAGAAGACATGGAGGAGATGGATGATCTATTCTCTGTAGAGGACTGAGAAGGAATGTGTGTACCAAGTCTTGGTGGAAAAGGAAAGTATAGAGGCTGACTACTTCTAACCCTTGAGGAGCTAGGGAGAGGAACAAGGGGTGGAAGATGATGTAGCGGTATTCTCAACTGTTCAGGCAATTGGATCGGCCCCGGGTGGGTCTGTATAGGAGATCCAGAAGATGAATGTAAGAAGGTTCTGTGAATGATTTGGGGGGGCAGAACCTCAGTTATAGATGTAGTTATGGGGAGTAGCTGTGAAAGTGCACCTCTTTGTTGCCCTCTGGGTTGCAAAGGGAACACATCATGAGAGGGTGAAAACATTTGAGGCTGTATTAATTGCATGGGCTTCCCTGTGGCATCCAGACAGAAGTGGGGACTTACTTCAGTAGGGTAGAGAAAAGGGATGTTGGGGTGAGAAGGACCAGGCACAGGACTTTGACTAATGTTACCCACCATCTCCTGCTCTGTTTCACCTAAAGTGGCCTGTTTTACAAGAAGAAACTTTCGCCTTTCTTTCCAGGAGGATGTAGACTGCTGAGAAGAAAGGGATCCATAATCAAAGGATTTACTTCTTGTCTCTGAGATCTGTTCAGTTTGTTGGGGCCTAGGAGGGGCCTGCTCTGAGGATGAACGCCTCATTTCCTTGTGGCTTTGGTGGTGTTGGTGAGAAGCAGATGGCACCATCAGCATCTGGGAGCTTTGGCTGCCAGAAGCCCAGGCAACTGACTCTGAGCGTACTGTGTCCTCAAAAGAAGTTGAGTGGCTTGAGACATTGCTTTCTTGGCTAGGGCTGCGAGGAAGAGATGGAGACTCAAAGCTGGACTCCCCAGAAGACTGAGCAGCTTCTGCTAAACGGAGCCTTTTCTTCTTTGGTGGCAGCTTCTCTGCAGGTAGTTGGGCCAGAGTCTGGCTTCGCTGAGGCCACTGGAACTCCTCTGCTTTCTCGAGTTCCTACAACAGAACCACAAATTAACAAGCAAAGATATGCTAAAGAATTTTTAAGAGGGGAATGCAATGTGTGTAATTACACTAGCCTAAGGAGGAAAGTCTTGCATACCTTGGATGAGGATGGTCTCACTGGGGGTGAAATAGACGGCATGTCAGTATCAAGCTCCAAAGTAACAAAGATCTCCGGAACTTGAATGTTTGGCTGGCGGATGAGGCGGGATGTGGAAGGTGAGGGTTTTGGCTCAGGCTGTTGTGGCTGTGAATTCTCTCTGAGGTCTGGCTCCTGGCTTTCCATTATTATACTCTCTTGTTTCTCAAAAGAACTAGTGTGTTGAATGACAGAAACACCCTTCCTGTCCCGTTGCTGTTGTTGGTTTGGCTCATTCTGTAAAGTAACACCTAGAGGCAACAACCAGACAAAAACAAACAAGGTAGCATCACACTCAGTGGCTCCAGGATTATTGAATTAGAAGATTTAGCTGTTTTCTAGAGGATTGTGTCACATAACATAACCTTTCCTTTTTGTTCTTGCTAATCTGAAATAAGGATGTATAAGTAGACATTAAAGTATTGGTCCTGTGGTTGATTTAGTCTGTTTAGGTTCATATAGTTTATCTAGATAGGTCTAATACAGACCAATGCAATTACAGTTCCTTAAAGCCAATATTCTACATCTTGTAGATTTGTCCAACAGACTTGAATAAGACATTTTTAGTGATCGGTTCTATAAAATCAGGTCTGTTTAAGGCAGGACACATCTAAAACAAGCAGCGCTTTACCTCTGGAGGACAGAATTAGCCACCTCTAGTCCAATAAAAGGATGCATAAACAAACCTGAGAGGGCCTGGCTGTGCTCTGGTCTGCTTGGCACTGGAATGAGGCCTGCAGAGCTGCCTGATGTGGGTACAGATCCAGGACTGGGGGGATCTTCCTCTAGGCTCTCCTCTTTCCTCCTCTTCCTCACAGCCATGGCCAGTGCTCGGAACTTGGAGTGCATCAGCAGGGGCCGATTCTCTCTGCATGGACTACGGGCATCACCACCCTCTTGTGTTGGTCCTGGACATATTCGTGTGTGCACCTCATAGCCCTCACTGTTGTGAAAGCAGGACCCACAAGATCTACATTCGAACACGCTTTGACTCTTTTGAGGAAGATGTGGCTGCTTGCCTGAATTAGTTCCTTTGGCTGAGGAAGACGAGGATAGAGGACTGCCTTCCTCCAACACTGACTCAGCACCAAGGGGTACCTCTATGGCAGGCTGGCGTTTGAGCATACGTTGTGCACCTCTCATCTCTGCAACCATGGCTTGCTGCTCATCGAATGACTGGCTGAGGCGGTAACCTCTTTGAGACATGGTGCCCGAAGTGACGGGCTCTACTTGGCTTGTAGTTGATGGCAATGAGTGGCTTCTAAGAAGAGGCACAGCTGAAAGTTCTTGTGTACTCAGTGGATCTGCCTCAGGGTTTTGGGGGTGCCTCAAACCACTGGGACCTGCAGCTTCTATTTTTGGGTCAAATGCGTAGGGATCTTTAGGGGCGGTAAATTTGGGTGACTCTATACTACTTTTTCTGGATAGGGAGGAGCGCCGCGGCTTTACACTGTCAATCTCACTGGTGTCTACTACTGCTTCATTAATAGTAATGAGCTTGGTAATGTGTTCTATCACTTGAGTTTTGGGTACAGCAAAGGGAATGGTTTTGTCCTCAGTTCCTGATGATGAGGAATGTGCAGTAGGAAGCTGGTGCTGGTGGGGACTGCGCTGCTGCCCTCCCAGTCTTCCATACTTTCCTAGAATAATTTCTGCATAGGTTTTGGCACTGGAACTTGGGGGGCTAACTTGGGACAGGTCAGTACTGCCTGATCCAGAGAAATAGCCAGACTCTGTGCTGCCCTTACTACCTGGGCCTAAAGAAGAAGATGAGGTGGAGAGGGAAGAGGAAGGAGCGTCATCTGGTGAAGCCATGGGGCCACGCTTCCTAAGCCTCAATGCCAATCTTTGTTTGACAGCCTGAGAGTCTTCAGGCCTTTGGCTCTCCTCGTAGCCTCCAAGCTGCTCTTTAGCCCCTTTCCTCTGCTGTTGAAGCATCTCCTTAGAAGATTTTCTGCGCTGGCCTGTCTCGTCTTCAGATTCAGTGCTTTCTCCCTCTGTGTGCTCTTCAGCATCTTCCCCAATACTGCTACCCTCTGGTCCACTCAAACTGGGCTCATCTCGACTGGATGCCAGACCTACTTTAATGCGATGGGCGTGGGACTTGCGGTGCTTGTACAGATTGCTCTTGGTCTTAAAAGAAAAGCCACAGGGAGCACATGGATAGGGTCTTTCTCCTGTGTGGGAGCGAATGTGTTTCTCAAGAACACTTGGCTTGGCACACGGACGGCCACAATATGAACACACATATTTCCCTGGTTTTTGTGGTTTCTTCTCCCCCTTTTTGGGAGAGCTGACACCTTCTAGAGCCTCTTGACTGGAGTGAGATGGCCCCCCATGACCATGTTCACCCTGGGTGGAGGACATAGTGGTGAGGGATGAGGAGGAAGTTGCAGGGAAAAAACTGGCTCCAGACGTACCAGGGGTTTCTGAATGCTGCCATGCTGCTGCTTGCTGCTGCTGTAACCGAAGCAGGTCGGTACGTTTGGGTTGACGATTTTGTAAGCGGCCCAAAGCTCTATGTACAGGACGAGGATTAGGAGGCTGCTGGGGCTGCTGAGGTGGACAAGACCCCAATGAAGACTCAGCTGTTGCATGCTGCGACTCTTGCCTTCCAGAGCGCTCCCCATTGGCTGGACGGCTGGGCCCAGCCTCCATAGAGTGGGGAGGAGACCTCACAGACACGTAACAAAGGGCTCTGTGAGCCTCATTGGTTTAATCGCATGACAAAAAAAGGTCAGAGGTGATGGAACACTGAAAGACTGAACTGTAAATCAATAATGAGGACTTTTTTCGGTGTGGGCCAAGAGTTATTCAAAAGGGTCAAATGAGGCATAATTAAAATGTGCCCTGGAGCTGCATTGACGCAGGTAAACATGAAAGCTCTCTCTGTGCAAAGCAGCCAAGCTTCTCTCCAGCCACAGCCATTCTAACAGTCTTCCCAAGGTGTTGTCCACATCTCCTTTGTTGATTGTTAAGAGTCGCAGCTGTTCAGCTTCTGAGTGAATCTAAAGAAATACAAAAATAAAGAAAAGAAATGAGTCACAAAAGACAAAAGAGGAGATATATCAATGCTGATGGCTTGCAACCTGCGAGGGTTTACCCCACTGTCTAACCCATTGGTCATTGGAGATGGGCACTAGAACACAATGCTGATCATTCCTTCTCAGGATCCATTCACAGCAGGAACATGCAAACTCCATGGAAAGGCCCTCGATGGACTTTAAGCGTAGGACATTCATGTTGCAAAGCAACAGTGCTATTAACTGCTCATGACAGTCAGTAACTAAGAACCTTGGATGAGACCCATTAAGCCTCTGTAGGAAACAAGTAAAGAGGATCAGTCACATTTTGTCAAAGCACTTAGAATTTCTATGTCCTGGATGACTAAGAATCTACACAAGTGACAGGGCATAAAATCCCCAAAGCTCACTATTGCGAAACTGCAGAACAGAGTGGCATCTTGGGGTCAGCAAGTGTACAAAACAAGCAATTGATGCTTTCTATGTCTCAAACAGTTGTTTGAAAGTGAACATAATAATAATAATAATAAAAAAAAAACCATTAAATTCCAGCCAACACAAATATAAATGTGGAATTTGAAATGCTCCAGGGCTAAAAAAGAGTGAACATGTGAAAAAGTGCCTCATGCCCACTGTTAAGTATGGTGGAGGATCCATTATGCTGTGGACCTATTTTTGTTCTTAATGCCAAACGAAACCTTGTTCGAGTGCATGGCATCATAAACTGAAATACCAGAACATTTTAAATAAAAACCCATCGTATCCGTCAATTCCCCGATTTAAGCCCTATCAAAAATTAGTGAAGTGAGCTAAAGAAAATAGACCATTAGAGAGAGGACCCAGAACTGTTAATGATTTAGAGCAGGGGTCCCCAAGTCTGGTCCTCAAGAGCTACTCTCCTGCAACTTTTAGATCTATCCCTTCTCAACACACCTGAATCAAATGAATGGTTCGCTACCAGACCTTTACAGAGCTGAATGACTTGCTGATAAGGGAATTCAGCCATTTGATTCAAGCATGTGGGAGAAGGGACACAACTAAAAGCTGAAGGACAGTAACTATCAAGGACTGGATTGGGCACCCGTGGTCTGCAGTGACTGTGCAAAATAGAATGGTCTAACATGTTTTTCTATGTATGCTCCAACCATGTAAATGATTGGCTTCTTAGGGTAGAATTTATTTTAGTATGAGTTTATGCTTTTGAAATAAAAAATAGATTTGGTTTTTGTTTGGCTATTTACATATCTTAAAACACAGACTGATTCAATAAATTAGAATAGAATTGAAAAGTTTATTTATTTTATTAAATAGTTCAGAAATGGGAAATATTAATTACACACACACTGTTGTTTTGAAACCTTCATTTTTGTTACTTATGATTATTTTTCTGCTTATGGCTCATGATAACACCACAATTAAGATTAGAATATTAAATCAGACCAAAAATAAAACATTTTAAATATAGAAATGTGGGCTTAATGAAAAGTATGTTTAATACTGTGTTACAGGTTATTTTCAAAAGGTAGTTTTGATTTGTCAAACAAGTCTCATCGGAACATAATATAGAATAGGACTGTATTACAATAATTTTTCAGGAGCAATATGTTGGTCTTATCTATTCAAAATGTAATTTTTTTTAGCAGTATCAGATAGTGCTACTTAGTTTGATAGAACAAAAGCAATCCTAAACCACTAAAGTATATATTCAGGTAAGTCTTGGTGACCCTGTAGTATTTCAAGAAACCACAGTGATCTGGACTTACAAATACAAATGTACATGACTTTATGGTATATAAATATTTCTAAATCTTCATAAAAGTAAAAAAAAAAAAAAAAACTTATTCCAAAAAAATCTAAATTGAACTTTTGATTATAAAAGAGATTTCAAGACCATAGTATCATATCTGACCAATGAGCAGCCCACACTACAGGAGTCAGCGAAGCCTAAGGCCAGCCAGGCAACATCCACAGCATGAGCACTAACAGCCAAGGCCCCAGTATGAGGGCAAGGAGTCAAAACAAATGTTGCAAAATCTACCTGTACTTATCAGATCTGGCAGCAAAGCAGAGGGAGGCAAATGGTGTGGGCTGATTTTAGATTTTAAACTGCTCCGTTTCAGTGTCAGCTCCCTCCTAACACTACTGCCACCAGGATATGTCAGGATCCCAGAAAAACCTTTTATCAAGATGGATCTATTGTAATATTTCCCACTTAGACACTACGAGAAAGTTGTGTTTATGAGGAGCTAAGAATAGCTGATCACAGAGACTCTTAGATGAGGCTGGAGTGAAATCTTATTCTTTATCAAGATCTATGTGCTGTAATATTTCCCCCCAATTGCTACAAAGGCTGTACTCAGACTCAACTCAAGACACAGGATTCTTGTACTGCAGCCAGCAAAAGCACACTGGGGGGAACAGACAGAGCCAATCATAACATTTTCAGTTAGCAGCCATGCTTGACTGCTGACAGACTCTCAGCACGGGCTCATCCAGAGTATCATTCACTATCTATGACATTGACACCATCTTCAACTCCCTAACCCTGTCACACTCTGGAGATGAGCGCTCGGTAAAAGGAGGATGCCCTGTGTGTTCACTTCATAGCTGCAGATCTCTGCAGTGGGGGAACAGTTAGGGCGAATGCAGACACAAATCTGCACAGACTTTCTGGGAAATATTACAGCTAAGTAATATTTCAGCAAGTGATAGAGGAACAGAAACATAGGTGGGAAGTGATGAGACAGTGGCTAAATAATCAGACCCAAGAGAAGTCTGCGGCTTATGGGGCCAGCAGTGTCAGTGCAGTAATGACAGCTTTTTATAATGAGAAAAACACAGCACAGTCAGCCTTCATTAGAGACGGTAGAAAAAAATAATAAAAAATAGGAAAAGATCACCTTTCCTTTTGGCAACAACTTGACAGGTTCTTGCCTCGGTCTCCACGTTTTCCAACATTTCTGATGAGGGCCAATCATCTGTCCAGCTTGTGTTTCTTTAAAGCAGAGAAATCTTTCATTACAGCGGATTTCCAGCAACAACACAGGGCCATTACGCAGTACAACAAACCGAAACACCATTAAATTTCACTTCTGTTTTCTTTTTTCCCTCCTTCACAGTTTGATGGCTGCTGCAGCTGTTTCTATCCTAGGATGTTTGAACCAGGGACATGTTATTCTCCTGGACTACGAGAACTGCATCAGAAAGAAGTAGCCGTAAAACAAAGAATAGCTAAAGGGGGCTTATTAAGTACACACCACAAATGAGCAAAAACAGCAGATAAACATTAACAAAATGCGCAAACTGGGGTTGGGCAGTATTACAGTGTAGGGATATACCAGGACGTGTCCAGAGAGAGAAACAGGTTATTAGACATTAGTCCTGAATAGTTATTTCAGAAGCATTGATGCTTCTGAATAGGACATGTTTGTAAAGGATTGTGGAGAGTTGTGCCTAAAGTGTCTGCCACCAACCAGATGCAGCCAGTGTGGGTTGTTTAATAGAACATAAGGGTATGTTTTTTGCAAGCCGGTTCTGCCATGAACATAATCAGTGGTGCCTTTTATACTGCTCCTTCAGGCACAATCCACTCACTGCAGTTATTCTCCTGAACAGCAGACATCACTACAGAGACAATCTGTCTGTATTCAATAAGTGATAGTTGAAGAAGAAACTAGAGAAAGTACTCTCCTCATAAGCAACATTAACAACACAGATTGACCTTGAAAGGGCTATTTTAGTTAGGTTTTAAAGCCTATGTAACATTTTCCAAAAAGTTTTCTTTCTGTGGTTACATTCAACCAAACATTTGAAAAACAAACCTGCATTCAGACTTTACCATGCTTACTCTTCCTTTCAAGCTATTGCCAGTCATGCCATGAATGGAAAGTTGGAAAAATGGGGATGTACAGGTTTTACACAATCGCTATAGGTGCAAATGCCAGAAGTGGTGACTCCAGCTACATAAAAATTAACTCTGCCAAAATGACAGCACAAATTGCTTCCTTTATTTACTAATGCGTGGCAATGCTTGGTATTAGCCAGTTTACTTTAGTTGAATAAAGACTTAAAAGAGTCATTATTGACAGCGAGGGGCTAACTGGATAGAGGTTTTATGATTTATGGAGATTACAGAACTACAAAACTACCTTCTCTGTTTAAAGAACGCATATTTGGATCAGACCTGCAGCTGAAACTTTTGCATCCCCTCCTCAAGTATAACACTGTTTGGACAATTTATAAAAACAACCTTTATTAATAAACAATGTTTATTTCTGTAAAATTTGTTATCATATGTATCTTTTATCTATTGTGTGGACTATTTGTTTTGTCATGTGATTTATATAACAAAACTCAAAACAAGACATTATGTCTTAATTTGATTTAAAAAAAAAAAAAAAAAAAAAAAAAGGTTAAAAATCTATTAGAAAGCTTCAGAATACCTTAAGTTATGTAGTTATAGACTCAGAGCTGCCCTTTCATTTACCTTAACTTCTCTCCTCTAAGGTCAAAAATGTCCTTGCAAGACTCTGGGATTAGCCATACCAACCTCCTGTCCGAAGAAGTTTTTGTCTGAATGTCTGTAAATACTTCTCAAAGTTCTCATTTAAATTAACTTTGTTTGCTCATTTGGAAAGTTAGAAAAAGGTTTTTAAATAACCAATAGTTTATTCATGATTAACTTTAAACACTAATTAATGTGTTACACTCTGAAGTTAACTGTCTATTCAACAGGATGATTACATGTTTGAAACCTTGAATGTGAAAACTGCTCCAGCTAGGAGCCAGGAGCGTATTTCATCTAACTATATAGATAGTTTATATTCGTGGTCTCTGTCTAGTCTGAAGAATGTTTTCTAAAGAAAAAAATAAATCCATTAATATTGGCTGTCCAGCGTGACAGGACTTTCAGATTTTCCAACCAGCTCCTACTGATGAATCCTTCCCTGGAGCCTCTGGCTGCCAAGAGAGCAGAGCTGTGTCCTGACAAAGTGAAGTTACACAAAAAGACTCAGAACCAGCTGAAGGTTTTGGACAACCAACTCAATAAGAAGCCACAATTTTTCAAGATTCAGTAGAGGTAAATGTTTCTGTTTGCATTGTACTCTAATATTGCCTAAAACTTCTGCAAGATTCTTGTTTTGATTTTCCAATTTTTTGTCAGTGGTGACTTAGCAATTTTCATCAAATTAATTCCTTGTTGTGTCCATCTCAATATCGAATCCAGACTACAAGACAGTCTAACAAATGGAACCAGAACCAACAGCCTTCTAGTCTCTAAGTGACATGCCAGCCAGAGCAAGAGCTGTCATGTCGACAATTCAGCTAAGCTGAGAAAAAGACATGCCACCTGAACAGAGGCTGAAGCTGACTCCATAAGTCAGCCAACAAGGCAATTCCAGATCACAGTAAGGTGCTCATTTCTTTGTGCAGTGGCAGTTCTGGTATTGGACATTGAAAGGCGAAAAGTGTTTCTAAAAGTTTTAATTTCTCTTACTTTTTTCCTGCCTCTTCCAAACCCACCCCCTTCAAATTAAAGTTAGCTAATAAACTGAGAATTAGCTGTGAAATCCCTTTCTTTAAACTCCAGAGACCAACAAATGTTTGATAAAAGTGAAACTTATTTTAGCTTAGATCATATTTTGACCATTCAGTTTCTTATTCATAAAACATCTCCTCTTAGCTGAAGTAGCAGGCTGTAGAGTCTAATCTTTGTTTTTGTGTTTCTTTTTACTTAATGAAATGTAGACTAGAGTTTACTAGAAAAAGTAAAATGTATTAACATTTTTAATTTCAGTAATTAATGTCCTTAATCCTGATTTGAACTGTAATTCTTTTGAATCTTCTTGCTACTTTGAATTTGAGATAATTCAGTAGGTTGAAACGAATTCATCCTTCAGACAGACTTTTGACAGATTTATGAGATATAGATTGTGATGAGAATGATTTCTGTACATTAAAGTTTAACCTAGCTAATCACTGCAACATATATTCACAGATATCCTATGACAAACATATCTAGGCAGATGATAATTTGGTATATCGTGGTATTTTTTTGGAAAGGTTGTCAGTATTAGAAAATGGAAATTGCCCAGTCCTAACACAAAGAGAAGGAATAGAGTCAGTAGAGAAACCAAGTGGGTGAAAATGAGCAAAAAGTGATGGTCTGGATATAAATAGAAGAGAGAAGACAAAGAGAATAACACACACTCCTCCTTGACATCCTATGTAACAAATGTCTCAGTTCACACAGTTGTTATCAGAGGTTAGGTTTAATGATCTCAGGACCGGATGTTGATGCAGCCCTTAAACAGGGCAATTAGAAGATTTTTAAGAAGGTTGGGGAAGAGCGCTGCTTTCATTATTCATCGCAGTCTAGACTGCGAGGTCGGAGTGAGGAAACACAGTCAGAGCTGTGCCAGGAGGATGAGCGAAAGGAATGCCAGATACAGCCTACTTTAAGACAAAGCACACACACCCTTAAGGACACATAGTGTACAGTAAAGGTGCAACTGGAACAAAATGCACAGAAAACCCCCAAATCTACTTCAGTAAACGTGATCAGCCAATGCCCTGAGGTGACTTACCCTGATTTCAGTCAGGGGGTTTCCTTTCTCATAGACCTCATTCCACAGAGAAGACATCCTAACAATGGTTCCTGTTACGTACAATGACACTACAACGCGCTGTCTTCAGTGATTCGCTTATGGCTAAAAACGAAATTAAAATGAGACACACAAGTCTTGTGTTACTGGTGTGGGTGGGGAAAGGGCGTTCCTGCTTCTATTTTTAGGCCGAGGTGTGAGGGGGAAGAATAATACAGCTGTTTCACATTTTTAAATCTATGTTATTTCAGAGTAACAGTGTCACAGCTCGTTAAGTGATCTGTTGTGCAAACTAGTTTCTGGTGTCTCCCTTCTGAAATGTGACTAATGAATTGTCTGCAGAGACGAGAAGATGGAGTGAAAGGAGGAACGTGCACAGAGTGAACATACATGTGCAAGGCTCTGTCGACAGAAGCGGGCTCTGATGCAGTCACCCGAGGGAGCCCCTGACACATGGAGGAGCTCAAACTCCATCTCCTTTAAACACATGTCATCGTGCATGTTAAACACTGTCTCCTGCCATCATGTTTGCTGGATCTGGTGAATCCCGCAGCACTTCTAAAACTGTAAAATCCAATAAACATTTAGCTCTACTCAGGCTCTATTAGCAATGCAGAAGTTTTACAATAAAATGTGTTTATTGTGTTGTTTAACACAGAGTTAATTTGGAATTGGTCAAAAATGAGATTAGCAGGTCAGATCTCAAAGAAAACTGGAAGTCAGTATCAGCAAGGAAAAGCCACATTATTGCATCTTCCATTTAACTGTCTAGCTTTATTGTTTACCAATATTTCTTCTGATTTATTTTTGTATACACAAAATAAAATGAAATAAAACGGTTATATCAATGTGTTCATTCAGCATTCATTAAACAAAGTAGAAATCAACTAATCAAGGTTTTCCTGGGAAATACTGTTTATATATATATATATATATATATATATATATATATATATATATATATATATATATAGTCTTACTTGCTGATTCAGCTTTTTTTCTTTATAAAGACTATAACACATGAAGGGGAAAATGTCTTGCAGGTCGGCTGACAGATGTAGTAGTTTTATATCCAAAATTAAATGAAAGACTTACAAGAATAATCCCATTTATGCATCAAAGCATATCTTCCTAGCCCTTGCTGGATTTTTATTACATGCAAAAGATGCATCAACAAACATGTTGATTTGTTTATAGGCAGGGAAATGGTGTGTGTTCTTGGTTTTAATGCATTTATTGACTAGGAGAAATAAAAATTTTATTTTTCAGTCTTTGATCAATTAAAATAGCCGATCAGGGGGAAATCAGCGCTGGACCTCCGGCAGACCTATGGTTGCACCTTTAAATTAAACGTCTGATCAATAAATAGTCTTAAATCTGAAATTAAAATGTTTTCGTGATTTTTTTATTTTTTTTTTTTATTGAAACACACTCATTAAAAATAAATAAATCAACAAAATAAACAAGCTGCACAAACACAAACACACTCTGCTTCTCTTTCGCTCCTACTGGCGGTAGCCTGGTGCACGTTCCCATGGAAACCATTCCTACTCTGAAGCAACGGCAGATGGAGAGGGAGCTGGAGGTCTAAATTTATCTCCCAGCATCCTCTCTGACTACAGACGCACACTGGCAGCAGGAAGTAAGGTGGGGAACTGCTTTGCCTCTGCGTGTGATGGCAAGCTGGCATGACCCCTGACTTTGGTCTAACCCTCTGAGCAACGACAGAACCACGGTGCCAACTAAGCAATTCAACACTCAATACTGTATTCGTTGCTCTGCAGCATTCCCAACCTGAAAGGCAATCGGAAAGTTAAATCACTCCCACTCTAGTCAGCGCTTTCAGTCAAACCCAGACATTGAAACCCAAACGGTTCTACAGAAACAAAACCAGGCATCGAAACAGGCCAGGAAACCCCAACACAGAAACTCACACCCACCCAGGGTTATCGCTATGTCTGACAAACCCCACATACCAGAGCCCTCACTCACAACCGCCAGCTCTCTGTCTGGGATTGCACTGTGTTTGCTGTTCCTCTGAGGCCAGAGGACGTAGAGAGGGATTTCGCAGAGCTCCGATAAGACTGGCACCTCTCAACCATCGCCAGGCCCACTCTGACTAATAACACAACTTTGTGCATTGCAGGTAAGCAGGTCTCATTCAGGAAGGAACAGACGTGGGTAAAAGCATGAGAGGCTCTCCTTCGCAGCTTTGGTGACACACTCACAAAATTAAAACATTTCAAATGGTGAGTTCTGTGTTCTTTTATTTGTGGATGTGGTTGCCTTACAACATCACTCAAAAAGGTTGTAAAAAAAAATGAAATGCTGTCTTCTAAACACCAGACATCTATGGACATCTTTTTTATGACTAAATCAGTTCGACCAAAAACAAAAATACAACTTTTTGGCAAAATTATTTTCCTCTAAATAAACACATTAAGAGTTAACCTTGGTTAGTCCATTTGTTTGACCCCAGTGACCCTTAAACCACTTATAGACGTCAACAGACATCTTTTGGTTGACATCTTGTCATCTTTCACTTCCCAACCACAAATTCCTGCATCAATGTCATAGTTATCAATCACTATTGAAGCAAAACTTTGCTTTGGGGGTAAAAACATAGGAAAAAAATTTAAAATCTGTCACATAACACATGCACAGTTTTGTAACTTTCCCTAAAATCATTGCAGTCTGTGAATTTATACCCTTGCCCAGAAAAAACAAAAACTTTTTTAAAAATCTGCACTGAGATCACTGCTGAAACACTGAATTATATCCAACTTTTGCATAAACCTACACATTTCTACCCATTTTTTTTTTTTTTTTTTTTGAAAAATATGAGCAGTTGCAATTTCAATATGGATTATGCAAATTTGAAAAAGAAGTAGAGAGAATGAGAGGGGCGCAGAGTGAGACAGAGTTTAGATTACCTGACAGAGCAGACCGGTCTTCCCCCTCAGAGACGCTTCACAGGCACTGTGAGACAAGCAGGGAGAGCCAGAGAGTGCGAGCGGATATGACTGCTTGAGTGGGTGTGTTGCTGAGAGAGAAGGAGAGAGAGGCAAAAAAAAAAGGAGTGATGGAGAAAGACACGGAGAGAGGAAGACACTGAATGAATGTTTCTACTGTATAAATATGCAGGGAGGAGGAAGATGTGTCAGTACGGAGAAGAAGCTTCATGCGAGAGTGCTGCTGATGGTCTGGAAAAAAAATCCCCTCATTTCTAAATTACTGCAGTAATATTATCATTTACCATTAGAACTCATACGCGGCAGGATCATATACAGACATATTTCGCAGCTATGGCACACTGCTAACAGATAAGATTACAAAACAGGTCTTGCATGGGGTTTTCCCCTGAAACACACAACAAGGAGGTACTTCCTTGCAAGTCATCATCACCTCCTTATCAGCAAACTCATCTCACTGTGACAGTGAACGAAAGAAAAACTCTGGAGCTCTCCTCAAAAGTGAGAAAACATTCATTATGCGTGCAAAACCTCCCCAGTTCCATCCAGTGTGCCGCATCTGTAAATGAATTCCAGGGCGGGATCTGTTCAGACGATTACACAGGAGCCCCCGGGCTGGGCCTACCAGCTCTGCATCGCTGCAGAGCGCAAACGAAGAGAGCAAGAGAAACAGAAAGAGAAAGAGAGGGAGAATTGAGAATGAGCGGAGGTCCTGCTGTTCCATAGAGATTTGCCTCACTGACAGAGAGCGCAGGAAGTGTGAGTCACACGTTCTAAAATAAACACGCTCAGCACAGTGTCGAGCCGGCACTCGAAATGAGCGGATGGCTGGGCCGCTGATCAGAAGGCAGGCAGAGGGGAGCATGAATCCATGCAGGCCGGCAACACGTGGTGGCCGGGTGGGACTCGCAGCCAGGAGATGGGATGAGTCAAGAGGAGGAGATGATCCTCTCCTGCTCTAATTGTGTCTTTTTTCATGCTCGTCTACCTCCTTGTTTGCTTTCTCTTTCAAACGCCCCATTTTTGTGCTTCCTTCATTCCTTCCCCATGTGATTCTTGTAATAACCACATGCAACTTCTATTCTTACATCTGTGCTTTGTGTTTCCCTCTGCTTTATTTTGCCACAGTCAATAGGAGTGTTGTTCAGAACTTGGTGATTACCCCCGGCTCAGTGCAGCTGACGGCTGTAGATGGGGTTGTGCCGGCCTGACGCTGCTGGGTTTGCAGGCCCAGGCGCTGTATTGTGTCTGCCTGAATGTGCTCATTGTCACCCCTTACAGCACACACCTTCCATGCTGTACTTCCCTGTCAGGGACCTTCACCCATCCGTCATCCCTTTGTCCACTGTTCCTCAGGCCGAGGGTTTCTGACGGGAAGATGTCGGGAGGTGGAAGAGGGGGAACAGAACTGCCACTGTGGAGCTGATTGACAGGAAAGTTGCTCAGCACAGATGTGAAGAATACTGAAACCAAGCCCTGGACAGCTGATACAGAGTGAGAGCTGGGATGAGATTAGCCCAGCAACAACAAACAACCGGAAATGATACCGATCTGAATCAAACACCGTAACAGCCTCAATACCGACGTCATTCTTGGATGTGATATCAGTCTTGCATTACTCTGAAAATTTAAGCCTGTCAGCGTTGCACATAAAATGTCTATAAACAAATACTTCAAGTATGGGTGGTGAGTTCATCCTTTCTCCATTTTGTACTTTTGCAGTCTTAGTCAGCCCAACTTTTTTGGGTAAAGAAAATGGTCCTGTCAGCTGCAGGATGTCTAGTAATACCAGCAAGTCACTTCATACCCACCAAATGTATGCTTCATACCCATTTTGACAAGCAACAATTTAAATTAATTTTCTATGTTCTATTTCAGTCTACTGTAAGGAAATGTGATTATGTGACTCCAAAAAATAAAATCATATCTGATAGCTGGAGTCGATGCAGAGTTATTTAGTTTTGATCACTGATCATAATATTTTGTATTTCATAACTTTCAGTGGGCCCAAACAGGGATCAGAACCAAAATAAGTAGGAATAGGGTAATATCTAAAGATAATTAAATGCAATATTGTTAGAATATAGATGAAATTTTAGCACCAAAAGTCATTGCAATGGTTAACTACACTGAAAAATAAACTAGACCAACCATCTCATGCGCCAGGTGCATCTCTGTTTAGTGTTTAAAGACATGGGCTGAGCTTATTGTGGAAGGCCTCTGTCAGTGAACAAGCTGTTAGCTACAGCATGAGCCCTGTGTTGGTCTGTATTACCCTTTTCAATGGTACTTTAAGATAAAAGTGTGTGTGTTTTGTGCAAACATTTAGAGTGGTGGAAGTTATTTCCAGTTGTTACAGTAATAATAATGGAGGAGAAAATGTTGAACTTCTAAGGAGGAGGAAGAACGAGCTAAAACAGAAAGCAGGAAACCCAGGTGGAAGATAGAGAATTGCTTAATTTATTTTATTTTATTTTATTTTTTTTACTTTTACTTACTACTGAGCACAAATGATTGGAAATGTGACCAGCCTGTTGAAAGACTTTGGCAGAAGGTAGAAATGTTTACAATTTAGAAAAAATACACACTATGTTACTCCATATACCAACTTTTCAGACTCTTTTTAACCAACATTTACAACCCGATCAAGCCACAAAGTTGATGGCAGACACTTTTGTTAAAAAAAGTAGCAGCCTCATATCTCCCTCCTTAGTCTCAGCAGTCACTAAACAGATTTAGCAGCTCCGTGGCACAATATTCTAAACGTGAAAGACTCATTCTTGTAAATATTAAACTTAAATCAAAAATATTAATTCCACAGGGAAATTAAACACTAACATAAATTTTAAATATTAATATTATGGGGACAGACTGCTACGTAATAGCTGATAGTACTTGTGTGGGTTGTTTTCATAGTCACTTAAAACAGCAGGAAGAAAAACTAAAACAAAGGTTTAAATGGAGACGTCCAAAATAGGAACGCTTCAGCAGATATTTAAATTCTGATATGGGGATTGATTCAAAACCTAAAACTCCTGGATTGGAGCATCTTTAACATCACCAGGGGAAATGATAATCAAAATAGGAAGTGCAGCAATTGTGAAGGTGTGAAAAGACTGAGCACATTATTCTACAAGCATATGCTACTTACTGGCCCAAAGCAGTTCAGACTTACAGTATATGCAAAGCTGTTCGCATTTACAGTAAATGGAAACAAGGACTCCCCTGTGGTACAGTCACATGAGGCAATTTCATGACTTCTCCACACATGTTATAATGTAGGTAGAAGCAACACCTAAAATGCAAACATCATGCTTTATAAGAAACTTTGTGCTGTTTTGGAGCAGCCGCAGACTATAATTTGGACCAAATGAGTGGTTTGCGCATTTACAGACAACCATGCAGATGACATATTTTTGGACTTTCACCCTGTAAACTGCAGACACTGGCAGTGAAGTGGGAAAATATGTGAGCATTCAGAGAGAACTCTCTCTGTTCTGAGGCTAGATTATTTCAGACATGTGGTTTTCCAGTAAACTGACCCATTCTCTTCATAAGACTGTGGTGTTATGATAGAAACGAGATCCATTTAAAGAGGGACCCTTCCCAGTGCGTATGAGGCTCAGCAGTACTATACCTGTTTGTATTTACCAAAAAAAACACAACCCTAAAAATAAGACAACACTAAAGTTGGAAAGAGGGAGCTGATAATTGCTTGGGAACAGAATGTTAAACCACTAAATCTGCTCATTACTAAAGTAAATGTACTTTTACTGCATCATCTGTTTTGTCTTCTAACATAAACTTTTGAGATATATTTTACAGACTTTAATCTCTATTGTTTTACTTTTAAATACAGAACCACAATCAGGAGCAGAAATAGTGAGGCTTTTCACCAGCAGTTGTGTAATTCTGCAACCGTTGGTTTTCATTATTCTGACACAGCTTTAAATTAGTGAAAGATGCGGACACAGCAATCATTGTATCTGGGCCTGTTTCACGTGGATTACTGGGACTCCACAGTGGAAAATTTAGGGAGGTTAGCTCAAAAAAATAAATAACCCAGACTTATTTGCTACGTTTAGCACAATGCCATTCACTGCCAACTGTGCCTTTTAACAGATATGTTGTATTCTGAAGAAAACAACCTGTTGTTTGGTATTTTTGGTATATTTTTGCTTAAGTCTATATTTAAGATTTGCACAGATTGATTTAACTGTGTCTAAATGGAGAAATGCTTTTCTGACATGAACTATTTTCATTAGGGTCAGCTGCAAACTTTAAAGAGGTCAAATAAAAGAAGGAAGGAAAAGTTAAAACAGAGATTTCTGTCAAAGATACTTGATGCCCTTTAGGATGGTTCGAAACTCAGCACGAATGGTGTGCAAATTAAATAAAAGAGTGACAAAGCACACAAGGGGGCGGGTGCAGATAATTATAGAAAGAGGAACTGACATTTTCACATTTTCAAAAGCTGTCCTTGTGCCTACAAGTTTCACTGATGCGTGGACGTCGAGACCACAGTGCACGCTCTCCCACGCAGCTTACTGTACACGTTGTTCACAGTCGGCTGCTTTGTATTTAGCTTTTTCTCTGTCACGGTGCGAACAAAAGAATGTGCTTGGTGCAACACTGTGATGAGAGAACTGCATTTATTTAACTGAATAAATAGGGAAAGATACAAAGCTCTGTTGGTATGAAATATACTTTGAAAATATTCAGTATCATTTCATGTTTCAGCATGAATAAATTTTGTGTAGGTTGTTAGAAACATGTCAAAAAATGTCAAAATAATTAAGCATTTTCTGCTATTTAAATCCAGCATTCTCATTCTGGTCAGTGGAGTCCCATCTTACAACAACAATCACTTTAGCACAGCTTTTTTTATTTTTGCAGGAGTTATCTTTTTTTCTGTGAAGTCACCCTTGTGGATTCCTCCCACGTGATGGGAAAACCAGCGATAGTTCCTCTTTTTTTGCAGCTGCTCTGTGCAAAGCTGCAGAAATTTCACCCTCCTGGCTTCATACGTGACCCTGGCGCCACGACTTATCACCACATCTCAGTAACTTGCCGCTATGTTAATGCAAGCTGTCATTGCTTGAACTGCTGCCTCCACAAACACAGATGCAACGGAAGAGTCAACAGGTGAAAGCCTGGCCTGAGCGTGTTCAAATACGAGAACCAGGCCCACAAAACATATCAACACGGCCTCCTTCTGATTGCAGAGTTTACTCAAAGCCGGACTGGTCCAAGTAATTGCTACCTGTAGTAACAAACAACCCAATTCAAATAGCGTACATTTAAAGTTTACTCTCCCTCCTCCATGCTGAGCCCCAGCGGCCCGTAGTGCTTGGTTCCATACTGCATTAGCAGCCTGTCAGCAGAGACTCTGCTGAAGCATCAGTGACTTGTCAGCTCCCATTCAAAGCCAATTCATATATAAAAATGGCATTTTCTATGTTATGTCTGTTTATGCATTTACTTGCCTGAAACTAGAGCTGAGTGTGAATGTATGTGTTAAAAAGAGAAACGAGCAGTGTGAGACAGAATAGCAACACACAAGGAAAACAAGCTGTGCAGGAGAAACGCTGAGACAAGACAAAAGTGGCTCTCATATGACATCACAGCATCAGTGTATGACCTATATGATAGCTATTACTTGTGCTACTTGAAACATATGTGCCTTGACACATTAGAAATGCAGCTCTAGAAGAGCATCGGACAGTTAATTAGTAGTCAAGACAAAAACAAACTGTACAACAATAAAATTCTGTACAAATATGGACCGTAAACAGTACTAAAGTTTTAACCATATGCAAAATCTTCATTGGGTAATAAACATGGTACGTTCTAGTGTCACTGCAGCATTAATGATGTTATCATCATAATCTTAAGGAAAATGCCTATAATCTCAATCTCTCTTCAAATTCTTCTTTTCCTATTAGATAAATCTAGACAACGCAAACAAATATTTTTTGGTTCAGGTTGTTTTTTTTTCTCTGTACTTTTTTTTGTTTTAGCAAAGTCATTCATAGCAGCTGTGTTTCCATTGACCATAGAATTGCAAAAATTGGAATCATGAAAATAGTCATTTAATAGAAACACGCCAATGTTGAAAAAAAACTCACGTTTGTTGATAAACAGTTTTCACACCAGGATGAGGTGGTTTTTCCAGCTGTATCAAAATATGTGTATTTCACAAAACTGCAAAGAAAACACTAAATCATCAACAAGTCATATCAAAACAGAGGCTAATGGTAATGTTAGCCAAGCAGTTTAGCAAACTGCTCAACACAAATATTCCCAGCTGAAGGAAGATGAAAAAATTTCTCAAGACTGTAGCTGTTTTGGGTTGAATTAGATATATAATTAGAAACAAATAATAAGGTTATGCATGGTTAAGGTAGTTCAATGACATAACATGATAGCAGCTTTTCAAACCCTGTTGGGGAAACATAGTTAGGATGCTACAGAAGCTCTGGTTGGGATAAATTATTTGTTGCTGTCAGGAAAAACTGATACTGAAAAACTCCATGCAGAGAGACCCTATGCTAGGATGTGTACCAAAAACACTCTTGCTGTAAGGCACCAGTTGGAGCCAATAAAAGGAATTTAACAGGATATTTAATGGGAGCATCACTATATAACCCCATACCATTTTACTGAAACACATGTAGATTTTAAAGCAAAATTTGTTCAGCTGCATATAACACAAGGTGAGTGGACAATAAGGCCTTTATGGGACCAGATACACTAAATTATCACACTGCTCCAGCTGTGGTCACCTTATCATTACATCAACAGTTCTCACTTGCTGAGGTAGTTTTACTGTACTGTAAACACAAGGTTTATGATGTCAAGATAAGAGCCAATTTTTGCTTTCTGCTTATAATAACATAATCTTAGTGACAGACAGACATAAACCTCCCTGTTTCTTCACCACGACTCAAGTCGGCTCGAGTTGCATTGCACAAGGCAGTAGAGTTCCTGTAAGTGGAGATTATTCGTGACTGTCCAACTTTTCATGCCTCTATTAAAAGCCTGGAAAACCCCAATGTGCCGGCACTGTAACTAAAATATGGTCCAAGCTACTGCAACCAACTGGCCCACTTTGAAAAAGCAGACACACAGAAATGTGTCAACAACTGCTCTATTTGTCACTGGGAGGTGAAGACAATACTTAACTAAAATGACTTATTTAAAGGAATTGACTTGAACCTTTATCACTGCAAACACACAGAGTAACAAACTGCTAAAATCACAGTGTTTTAAACAGTCTCCATGGAATAATATGCTGACTACCAAAACCATACTGTAAAATGATAAATGGTGTTCTTGGTTATCAAGCACAAAGGTCGATTGACCTATATTAGGGAAATTAGGCATGCCTTTGTCCAGCTGTAATCACCTTGGAAAGATCTGATCTCGGAGAAATACAAACTCCCCAAAGCACAGGCACTCCCTCTGCTCCCTCCTCTGCTACCATCCCACTCATACTGAGAGCTGCATCCTCCTGCCCGCAACCCTGATCATTTGAATATAACAGAGAGAAAAAAGGTTTTCCTGAAAATAGAGGCTGTCTAAAAAGTGTACTGCAATGACAAAAGCAGAAGACAAAGAGAAAGAAAAATAAAGATTGAGAATAAAAAAGACAGGAAATATAGAAAGAAGGTGGCTGAATAAATTAATTTCTTGCTACTTCTTGCCTGGTTATGGTAGCTGATTTATCATCTATTGCAGGTCAAAGCACATTCTCTGAACATACCCCAATCCATGTTTTGCTGGCTTCCATGTATAGATTTCCATATAGTTTATCATTATGTATTACCTCTAGAAATGCTCCTTCTCAAGGAAGTTGAAATTAGTCAATAATACAGCCATGTGAAATAAACTAGATACATGAATTATGCTTCTAATGATAACCAATTAAGTATATCAGCCACAACAAAATCTAAAAGTATATAAGGAACTACATTTAGTAGCAGGTTTTATGTAAAGATATCTACAATTAAATAAACACAAATCAGCATAATGAGGGCAATGATAAGATAAGATACAGTCAGATCAGATCACATCATATCATATATCAGATAAGATAAGACAGGATCATATAGATAAAATAAGATAAGATAAATAGTCATTGCATGCTCAATGCAGTACAACTCAAGCTTCCTGGCAAATATATGTCAGACAACAGAAATATTCAGTGCAAAAGTAGCTTAAAATATAACAGTTCAAAGGTTCTAATAGTTTAAATAAGAAAAGTGAATTAAAAAGTGAAATCTATTAAATATATTTATAAAGTCAGAATATTTGTCTTTCCAGTCATCATTAAAGTCTTTAACACCCTGTTAGGGCCTTCAGCATAACTACCCCCTGCACTCCAAATCAGAGGGGTTGTTTAGCAGACTCTCTACAACAGGTCTAATGATCCACTGTGCTGTTTTGGTAGCTACCTGAAGGTTCTTCTTCTCTTCTGTTGTGCAGTTCGAGTACCACACTGTGCAGCAGCAAGTCAGTGTGAACTCTATTGTGTATTGGTAGAATCTGGTCAGCAGCTTCTTGGCCAGACCACACCATCAGAGTTCTCAGGAAATTGAGTCTTTACTGGGACTTCTTTATTAGTTATTTGGTGTTAAGGCTCTAGGTGAGATCATTAAAGATGTGGACCCCAAAAAGTTGAAGCTGCTGAACCCCCTCCACTTGAACGCTAACTATGCTCAGCCCTGGATTTATTGTCCTCTTTTTCCTGAAGCCGTTTAGTGCCTTGCCCAAGAATGCTACTTTGTGATGATGTTGAAGCTCAAACCCTCAATGTAGACAAGATAATTCTACCTTTGAGTCATGGCTTCCACACCTGAACACATGACCTTAAGTTGTCTTTTTTTTTTAAAATGTATTTTCAGACTGCCATATAGCTCTTCACCAAGTCAAAATTCACACTGGAAGGTCTCCTCTAATGGCGGTCATGCTCAGCAAAATTGAGAGCTTGATCTAGCCATTATCACTATTAGATGCCTACCTCGTGTTTAGTATGACATATAAAGACAAAGTGGCTATAAGAAAATCATGTTTAAGCATTGCTTGGTCACGCATCTCATAGGTTATGTGATCTCCAGCAAAGCCACGGATATTTTGGTCACGTAAACTCTCCTAAGCCTCTCAACTCAGAGATGCAAAATATGCTGGACATGTGCTTGACTGTTACTAAATTTATAAAGGTTTACATAAGCAAATGTTGCAGCAATGGCCCAATAATAACAGTAACAATAACTTGTTATTTATTTTTTCTTATGCTGCACTATGCAGATGCTCTGTCTACGCTGTTCAAGATTCACAGTAACAGAGAAAAAAAGCCCCCATCATCTGTACTAACACATTAGCATACTGTAAATATCATGCACAAGCACTCATAAATGAGACATACACTTTATAGACGTGGTGGGACTCAATGATCCATAAAATGTGCTTAGTTTTTGTATGTTGAAAAAGTTAGTTTTTTTTGTTTGTTTTTTTTTAAACAGCTTTTTTAGATACACCATGTTGTAAGATGAGAAACAGCGTGACAGCCAAAACTTCCTACAGTGTCCAAGGTATATGAAGTGTTTGCCTTTATTTCATTCATATGTGTTACTGTTAAAAATATAAATATAGCAATTTTGTGTATAAAATAGTCATGGATGGCAAATCTATTACATCTCTAGTTAAAATTTCAGCTGTACAACTTTCATGTTTTCTGTCTGAGGTTAACTTAAGTTTGTCTCTGTGAGTTTTTAAGCAGGGTCACAAGTTTGAGTGTGCACTCTAGGGCAGACTTGCAACCTGTCTGAAAGTTGATAATTGGCAGAGACTCCAGGCCCCTTGTGACTCTAAACAAGATAAACCAGGTATGGAAAATGATGAAAGGTTTGTGGAAAAATACATCATTTTCAATTGTGACCATTCTGGAGAGTAGTAAATCTTTTGAACCATTTCTAATTAAATTACATGCAATTTTCCTGTTGAGTGATTACTAACTTTCAGATACACAAGCTGATAACACTTTAAGGGGTTTAAATGGATTTTGTCCCTGCTGCATAAAATTATTTTTAAAATAATAAAGATACCTGATGTTGAAATTTGACCAAACCTCAGAAAAGGCAAAATTATCAATTAGGACACCATTTTAGTTTTGTTTACTGTAAAGTAAGCTTGTTGAAATTAAACAGGCAAATAGGATATACTATATACCATATATAATACTACTACTATATACTAACAAACTGACTGAAGTGTTTGTTTCAGTGCAACAGCAACTGCTTTTGCAAAAGTGCAGAAACATTTAAAAAATTTTAGAATATAACCAAACCTTCTGTTGTAGTGTCACTGTCAACATTTTTTCCCCTTTTCCATACTTAATAAGCACCTCACCATCGCTGGCTGTAAATTCAATGCTCAGTGCACAGTCCATGAGTACACACCAGTGGGCAACTAATTATTAGCCAGTTACTTAGAAAACAGAGACAAATCCCCAGCAACTTCCAGCAGTTGGCATTCCAAGGTTACTGAATCTTCTGCCTGTTTCCAATGTTCATTAGGTAATGAAGAGTTGGGGTACAACCTGGACAGATCGCCCATCTATCACAGGGCCTCGACTTAATAAGGGATGAATCAGAGTTTCAATCACATAAGAAAAATTGAAAAAATGAAAGAGCTGATTCCACCTGCATTAAAGCTGATTAAATAATGAAATAACAGGTATTTATGTATATAGTCTACCTGTGTAGATAATCGGCTTCAGATCCGCCGTGATCAGCTGTTTCAGATATCAAGAGAAAGCATAATTCTGGTGGATACATACAACCTGTATTTAAATAATGTTTGGGCGGATGTCAATTCAAAAACACTACTGTTTCTCCACGTAAGGTAAGAGAATAGTCATATGGGTAAAAATTTTACTTGGATCAGAATTCTGGATGTGTATTTTTGTCATAGTTTGTAATAACAGTGCTTTCAACTAGCATACTAAAAATGAACTTGAATGATAAAGGAGTAATTTTTAGGAAAGATTATAACAAGGCAGAGAAACCTTGATGATGAATGTGGTCAAACAGGTTTTTAACTGTTTTGTGATGATGCTACCAATTTTAGTTATCCAATTTCTAGTGAAAGTGAAAGTGAAACCTTTTTTACACTATAGAACATACTCAGTTATAAGTTAATTAAAAGTTAAATGCCAAACAAAATGGGCATTGGTTATCTAAATGGAACTATATGAGAGGTGTTCATTCACACATCTTAAATTATGTAGGAATAAAATAATTAATATGAAACAAGAACAGATATTTAATATTTCTGTTTTCCCCTTTTCTGGCTTTTTGAAACATATCACCGAAATAAATATTGCCGTTTAACATTTAACATTTATTTAACATTATTTAACAGGAACAACACAATGTGTGTATACAAACATGCATACATACATGCATAGAAGTGTATCTTCTTTTGTCCCAGAAAGGATAACAGCTTATGTCAGACCACTAATGTGCCACTTAGGAGGTCTGGCTATGCAAAAATTACAAGTAATGAGATTAGAAAATGCAACACCTTCAGTAGGTCAGCTACTTTGTCCAAATCTAATTTAACAAAGCCAGATTCTTGACAGAATTTTTCTAAGCTATAGAAACTCATTTAGAGAACCGTGAAAGCTGATGAGGAAGTCATAAGGCTGAACCCAAAAAAATTTAAACAATGGAAAGATGTGCCCTCCAGTGAGAAGTTAAAGCAAAAGGAGAAAATGTATTCTGAAGCTGACAAAAACCTAATCTGGCATCTTACCCCTATTCATTACTGATACTGAAAACAAACTGCAAATACTTCAACTGTGCACATCGTCACTGTTTACCTGTATTAAAACAAATGGAAAAAAAAATAAACTTTAAAAAAAGTACAAATGCAGCAAAGTGGAGTTAAAGGGGAGTATTATGTATTTTCCAGTAACATTGTACCATTTTATAGCATAATTAAGTAACTGTTACCTTCAGTTGTTATGAAAATGCTGTGTATACTGTATCAAATATAAGAGAAATTTGACTTCGCAATTTCCTGCCTTGAAATTGGCCTCTGTCTCTTTAATAAGCTCCTAATCTTCCCGACACTCCACATTCAGCATGTTATCACAACAATGCTCTTCCACCAGGTGTTTGCTAATTGCTGCTGCCGCTAGTCTGGAGGAGCTGAATGGGAGGGGTGCTTTATGGGGCTAAAGCTCAGCTGGGGACTCCATCTCCAAGGAGGAGCTTTATGTAAATAGACGTAAGAGCAAACATTAAGGCATCCCTGAATGGTTGCCATGGTAGATTCAAAATAATCAAAGCAACACTCCAGGTATGTTTTTGATTAAGGAATAACATTATAACATGATATTAAGCTCAAAAAGGTCGATTTACCCAAGACTTGGAAACTGCCAGTTTTTGTGTTGCTGATTGTGGTTTGGCAGGTTGTCAATGGGTGTCTGAGTGGAAGATTATGAATAGTGTTTACTGATATATTTAGACATTTGAATCAGTATGTCTTCTGTTTAATGAGTTTGAAAATAGTTCTTTTTAATAAATTTTTTGAAGCGGTAAAGAGTGTCTAAGAGCACCAGCTGCTAAACTGAAGTCTGTGAATTAAGAGGGAGACAAATTATAAATGCAAACAGTCGAATTGAGATTGTTTCCCCACACTTATGACTAAAATCATTTGTTGTACTGACTATAGCAACACTGCAACCCCATAACTGACAAAGGTTCAGTACTATGTATTTATATCTACTATTGAAGTTGTTCATTTCAACCAAATTAAGTGAGCCAGCACTATCTATCAGTTTTGGGATAGGTAAATTTATGTCAAAAACCATCAAATAAATTTATTGCAGTAGCATACCTTGCACTAAAAAGTACTGTCCATTTATCTTAATTTATTTGCACCAAAATGTTGGAATGATCAACAGTTTGTACCCCTGTGTTGTACCTATATATTGCCATTTCATCTTATCCTACTTCCATTTCATACCCAGGAATAAACCATTACCTATCCATGACCTTAAAAATCATGAAAACACTCAAATAATGTATATTTTAAATGTACATTACTTTGTTTATTTTGTGTTATACTGCATTTCCAGAAAAAAAGTTGGGTCCATAACTGTAGATACGAAAAGGGGAAAATGACCAGTCCTCATCACGTAATTAGGCAATACTATTCTTCCTCTACATCTTAGTGCAGTGCTGGTTGAAACAAAGATACTGCATATATCCCTTGATCACTAGAAGGACAAATTTGTCTCTTTGGAAATAAACATGAAGTTGCTCAAATCTCAGATATAATTTAATGCATTTGTGAGAACTTTGTTATTACTCTCCATTTCTTTTAAAAAACCACTTCTATTGAAGGTGATCCCTGATTTTATCAGTTGACTTCTAGGAAATATGACCAAAATAATGGCAAACAAGTGACCTCTTGCTGGTAGATATTATTTACTGGAGTCATAAAATCACATTTCCATATTTCCAAGCCTGTGATTGGAATATGAAAAATTACGTTAAATCATTGGTTGCCAAAGCAGGTATAAAACACCCTGAATTGACACATGGTCAATAAGAAATGCCCAGTGGCAGAAGGCTCCATCTCATTTATCATTTTTCAGGAAAAGTTGGCTACGAAATGTTGAAGGGGTGAAATGACCAGCACTCAGGTAATTTAAAGATGTTTCAGTTTGTGCTGAAGTGACTGAGCAATCAAATTAGATAAACTACAGTGCCACCCATAAAGGCATAATGATTTTAGCCCACCTGTCACACAATTTGATAATACACACATAAATAAATAAACTGACTTAAGGGATCTGCTCATTTTAAAAGTTAAAGTTTGAGTCCTGGCTTCGTTTTTAACCACTTGACCAGTAGCTCTTCAGTCCCCAAGAGCTACTGCCATTGCAACTTATAGATACATCCCTGATCCAAATACCTAAATCAAATGAATGGCTTTTTAACAGGTCTTTGTCAATCTTGAGGGCATGCGTGAAGAGGTAATTTAGTCATTTGATTCAGGTGTGTTGGAGCAGGGATGTATCTAAAAGGGTACAGGGCAGTAGCTCTCGAGGACTGGAGTTTGAGACCCCTGTAAATTACAAAGTATAAAAGGTTTGGCAATGAGAGACAAAACTAAATATAGCAGTCTGTCACAGTGAAAACTGTACTGAAGGTAATCTGATAACAGTGAAGTAACACAGAAAAGCAATAAACTGTGCATTACAGGGATTGATGGGGTGAAACCCTGATGATACCAACGAAGCAAGCCACTGCTTCTGCCGTTTTCATCTCTTGAGCAAACCAACATCTGACTTGTGTTTGGAGATGCTGATACCATGACAGAATGGGTGAGGGGAAAACACAGGCAATGGCCCAATGAAAGAAATACTGTTACAACAGGGACAGCTCGCTCTCACAAGACCATCCATCCCAAAGGCTGACAAGGACACATTATACTTTTGCACTGATAGAAAAAGAGAAAAAAATCTGCAGAAGCATTAACAACCATAACAACTTAACTCAAGATTTACAACCTTACTGCACAGCTGGTCATAAAGCTGATATTGAAAACATGCTTCTTCACACCCTGGACACAATGCCTTTGTGTGTTTCACACTCTTTTGCTCAGACGAATTGATTTCTCCACTTTACACCCGTCAACACCCCTGTCCTCTCGCAACACAGTTCTCACAAGGGCTCCTCTCTCTCATCTCTCTCCGCTGTGTAATTTGGGCACTCCCACTGTAATGGACACCCTACTCAGGGGCAATGAGTGGGAATCCAGGACTGCCGCTGCAGCAGCGATGCTCAGAAAGAATTAGAATGAGAGCTACTCCCACAGAAGCTCTCTGAAGATGCAAAAAAAAAAAAAAAAAGATGGGAAGTCTTGCAGATCATCGATAAAAGAAAGAAAAGCCTTCTTCACTGCCAGGTATGCACTAGCCTATAGTGTCCTTGTGACTGCAGTTGTCAAGAGTGAAAAATCACATCTTGGCCAGAGAAGAGCACCATGTCCTTCCATGTTACCATCCCCCTGGCCCAGCAAGCTGTCAATCAGCTGACACCAGGGTGAAAGAAGGTCCTCGGAGGACAAAGGCAGTGCCATTAAACATATTAGAGTTGCAGAGTGTTGATGAAATACTGAAGTATGCAGTGACTAAGCTGGCCTTTCTCCCTTGTGCTGTGCTGACAGTGCAAAGCAGGGAAAAGAGAGGAGGTGACCAACTACCTGGATGCAAACACAGGGACTGCTGATCAAGGTGGTTGAGAATGACATGATTACATAATTAAAGCAATCTAACTCCCCAGACTGAGGAAGAGCTTCTTACAGGAAGCTCAAGCCTTCATATGTAATATCTCTTCATAGTTATTGTTATTGTCACCCATCAATTTCCACTGATGGGTGAAGTATAATGTGTCCTTGGATATATCCATCCATCTCTTCATCCAACCATAGATCCATTCATCCATCCATCCTTCAAAGTCTGTGGTTTTCAGAGGTTCCCGAATGAAAGCTGAACCACAACTAAATGTGGAGAAATTTTTTATGTGTAGAAGTTGACTGGATTATCTCAAAGTCTGGGAAAATTTAAGTTTTACAAAGGAAATTCCATATGAACCTTGACCAGGTTATGCTAACCAGAACACTCACTGGTGTGAAAGTTGTTATCAAGGAACAAACACTTAAAGTTTGCCATTTTGGTGATTATTCTGTTTCAGTGTTTCCCAGCAAACCTGATTAGAGGATTTTTATCATGTTACTGTTCTGTCACAATGAAGGGCGATGTTTTCTTACGGACAGATTGAATTTTAGAAGCCTTTTTCTCATCAATAAAGTAATATCTGACAGTCAGAAAATCCTGTGGATAAGTTTTGGGCTTTGCAATGAAGAGTTTAAAAACAAAGTTAGAGGAAACATAAAATCTACAAGAAAAAATTTAACAAGAAACTACAACTGAAGATCAGATTGTATATTTTTGTTTTTTGTACAACCCTTAACCATTTACCTTGAAAACCTTCAACATCTAGCAGCAGAGGATAAACTTTTAGCCCTATGATGAAAGGCAAACTCTTTTTTTCCCCCTCCATCATCTGTTTATTTTCTCAATTACGCTCTGTGAGTCTGTGTCAGCAGCTTCGGGCGTTTTGCGTTTGCAAGAGGCAGGAGGGGGAGGAGGGAAGATCCTCTCAAGGGGTGCAAAAGTTTGCAGAGGATGCATGGTACAGACAGTTTAGTGTGAGTGTGTTTATGTGAGCCTGTGGCACTGAACATTACAATAAACATTCGATCAGAAATATGTTCGAGCTACTGTGTAAAAGCACTTGAAAATAAGCCACTTACTCTTTAAAGTGTCTCTAACAGATGATCTGATGCGGTGCAGCATTTTCTCCTGATCACTCATCGCTGCTGTGTGCAGTGTCTCTAAAGATATTTCATGTCAAACTTTCATATTTTTCAAAAATCTCAGTTCTTTTTGACCAATTTGGATTTGGATGACTTTTTTTTTTCCACATACATATGCAGTCATTGTGCATCTTGTGTCTATTTTAATGCGTCTCAGTCGTCTAGAAGTATTGATGCTAAATCATATTTCTCCCAGAAGCCATATTGTGCTTCTGGAGGTTGGTCTAGGTTAGAATTACGGCTCGGTTTGGAGGGTAAGGGTCAGGTTTGGGGTTCTATGGACCACACTACTCTGTTTTTGGACAGATGTTATATATTTATTTGCTACTTATGGTTATTGGCTTCAATGGTATTTGTATTATAATATTCTAGATTGCATTTAAAGCATTATCATTGTTAAATCTCTCAGATTCTATGCAAACATACAAAAACAAAAAACCTGGACTTGGATATAAACTATCAGCCCTACTAAATATGCAACATGTAGTCTGAAAACAGAATTCTTCTATACATTTTACAGTTATTTTGACCAATAATGTTGAATTTCTTGTTCTCTTCTAGGTTATAACTAATTATTTATGCTCTTATTGGATGGATGAATGGATGGATGGATGGATGGATGAGTGGGTGGGCTAATGGATGGGTTGATGTGTTGAGTGGGTGGGTGGATGGATGGAAATTTAAATTTTTTCCTTCACTCTGATTCCTTTTTCCACACTTATGCCGACATGGCAAATAAGTCAAATTCCCAACTTCAGACAGGACAGAGATCTTTGGCGCTCAGATTTCTTCAGTTTTCAGTCAGTGGTTTGTTCATAAACATGTCTAATGAAGATTATAAGGCACTGTTGGGTAACACTGAGACTAGTAAAGTAAAAGTCCAACCACATAGTCGTCACATTTAATCATTTGGAGGGTGAAACTGCAGACATTATGTTGCTGCTGTATAAATAAGTGTGGATTTTCATTCTCTTTCATATTTCCTTTTACCCATATACCACACTGTGTAAAAATCTAAAGTCCTCCCTTGTTTCTTTATATTTTGATTGACACATGAACTTTCTTGTCATATTTCAAAAAGAACTTGATCAGTAATTTCTTCTTTAGATACTGGGTGCTTTTTAACTCATTCTCAGTCCCATTTTTAGTTAAATTAATTTTTGGACGACTTAAAGTAGATATATAAACTTGGCAATGAAAGAGTCCTAAACTATGAATTGAAAACATAACATACAGTAAGTGATGAATTGAATCATACTATGTTTGTTTCCCCCATTGCGCATATGAATTTTTTTTTGCTCTCCACTAATGGATAAATGTGGTTAAAAGGGTGATCAAACCAATCAAACTCAAAGTTTCCCCCAGTGTATTATGAGCCTGGCTAAGTGTCACATGTTTATTTATTTTACATTGATTTTTCTTATAAACCAGAAACAGTTATAGAAAAGAGAGGTTAAACCAAGTTTATAGTTGGCGCATGGAACTGGCCACAAGGGGACGCACACCAATCACGCCATCCCCACCCCTGGTGTTGATCTCCAGCGCTGATGCGGCACCTGGTCGTGCACCTCAGAATTCTTGTAACTTGGCACAGATCGTGAGCCCCACCTTTTCACTCAAACCGTACAATTTGGAAGGTGCTCTTGCAGACACAGACAGGACTTTTTTCCATTCAAAGTATTTCTTGCAAATACTGCATTCACTTTGATAAATAAAAACCAACAACAACCTGCAAATCAAAACCCTGCACCAAGCTGCAGACTTTACAACTGATTGTCTGTTTGCCTTTTTTAACACTCTATAGCTGGTGTTTAAGTATTGTCAATAATGTCTTCCAAAAACATCATTACTTAGCCATATTTTATGAAAATTTCTTGTCAGCTTTTAACATTTTCAACACAACAACAAGGTGGACGACTGGTGAATTGCCCTAGCACCCCAACCACTGGGTTTAACAAGTTTTCTGGGGGAAACCCTAAAACTCTAACATTAACAGTCCCGAAAAACAGTTGATGGCTGGGATTAGCAATGAGTTGTTATACTTCCTGCAATCGATAGATGAGGACTAACTGCCTGACTCCTGCAATCCATTTCTTGTTTCTCCTCCAGTTTAGTTTCTTGCTTTCAAATCCCCTATTTGAACACTAAGGTTTAAATCCATCATATTGCTAAGAGTATAATTTATAACCTAATTATTCCCCAATAATGTAACTTTTTTGGTCTTGTGTGCACAAGATGAGTTCAGACTGTTTAAAAAAATTGAACCACAAACATTTTCATCAGAAAATCCCACAGGATGTTACATCAGAACATGACAGCCAGTCTGATTTTTAAAGCACAGGGGCAGCCTGTGTTCTATCCAACCAGAGCCTCTGCAGGAAACTTGTCTGTAGGAATGCTCATGCAAATATTGACCTTCAATTAGATGAAACAGACACCCAAACTGAGGGCCAGGAATATGGAGGCATCAGCAAAAGCACTGGACATAAACAGATACAGAACATGCTGTATAAACACGCACAGTGTACAGACTGTGCACAAACACATCATGTATGGAAGCTCCTTCCTTTGCAGTGAACATACATCAAATATGAGACAAGTGCAAAACCAAGAGGCTTACTAAATGTGGCTTTCCAACCTCAGACAGGATGTCAGCAAAGCATCAGGAGCAACACAAAACCACAACAATAATTACACATTTCTTTTATAATGAAAACTGATGAAAATCTATGGAGTTTTTCTGCTTTTTCAGGGAGAAAAAAAATGACCTTCCAGACTCATGGCAGTTGACCACACTGCTGCATAATTAACAACATATAAAGTGGTGTTCTTTGCATGACCTTACCTGACAATGTTAGGGCACAGCTTTCTACAAGAGCCAAAAACACATGAAAACAGTACCCATCAAAATTATATTCCTCTAGAACAGTTTTAGATTTTGTCACGTTACAACTGCAAACTCCAGTGCATTTTATTGGAGTATTATGTGATAGCCCAACACCAACATGTATTCCTTGCCACTCTTTTACAACCTCTAACTTGCTTCCTTTCAGGATTTCCCCTTATTTGCCTTTCTGAAGGCAACTGGTTGAACTGGATTCTATCTTGGGGTATCAGATTAAAGGGGATTGACTACAAATGCAAGCCACGCTTTTCAAAATTTTCATTTGTAAAACATTTTCAGAATTAATTTCCCTTCACTTCACAGTTATTGTGTACTGTTTTTTCACATCGCATTACAATAAAATACACAAACAAGATTGACTGTAATGTGAAAACATGTCTTTAAAAGGGAATGAGACTGAACACCTTTGTGAGGCACTGTACATGTAAGTCTAAGCATATGGATAGAACTTAATTACCGTAATATTCAATAAGTCAACAGATCATACTGCAGCCTCCCCAAATTAAAAGAAGCTCACCTCAGAGCTCCCTGTAAGCCTCCACACTTCAGAGCCTGAAGGCCCCAAAGGTAAGACACTGTTCCTCAAGGCTGAACAAGGCACATAGCAGACTGCCAGTACCAAGAGTACTTCAGACAAAACAAATCTGGATTTTATTGAAGGCTGCTCCACGGATTTCTCAGGGCTTTTAAAGAGTACAGCTAAAGGAGGTGGCGGTGGGCTGGTGGTGGTGCTGGTTTTGGATCTGGGGGTTAGTTCAGCCCCCTTGCTTCAGTAACAGAAGCACGGCCGGGGGAGGATTGCACTGGAGCATCGCCTGCTGCCTTGATTTGCTTGACAGATCCATGGCATGGATGGGAGGATTTCTACTCTGAAAGCTCTCTTAGCCTCCCACAGAGCAGAAATCCCCTCCAATCCTCACTTGCACTTTCTGTAGGGGTACCATAACAAGCTGAAACATAAGACTCCTTCAGAGAAGGGGAGTGCAGCTGGATTTTGAGAAGTTAAAAAAAATTACATTAAAACAATATAATTAAAGCTACTAGTATTGCGTTGCCTCTTTTTCTCCTTCCTCATACACTTCCTGAACAGTTTCACAGGCATCACCACTGCTGTTTTAATGCTATAAAACAAAACAGATGAAGATCCTAATGGATGATGTAGCCATGGGATTCCAGGGGAGTTAAGCCAAAGGTAAACAGCTGCCCTCTTTGCAGGTGTTTGCTTAATGAGCACAGATTAAGGTTGTGAAGAAGCATCTGGAGACTGTAATTTGCACAGAAACCTTCTTTGCCAAAGGACGTGGTCTGAGAGGTGTCATGGGACCCAGGTCAGGAATGCTTGAGATTTAGAAGAGGAAGTGATATCCTGTTTTGAAAAGTAGTACCTCCTCTGCATCATCAGTCAGTACAAAGACCACATCTTCCATGGCAAAGCGCAGCCATACTAGGTTAGGTTAGAGACTTAAAAAAGTTAAAATACCCTTTGAAACTTTCCACATGTCATGGTACAACCACAGTTCCATAGTTTTATACACAGAAATTAAATCCAGTTAATCCAGCTGCATTAATCAGCAATGTGTGTATTTATATACACACACACACTCCGGGTCAATGCTTTATAGAACCACAATTTGCTGCAGTTACAGCTGCAGGCCTTTAGGGTATGTCTCTACCAGTTTGCCAGTTTGTTGCGTCTAGAGACTGGCTATTTGGATAATTCATCTTTGTAAAATATTTGAAGCTCAGCCAAAATGGATAGATCTCTCAGCAGCAATTTTCAGGTATTGCCACAAATTCTCAATTTGGTTCAATCTGCCTGTATGTTTACAGTTGTTGACCTGCTTGAAGGTGTACGTTCACCCCAATCCCAAGTCTTTTGTACAGTTTAACAATTTTTTCAGTACTGCCCTGTAAGTGTTAGTTTCCCCCCCACATTTAGCATTTTGCCTGTGATCCAAAAAGTTTGGTTTTTGGTCCCATCTCACCAGAGCACCCACATGTGCTTTGTCCCCTACATGGATTGCAATCACCCATAAATGTGACTTTCATGGCTTTCTTTCAACAGTGGCTATTTCCTTGCCATTCTTCCATAAAGATCAGATTCATGGCATGCATGATAATTAACTGTCATGTACACAATCTCTCCCACCTGAGCTGTGGATTTCTGTACCTCCTTCAGAGCAACCATTGGTCTCTTGGCAATTTCCATTGTTGGATGATGGATTAAACAGAGCTCTATGAAAAGTTCAAAATTTGGGATATTGTTTAATAACCTAATGTCACTTTAAACTTCTACACAACGCTGACCTGTCCGGTGTGTTCTTCAAACTCATCGTGATGCATGCTACACTTTAGATTTTTTTTTTATTAATAAAGTGCACATATCAGTTTCCTTCTACTTCACAGTTATGCACCACTTTATGTTGGTGTATTACATAAAATCCAAATAAAAAAACAAAATGGTGTTAATACTTTTCCAAGGCACAATACTTGGCTCTTTCAAATTACTCTGAAACTTTAAAAACTTCAACTTTTCCTGTTCTCATAAGTTCCTCCCCCACATTACACAAATCTCACAAGTGATATCGTGACCTATCCCTTTCCAAACATACCTGCGGTGTTCAGCACAGAGGCTTACAATCACACAACAACAAAAACAGTTTCACAATGCTGGCCAATGTGCAAAAAAGTGCCCTCGATGTTGCTATAAGAACAAAACAGAGGGATTACAAGATAAACACAAGAGAACAATGCAAAATATAAATCAGGCAACAATTGCATAACTTATGGGTTGGTGCAAAGTTGGCATTGCTCTGATGTAATAAACATGTGGCAAATTTTGAAGAAGGAGTGCCATCACAAACGGCAAACTCACTAACATTCCAGTTGGCTACCAACTGTGCAGGAGCAGGTAATGATTAACTCTTACGAAGGGAGTGTTTGAATGAACAGCCGCCTGTTTTTATGGGCTCCTCTATCCTGAAGAACATGCACCGTTATGTACATCATTGTGTGCATTCATTGTTACATAACCCAGGGCAAATACACAAGGGAGCGGGCCAAGCATCCGCACTACCACACACATCCAGACATCAGCCCATGGCACACATGGTGAAACTTAATCTGCAGTTCAAGAGGCAGCCAACACCCTGGCCTGAGCAAGAGGCAGGTAGAAAACTGAACCCCCTTCCACCTCCAACAACTACACACACCCTGACACAATCTGATACAAATATCCTATACACACACTTACACTGGTCTTAATAAAGCACCAGCTCAGAGTACCCTGCATGCCTAGGAATAAGACTATTAGGCTAGTGGGACACTTGTGAAGCTGCCAGAATGGCACTCCTGGCCTCCGCTCTACACTTTGTGCTCGTGTAAATGTGTATCCAATGTCTTGTTCCTGGTTCAGTCTGGTCTTCCAACACAACAGTGGGTCTATTCTTCAAAAGCGCTTTACCGAAAAGGATCAATCAGCGACAGCATGGACATCAAAAGGTTTCATTCCGACAGCAAAAAGGATTTTATGACTTACGTGTGTGCCACTGTTTTTTTTTTTTTTTTATACTGCCATAATTCTTACTGAGCCTCTGACATAGAATCAAATCTGAAACAAGCTCACACATGCTGTTTAATACTTTGAGGAATGTGTCAAGTAAATAGTTATGTATAAAGCAGGAGAATATTAAAAGTACATTTTATTAAAAAAAAGAATATACTTTCATACTAGGAATTCAGACAAATAAAAACCACAGATAGGTGTCTGAATCTTTGCTCCAGTGTGATCATTTCTTAGCTTTTTTACAGTCATAATGGGAGTCATGTCTGACAGTCTGCTCCAAATTCACTCCCATCCTTCCCAAACTCCCCTCCCTATTGCAATTTTTTACATTTGAGTCATCAGGCTTCACATTGTACTATTAAAAGGTCTTGTAAAAATTACTCACACTCCTTGTAAGGTTTTTAACGCTTTCTAGAAACATTTTTTTCTTTTCTGCAAATACACCTGAAGGTGTTTTTGGTGTGTCTCTGCCAGTTCTTCATATCTGAGGACTAAAACATTTTTGCAAAATAGATTCAGATTTAAACAGAGAGTCTCTGTAAAGATCAATTTTCAAGTCTTGTCACAGATGATAATTATCTTCCCATCAACCGACTTGTTTCCCTCTCCCTGTTGATGAAAAGGATTCCCACAGCATGATGCTGCCACCACTATGTATCATAATATGAATGGTGTGTGCTGTATTAGTTTTTCACCACACATAACACTTGCATGTAGGCAAAAAAGTTTAATTTTGGTCTCATGTGACCATAACACCTTCTTTCATATGTTTGCCAAGTTTTCTACTTAGCTTTCACTTATTCCGTTCCATTCATATCAAAAGCCAGATTTGCTGAGTGTATGACTAATAGTTGTCCCGTCAAGAGATTCTCAGACCTGAGCTGTGGATCTTTGCAGCTCCTCCAGAGTTCACCTTTTGAATGTTTCTCAAATTAATGCATCCATGTCTTGGTAGGTTTGCGCTATACTCTACACAGTTTCAGATGATGGATTGAACAGTAAATACTTTTGCAAGACACTATGTGCAAGACTTGTTTTGATCTGCAGCTACTAGTGAGAGTGAAAGAAAAAAAGTCAAACAGATGGGCATGTCTGACTGAATCATACACTAATCAGTCATGACAGACTTCTGTTTCATTATACGCTACCTGAGGAAAATGTATTGTGCAAGTTTCTGCAGCAGTCAATACCACCGTAGTTTGTAATGAAACTGTCACTGCTGAACTGTTGACTGACATGTTCATATAAATGATCGCATGTTTAGCTTTATCTTTTACAGTTGGTAGCTATTCTTAAAGAGCATCCCACTTTTATTCCATCCAAGTTACAAAGTAATAAAGCAAACTTCAAAGTACGCCTGACAGAAAGCTTTAACTTCTATTTTAGTCATAAAAATAATAGCAGCTGTCAAAGTATAGGTCCAAGTATATTAGCAGAATCCATTCATGCTATTAAACAATCTTTACTATTTGCATGGAAATGGAGAAGTGACCCCACCTTACCCCCCCATGGGACTCCCTGTCAAACAAGTGTCTTTCTTCAGCCAACACCACAAGTGGTGGTGATCCAGGCCAAAGGAGAGCGCTGTAGGTTTGCTGCTTTGTGCTGATTCAATAAGAAGTAATTGCAGGTTAGCTTCTCTCCATTTATGGCCCTTCACCATTACACTCAGTATGTTTTGTTCTGTAAGTTACAGTATGACAGTATGGCCCATGACGAAAGGGAATGACACAGCAGCATCGCTGATATTTGTTTTAGTTTGGCTTTTTAAGATACATGCTCACCTAGAGTGAGGAGTTTAGTTGTTGAGTAAGAGATTTATTATAAGTCTTTTCTAGGAATAACTGGATTTAACATGTACTGTTTTATTTAAACTTAGACA
The DNA here is from genome assembly GCA_014839685.1 of Anableps anableps. Taxonomy (NCBI): domain Eukaryota; kingdom Metazoa; phylum Chordata; class Actinopteri; order Cyprinodontiformes; family Anablepidae; genus Anableps; species Anableps anableps. Next base: position 23,429,439 of record CM026072.1, on the reverse strand, counting down.
AACATGGTTTGAATAATTAACTTGATCAACAACATTTAGAGACGACTCTTCTGAATACTTCACTTTTTTAGTCTGAAGGTTATGATTTAGAACTGAGGTACAGCATTCAGAATTCACTGTTTCATCAGTGACCAAAAGATGAACTGACAGTCTAAACAAAACAGATCCAAACCATAACCCTACCTTCACCGTGCTTCACAGATAGGATAAGGTTCTTATCCAGATAGGCAGTCTTATTCTGTTCTCCAAGTTGTTATGAGTTAAACCAAAATAATTTCATCTGATTTGTCCCTCTTCCAGCTTGCTTGCTAGTTTAAATGATCTTTGGCTTTCTCCTTGATCACTGTTCTGTGTATGAAAAACTAAACACTGATAAAGCTAAAGTCAAAGAGGCCCTTAGTTATCCTTGAAGTTAGCCCATGCTCACTTGTGACCTCACAATGTATGACATGTCTTTCTGTAGGAGTAAACTTTACTCCTCAAGCACACCTGGGGTGGGTAACAGTCTTATTTTCTCTTCTTTTCCTCCTAATCTGAGATTTTCAGGCTGCTGTAGTATGACCACAAGAGTATCTAAACTCTTTGGAAATGCTTTGGCAATTCTTTCCACCCAAATAAGCGTCAACACCCCATCTCTGAGGAACAATATATGATAAATTTACGTGAATCATCATGATCATGCTTAGCTGTAGATCCAAGCTCTTTAAATAAAACAATGCTCTATGGCTCACATCTTCAAATACTCAACTTATTTTACCATCAAATTATATGGCAATATAAGAGGGTCAATTATGTTGTTGTCCAATGCTGGTCCAAGTCACAAATGAACTGAGCTGCTGTTTAAGATCCCCAAACCAATAGGGAGCCCCTTGAAGGATGGGATTTGTCACAAATTCTGGTTTAAAATAGATTATTCTTGTGGTAATTGTGCAAAACAAAAACGCGTGAAATTAAACTATAAAGTGTTTTTTCTGAGTAAAATATTTTATTGCTGGACAGGTGCGTACTTCGAAATAGCCAAAAATGTTTTTCTGCTCCAGCTTCTTAGGCTATAACATCCCCTCAGTTTGTATAATGTTATTAATGACCACACTCTACCTGTATTAACCAGTGCTGTTTATAATACATATTTCAATATTTTTCAACCCAGTGCTATTAATAAAAATCTTGTTTAATTTGTATGTCATTCAGGCAACACATATCTTTACTTTCTTGTTATAAATGATAATAAAGGTACCACTGGGTGTCTAAAAGAGAGGAGCATCATCAAGTTTAGGAGTCATTCAATCCAAAATGTGAAACTCAGATATATAAATACAACCTCATTGCACACAGGGAAATTATTCCTAAAAATTGTGACTTACAGTTAATGATAACCCCAAATTTAAATATTACATAAGCCTAATAACAAGATTTTCATGATATAAACGTTATGCTATAGTCACGATAAGGCTTACACAATCAGATAAATGAGTGCTGTCTTAACAGTTGTCCAGCATACAGTCAATAACTCTCCCCACAACGAGTATAAATCACAAAGGTCATTGCTAAAAAGGTTGGATGTTCAAAGGGTTCTGTATCAAAGCACATGGAAAGTTGAGTGGAAGCAAAAAGTCTGGTAGAAAAAGTGTGGTCATGGTCATGGCTGGTGCTTGACCACAGCCTTAAGAGAATCTCTCCCAACCTGTTGAAATGGTTAGGAGAGATTTACAAGACTTGGACTGTGGCTGAAGTCAACAGTAAAGAGCCACCACACAACAGCATTCCTTGTGTTAAGCCATTCTTACACCAGGGACAATATCAGAAGAGTATTACCTGGTCTATGAAGAAAAAGGACTAAACTGTTATTCAGTGGTCCAAACTCCTCTTTTCTGATGAAAGTAAACTCTACATTTAAAGTGCAACTCAGGGTTTCAGAGTCTGGGGGAAGAGGGGAAAGGCATCAAATCTACTTTGCTTGAGGTCCAATATGAAGTTATCACAGTCATGACCTATCAGCTTGACTTAAACCCCACAGACAACCAATAGAGTTTTGTCATGAGCACAATGAGAGACAACAGACCCAACAATGCAAATGAGCGAAAGCTGCTATCAAAGCTTCCTTAACAATTCAGCAGAGCCGCAGGCTGATCACCTCCATGTTAATCTGCATAAATGCAGTAATCAATGCAAAAGGAACCCCCACCAAATACTGAGTGTACATACTGTATATATGTTTCAGTAGACAGACAGCTCAAATCCATTTTTTATGAGTTGTGTGTAACATTTTCTGACAAACACAATTTGGGGTTTCAGTGTGCAGTAAGTCTTAATTATCAACATTAACAGAAATAAAAATGTCAAAAAATATAAACGTGTGTCATGAACCCGTATCAGTTTCACTTTTTGAACACAATTACTGAAATAAAGGAACTTTTTAATGATATTGTAATTTAGTGAGATGCACCTGTAAGCTCAACAAACAAATTATATGTCTTTGCTTGCAACTTGTAAAATATGTTTGCAAATCTGTTCATGTTAGGGTATATTTATGCAGAAGTCTTAAAAATCCTGCCAAGAGGTTCATCTGCATGTTCAACAAGTCCAGCAAAGTATCACAGTCATCTCATTATATAAAGAGAAACCAAAACAAGGGCTTAACTTAGTCGGTCTACACTGTAAGGGCAGAGGAACTGAGTAAATGCATGATGTCATCCTTTACAAATCCACAAAGTGAAGGTACAGCCCGTTTTGAACATCTCACAGGCTGGACCATCTGGATCTGCTTCTTTACACGCACAGATATAAGATCTGCTGCTCTCATCAGCTGGTTTCTTACGAAGACCAAGCGGGGTGAGTGAAGGTCCATGATGAAGCATGGGGCTGTCATCTATATGTCCAGCACCCCCAGCCCTGCTGAAGCGGGTCAGTGCCCGAAATCCAGCGGACTTGCCTGCTGCTGAGCTCGTCTACATGCAACATATGTTAAACAACCAATCAACAAAACAAGCCGCTACAATCAGTCCATGCAGCTCAACTTTAACACACAATCAGGCAGAGGAAAGTCAAGGGTGGGATCTGCACTCAACTTCTCACCTCGCTCTCTCTCTCTCTTTCTTTCTTTCTCTGGCAGCCACCGCAGCACAACCGACACCAACTCCCGTAGAGGCAGAAACATTTAGGTTAATATTTACCAGCTCGCTATGGTGTGTGCGCTGCAGCCATCTATCCCGAAGCGAAAGGGCCAGAAGTCCGCATTTCCTGGGTTGAGATGCGCCGGACTCGGCGGCTGTGGGGCGCTGCTGTGGACGCAGAGTCGCGTTGCTGTTGGTTGTGCTGGGGTGTGGGGTGCCTGCTGCTGCTGCTGTGTCAGACCGGACGGCGATGCCACGTTCAGCTGATCGCCACAACAAAACAACATCTCGCCCTACGCATCACACACTCCGCGCTCCCCGCACCACCCCGCACGGCAGCTCCCGCTGTGCGCCGCCCTCATGTCAGCCTCCACCAGTGGGCTGGCGCGCCTCATGAATAACCATGAGCTGGCGGCGGAGGCCATTGGCTGGCAGCACAACTTCCTGGTTCAGACTATTGTAATTAGCAGGGCGAACTCAGTGTAGTGGGATCGGGAGTTTCAAGAGACTAACTGGCTTTGACTTGCACTCCTCTCCGTTGTTTTAGGGCGTTTTATTTCATGTATATGGTTTTACAGTTTACGCACACTTTGCTTATGGACAGAAAATTAGAAATTAGAGATAACACACCAGTGGAGTAGGAGCGGATCAGATTATAAGGCTGGTAATCAATTCTGAAGGAAGACTGAGTGTCCCCTCAAGCAGAGGAGTCAAAAAAAATCCTTCCATATCTTATTGGTAGAGTTCTACAATATAGAGAGACAATATCAACATTGAAAAATCAGTGTCACAATATTAACATCAAAGATGTGCTCTGAATGCAGTCATTTTATGTTGCTATATTTCAAGTATTATGAGCTTACTCTTTGTTTACCAATATTTTGAGCCAGTTGGATGGAGTCTCACAGAAGGAGGATTCCTGACCTGATAAAGATGACAATGCCCAAAATAGGAGGAAAATTTGGATTTATGGCAACAGGTGCCCTCATCACAATATCCACCTGCAATATTGTCATTGTGTGATTTAAAAAAAATAATAGTTATGTGGATAATGTGTTTCATAAATGTGACATTTGAGACAAGAGTTACCCATAGTTACCTATGCACTCCTTCCCCAGTGCATACCTATTCTTTTTACTCATTCAGTCATTGTATACCAGTTTAGTTTTCTTTTTTGTTATGTGTTTTTATAACTTATGGAGCTTAAGTGTCATAAAAATGCTAAAATCTTACACACCTTACATATTTAAAAAAATATACTGTATGCACATATTTTACAGTGTGTTTCTATTTACTAGCTCTGATCCTTATTTGGAACAGTTGACTTTTATGAAACATGACAGATTATGATGCTTTGCTAAAACTAAGATAATGCTAAACAACTTCCTGGAATCCTATACCCCCATTTCCCTTACAGTAGACTGTAGATTTTTGAAAATGATTTATTTGCACTGTTACTCATATTGATTTTTGATATTAGTAGTAATACGAATTACTTAGAAAAATTATTACATACCTTTCTTTTTGGGGCAGGAAACAGTCGTTTAGTTCCTGCTTTGACATTCTCAAAATTTAAATAATTTTCAGTGCTTTGCTCATAGTTTAATGTAGGAAAATGTGCTGACATGAATCCAAGTAATGATATTGCTTTGGTTTGATTAGGGGTCATAATCTCTCATATTTTATAAGTCCACTGGCCCAAATAGGGGTCACAACCAAAGTATACGGCAATACTGTGTTGTAAACTTGAAGGTGTTCAGAAAATTAAATATGGAAATCGATTATGTGCAAAATTTTAGTATTTTTATGAGCAGTTTTCACCATAATTCACAAAAAAATGGCATCTTTTTACATTATGAGTATGAAATAAAATCAGGAAGTGATGAAATGTGAGCGCAAAACCAACAATGGTCAATGAGGAATTAATTTATTTATGCTTATGTTAATTTTTGTCCTCTATCGAGCAGCTTTTACTCTCAACTCCACTTTTCATAAATATAAGAAAGCAGTTTAATAAAAATAATGAATTCTTTAGTGGCTTTTGGGTCTGGTGTGATCCTCCACTTCAGCCGTCCCTTTTTCATACTTTCTGGATGTACCCCTGGATAACAACAGATACATGGAATGATTTTCCCCACATCTCATCCTGACCCAATGCTTTGTCCTTCTAATACCGGAGGGACAAGGAGACTAGTGTTGAGGGTCAGGTATAGTAAAGGCTGCCGACAGATGCAGCTTTGATTGGTGTATGCATTCGTATTGAACAGATCAAATGGATCCCAAGGGCCCAGCCGGCAGCAAAGGACAAGTAGCAGCCAGCACACCTCAAAGATCTCATATTAGAAGAGTAGTAACCTAAAGTCCAGTCTGATATGTATCAGATGAAAACCTGATATAGAGTAAATTACATGCATGAGGACGTATACGCTTAGTGCAAGTTTTGTGCCTCATATTTTCCAAGCTGTCTCTGCATCTGTATTCAGCACTCTTTAACTCTTTTGTTCTCAGTGCAGAGTGGCGCTGCAGCAGAGAGGAAGAGGAAGGAGAGGAAAGGAAAGGAGAGGGAGGGGTGTGGAAGAAGAGGGGAGGACAGAGGAGCAAAGAAATACAGCAGGAGGAAGCGAGAGACAGAGGAGGAGATGGTGAAAAGAGCGCAGAGCCACGCTGTGGTGTGAGCGCTCTGCGCTGCTACAATATGACTCTGACAGGCTTATGTAACCAGACTGGCCTGGCATTTGGCTCACAGCAGACGCCGGCTGCGCTGACTGTTATATAACTGCATTAGCTGCTGCTCTGAGCTGAGTGAGAGCATGCGCGCCGGAGAGCTCTACTGACATACACACACAGAAATACACACAAACAAACTTTCATTCTCCTACAGACAGACTGCTCTGCAAAACAATCTGGAGAACAACTGTAAAATGAACAAGGTTTTCAGTAGATTATAAAAACACAGAGTTTTGCAAAAGTATCCCAAAGTGGTATATGCTTGAAAAGAAGAAGGAAGATATATGCAGCTTGCATATGTATTTACCCCTTGTTACTCTAATGCACCTAAATAAAATACAGTGAAAACAATTGCCTCCAGAAGTCACTAAAGTGGTGAACAAAGTCCCCTTGTATTTAAGTTAAACTCAGTATAAATCCAGCGTTTCTATGAAGGCCTCAGAGGTTTGTTAAGGCACATTAGAGAACTGACAGCCTCTGAAGACCAAAGAACACATCAGCCAGGTCAGGGAGAAAGCTATAACAATGTTTAAAGCCAGGTTAGGTTATAAAACAATATCCCAAGCTTTGAAAAACTTGCTGAGTTCTGAAAGTGAAAAGAATATGGCATAACTGCAGAGGTACCAAGGAATGACTGTCCACCTAAACTGCCTTCCTGGACAGGGAGAGATTTCAGGGAAAAAGCCAAAAGGCCCGTGATAACTCTGGAGGAACTGCAGAGATCCACAGCTCCGGTGGGAAAATCTGTCAACAACAACTATGAGTTATGTACTCCACAAATCTCAGAAGTGTGGCAATAAAATAAAATGAACCACAGTTAATTTAAAAAGTCATCATAAGTCCTGTTTTTCAGTTTGCCACAAACCATGTCAGGGAGCAAACATGTGCAAGAAGGGTGTCTGGTCAGATAAGAATAAAACAGCTGTTTTTGGAACATCAACCCATGTATTAAACATGGTTGCGGTGGCTTTACGCTTTAACTCAGCAAGGGCAGGGAAGCAAGTCAGAGTTGATGGGAAAACAGATGGGGCTAAAAAGAGGCCAGTCCTGGAAGAAAACCTGCTGGAGGATCACTCAAGTTTGTGGTTGTAAGGTGAAAAAGTTCAAGGGTTATGAATACTTTTGCAAGGCTTTGTGCATGTATACAGTACATACGCTTGTTGCCACATTACAACTACTGCAGAAAAACTGCACCATCAGTCTTGTCAACCATCAGCATCTGTACATCCCATCATCCAGCAACAAGTTTCCCATCATGAAAAGCCTAATTGGGGCTTAATGTTGGGTGAATGTTTCCAGTGCACATGCAATATGCCAGCAGGGCTCAAACCCAATTAACTCCCCTGCATGCAGAATATAATTTAATGGGGCCTGGATTCAACTCTTAAAACCTAATTTCACCTCAGACAGGCATCTCAAGGTGGTCAGGGAAACATGCTCCTTTCCCAAAACATGTACCTAAAGTGGCATCAGAGCAGCAGCTCAGCTCATTTATTGTTGCATAAAGTCAGAAACAAAGATATTACAATAATCTATCTGTTTTACAGTAGAGGAGGGGTTTATTCCTGACAAATGCGACATGCGGATAACTCTGACATTTCCCAGCTAATGTGAGAAAATGAAAGCGGGGATTAAGGGCAGGCCAAACACTGCAAGTGATAACAATTGTCTTAGTCAATCTGCAATTAAAAATCCCAAGATGCCTAACCAAGCACGGCTGCACAGTCGCAGTAAGTGGCTCATAATCGGCACATTACAGCCTCTGATCTCTTATTACAGCGACAAATTGCATCCGAGGACAGAAAAGGAAATGAAGGTGGGATTTATGACACTGGATCCAATAGCCGAAGACAGAGAGCACCTTAAATCTATCCTGGGAGAAAAACTGTTTGAGTTTGCGTTTGTACACCTGAAGATAACAGGGAGAAATAAAAGATTTATGATGCTTGGTAATTTGTTCTCAGACGCTGCTGGCTGTCTTCATGAGCGGCTACATTTCAGATGGGACTAACAGAAGTAGAGTTCAGCACAGAGTTCTTCAGTTTCATGAAACTCCATCTGATCCTTCGGAAACTCTAACTCGAAGCTCAAAGGTAAAAGCAATTAAGATAAAATCAGCTGAGATTTCAAAGAAATGCTGCATATCCGCTCCTGCTGAGGAGTTGGCAGTAGCTAGTTTGCTGCAGACGCCTGGTAGCACGGACAGCGGCTGTACAAGATTCAGCAAGCCCCTTCTGACATGCGTCTGGTGCATCACCATCGCACTTTGCTGAGTCAAAAAAAAAAAAGATATCTGAGTTCACATGTACAGTGACATGTTTCACCCACAGGTAAGTATTGTGACACAAGTATGTAAAGCTTGTCATTTTTGTTTTTACTTTGTTTCAATGTATATTTAAATTAATTAAATATCAGATATTTTTCATGCAGTTGCATATGTTTTTGTTCTTTTTGGAAAAATGACAAAAACAAAACCAAACAAACAAAAAAAAAAAAAAAAAAAAAAACTGCATGAATGAACAGAACCAAAATATTTTCAGTTTTCAACAGCAGATATGGGATACTGATCAAGGCTTTCATAGACCAATACCAATTTAACATAGGAAGGAGTTTAGATTTCAACAGAAGACAAAAGGATTAGAATATTATCTCCATTAATGCATAAAATTATGTCTTTTTATCTGATTTTTATTCAACTCAAATTTATAAATGAACATGCTGCTTTTTTATGTTTTCTAAACCTGAAAAAAGTGGGACTATCAGTATTGATGCATTTAATAAGGAATAAAATCTGATATTTCTGTGGCTGACCTTTTGATTAGCAGTTAAACCAATCAAGAGAAAATTATCATTAATCATCACCCTATTAAAAATATATTTGAAAGCATTATTTTGTTTTGACAATAAAATATGATAATCTGGATATTCTTATAAGGAATCCAGGCCTTTTTCGGATGGAGCTACAAAGTTAATTTAAAAAATAATTTACATTGAGTTTACATTATGAACATCTCAATGTTACATTAACATTCAAGGGACTTTTTCAGTCTTGCTCGATGGAGATTAAACCACTTGTGACCTTGGAGCTGCACGGATCCTCACAATTGTTTGTTCTGCAGCAAGACAAAAAAATAATCTGTGGATATTTTTAGCAAGTTTTACAAAAGCAAGCAAAGAAAGAAAGAAAGAAAGAAACAATACACTCAGAATTAAACCTAAACATACTGAGTGGCAGTTTTAGGCAAAGTGCCACAATGGTAAAGATGCATTAGTTCATGGGTGCCCAAAGTGTGGCCTGCGAACCATTTGAGGCCCTCGGAAATATTGTATTTGACCAGGACCACAATTTAAGCGTGCCGTATTTAGGTGTTTGCACCTAAATACGGCACGCATTTTTGAAGAAGTGATCCATATCCTGTTCTCTGCAAAGAAGAAAACCTTTTCATCCCCCAAAATTTGGAAATTCACAATTTAGCTCCGCGTGGCAAACGCTTGGTAATCAGGGCATTTGTTTGAAAGGCTGGTGAAAGATGCCGTATATGCAAAAGCTCAAAACAAAAACTGTTCAAAAGAGTACACATGCAGAAATGCAAGGTGAAACAACTTTGATTGAATATTCATGTTCTGCTGGACTGAAGAAGAAAATAAGAAAAAAAAGAATTTCAACCTTACAAACCAGATGGCTTCTTTTTCTTTATGGTACAAAATATTCTCTTCTCCCCCAAAGCGTTCATCTCCTCTGAGGATAAAACCAGAGTTTGGTCACAGCTAAGCTGTGCCACAACAGATACAATCAGGACTGATAGGGTGAGCGAGGGGTGGAGCAGTGCGAGGGTGCAAGTCCAAAGGAGGTGGCATGATTTAGAGTCAGAAGCAGCCAAAACCAACACGTTCTGTCTACCAGCCAAGCACGAAGGAATTACCTCAGCAGACCATAAGATGTATCACCCAAGGCTCTGATTCTGAAGCAGCAGGGAGGAGAAGTCACTCACATGTACTGTTATTGTGCAAAAAAGAAATGCAAACCTGAGTTAAAATCTTGTAAGCACTTGAAATCATTCACATTTAGTCAAACCTCATCTGTGAGAGACAACCAAATCTGGGAAATCTGAATAAAACCCAGTAGTCCATTTCTGGTGGGGGAGCGATGTTAAAACTGCTGTTAAAAAAAAAAAAAAAAAAAAAAAAAAAAATCTATAAATGAGCCAAATGCTTTGACTGTTCTCAGATGGCCTCAGTTCTGACCATGATGTAACACGCCTATAAGCTCCTCTATCTGCTCCTCCCAAGTAAATCTAAGGTTATGTCCTAAGAAGGAAGTGGAGCCTCACCTCCTACACTGAGACCATCTCTTACAGAAAGATTTGGCAGGGAGAATAATTTGCTTCCAGAAGACGACTTTGGTACAACTTCCTTGCAAAAACATTTATACCTCTCGAAGCGTTCGAAATGTCGCGGTCACTACATGCTCGGCCAGGAGGACTGAATGCTGCAAGTCAATGACTCGATGCAATCTGCTGGGTTTCCTTAGAAACTTTTTGAACTACTTTGAATAATTAATAGGATCAATTGGAATGTATGTATGATGTAATTTTTTTGTTTTTTTTTTTTGTAAAGGGCCTCGAGACGACATTTGTTGTGATTCGGTGCTATATAAATAAACTGAATTGAATTGAAATGTTCAGAGAAGCAGCCAAGAGGCTCATAATAGCTCTAGAGGAGCTGCAGAAATCCACAGCTCAGGGGGTAGAATCTGTTGACTGGGCAACTGTTAGCTGTGGACAAATCAGGCCTATATGGAACAACGACAAGAACAAAAACATTGTTGAAAAGAGTTTTGCCCTGGAGTTTGTCACAAACTATAAAATAGACACAGCAAATGTGGAAGCAGATGATCTGTTCAGATGGCACCGCTACTAACTTTTTGGCCTATACGGAAAACATTGGGGGTTGGAAAAACAACACCTTGAACACACCATCTAAAGCATGAAACCAGATGGTGGCAGCATCATACTGTTTCGATGCTTTTACAAAACATTGAATGCTTAGAGTGAAACCTCCAAGTTTCATATTTATTCTGTAAGTTATTGGGTGTTTATCAAATTCATCAGACAGGGAACAATAAACACACTTTCCCTGCACAGGAAAAAAAAAAAAAAACTTTAACTTTATTAGTAGTGATTTTCAATGCAGTGGATACAATTTTAAATCACATGACAGACCAGTGGCTGAGGACATGCAGTGACTCACCACAATGTTTAGTTAAGGCATATAAGGACATCTTCCTTCTAAAATACAAGGACTACAAAGAGGCACTTAATAATAGTGTTATAAAACATGATGTATGAACCAAAAGTAGAGAATTATTCTAAATAACATCCTTAAAAATGGATGAAATGTAAAACTGTAGAAGAAAAAAAAAAGATCACTCATTTCACAATACACATTTGTAGCCAATGCAACACATTCCATTACTTCATAATGACATTTTTTTGAAAAATATTAAAAACAAAAGATTAAAATGTTTAGGACTAATCTAAAAACTGCTTTTGACGTGTGCAAAATATACTGATTGTATTTTCATTTCAACATATTGAGGTAACTATATAATGCATAAGTATCGTACCAGCATTACAACCATCAAATCACCATGAAAGTCAATACAATTTAACAACGACTCGATTGCTTCTGAAACATATTACTTCTGTTTGTACGACATTTAAAACTCCTAGTTTTTTGCTCAACTCTCTTGGTAAACATATGGCATTTATAAAAACATAAGTAGTGTTGAGTTAATGCCACAGCTTCTGGGACCTCAGCTCTGTATACTGCATGGTGCTGATTAGCTGGGGATCAATAAAAGGTTTCCAGCTGCAATAGACGGCAATAAAAAAGGTAAAGATTGTTGCCCGTGGCTGTCTGAGTCGAAACGCTGTCAGACAGGGGGAAAAAGCTTAGCACCGGGAATAAACGGTCTCAAATTAGAGCAGACGAGGAAGAGCTAAGATTAGACCAGCGCTCTGTTCGCAGCTTAAGATGCAGTGACGTGGCTGTGCATACAGCTGAGCAGCATCAGGGAAGCCCTGTTATGATCTGCAGGGCGTGCCTTATTAGTCTTATCTAACTCTCACACTCACCTCACTGTGGGGCTCCTGAGCAGGGCTCCCCTAATTTCACCCTCTGCAGTGAGAGAGTACAGACAGTCGGGGGGGGGGGGGGGGTTTTCCAGACCTGGCCAATCATAGATATCTGATCAGAAAGGCTATTAATAGAGAACCTATAAGGAAAATGTCTGAGGGACTGAAAGTGTCTTGTTGCTGAGTGTTTATAAGGGTGCAGAATCTAAAATTTAACACAAAAATATTAACACAAAAGAGAAGAGGATTTCCCATCACATTTACAGCAGAACAAGAGAAAAGAAAAAGCTGAAGTCATTACTGAACAAGTCTTAAAAAAAAAAAAAAAAAAAAAAAAAAAAAAAAAAAAAAAATCAGCGTAAACTTTCACACTTCTGTAATGATTATTACTACCAGAAGCAGTTAGACAACATAACACAAAAAGGTGGCAGCTAAAGAAGAAAAAGCTATTTCTAAGTCTTCCTGTCACCCTTTTTAGATCCTTTTATAGCATCCTTTAAACTGTTTGGTGTGCAAGGAGAAAACAGAAAGAACAAACAAGTCATGGACACCGTGTGCTTAGCTAAAATCCCTGTCGGGGAAGATAAGAGGGGCGATGAGAGTCCAGAGGTAGAGCCCGAGGCCCAGCCAGCTAGAGCACATCTTCACCCACACAGCTGGCATAGTGCTCTGCATGGCTTGGGTGGTGGTGTCTGGTCTGAGAGGGCACACACAAGGAGAGGCAAAAGTAAATTAACAATTCAAAATGTTACATGTATTGAAGTTTATCAGAACTTCTGTTGCTGTAAGGCGCCACCTGGTGGCACTACGCAGAATGGGGAAGAACACACGGCAAAACCAAGAGTTCAAAACAGTTGCGATATTAATCCTGGTCTCCATGTGGTTTAAAAATTTAACTTTTAAAACAAAAATTAACTTAATAAATTAAACCCTAAAATAAATCTCAAATACAAAGGATCCCAATACATATACGTCTCTCCAGCCAAATCCTAATAAATATAAAAATAAGCAATGCTACATTTTCATATCCTTCTTGTTTTACATAACTGTTTCACATTCAACCACCTTCTGTAAGTTCCAAACTAAAATACCACAATACTTACTGGTACCAGTTGGTCAACGTCATCATTATATATAGCGAGGCCAGGCAGAGGTGAAAGTGGAAAAAAGAGTAGCTATAAGTGACTTTCTCCTCCTCGTTGTCGACAGCCCTGCGCACGCCGTCCTCCCCCACGACTCCCTCTCCACTGGACCCTGTAACCTCCTCTGTCTGCATCAGCTTGTTCACCTGAGCGTTGCTGGATGTGCGGATACTAAAGGGCACAAAAGACGATGAAATATAGGACAACTAATAAAGAAAAAAAATGATTTTTTTTTTTTTAAACACAGGAAAGGTATATAAACCATCTAAAATTATTGCCAAACATTTTCAAAGAATCTCAGTTTGAGGCTGACTTTGTTGAACAGGTTTTATGATCCAATGTTATCTATCTTGTTTGTCCCGGTTATTAAGGACGACGCCCAAAAGGTTTGCCGTTTAGATTAGAGGATCACAGAACTAGCTAGCAGCTCATCTGAATGGACGGCTGAGTAGGTGCTTCATGATGCTGATTGCTCACCAATGTTCTCGACAAAACCTCTGAGTCCTTCACAGATCAGATGAATTTATATTGAGCTTAATACACAAAAAGGAGACTCTATAAACAGACTCGATTTCATTTTTATGGTGTCAGAGTAATCTAGGCTCAATATAAACGCATGCTAAGGTTTTTAGACTATTTGTAAAAAATGTTGAAAACCTTGCATAAATGTCCTTCCATTTCACAATTATGAACCACCTTGTGTTGATCTACAGCATCACATCCCAATAAACTTTGTGGTTATGACCACTTTGGAGTAAGCAGTACACCAACTGCCTTATACACACGCTGAATATGATGAGCAATATGACAAATGTACTCTTACACCAGTTACTTATTAAAGTTATTCAATGTTTAGAGCACAGCAGGACTATTGGAAAAATGTTTGTGTTTAAATTGTCCAACAATTCAAAGTGAAATACCCAAGTTCTTTCCTTGCCAATTAGATCAATGATGATCACATATACAGACCTGTTCTAAGGTATATGACCCAATAAGCATCACTGCACGCAAGTTTCACTTCTGTTAACTTAAAGCAGCCTTGTTGAAGCAGACTGTACACTACTCTATACTGTCCTCCTGGGGCCATTATACAAAAATGTAGCGTGAAGATGTTTTAAATTGCATACTGACACACTGAAACCCCCCCCTCAGAAGGAGGATTGGTAGCAAGATGCCTGTAATACAGAAGTTTTCACATTTAAAGACAGAAACTTTCAAAATATTTGTATATTACTTTAAAGGAACTTCATGTTAATGTCGGGACAGCACTGCAATATATGTTATTGTGGTGCTCACATATATCAGTTAGTCCAGACTGAAGGTATACTGGATAAAATGTCTGTATGTAAACTTGTTTGTTTTCAAAGATGTTTTTCATAGTGGTGGGACTTGATTCAAATTTTTATTTGAGTTAATTGCAGGGTCTGTAATTAATTAATCAAAATTAATCACATTTTAATCGAAAACCATATATCGACAAAATAAACATTTTCAATTCAAAAACCCTTTTTGTTGCTAAATTGAATAAATAGACAAAGACCTCAACAGCAAAGACATTTCTTGCTGTTAATCTGTTATTTAGGTTATTCAACCTTCAGATTGGTGCGAACTGATATTACACCTATTCAGCTTTCAAGTGTTTCAGGCACCACTGATCATTCATGCAACTTCTTTAGAAATGTGGACTGTCGATGCTGCTGACATTGGCATTGGGAACATCTGCGCTGCCGCAACATGTTTTGCATTGAGATGGTATTTTGATCTTTTTTTTTTTTTAAAGCAAAAGTTAACCCCCTGTGGACCAAGAGAAGTGGCTTTGTCGTCCATTGCTGTTGTTAGTGAATGTCGCTTGAGCGTCAGATTTACCGGCATTCCAGAAATACAATACAAAAGTTCTTGCTCAGGACTTTTGTATGTAAAAATAAAAAAGTGACTATTTGAGTTAACATTTTTAAAGAGTTATAAAAATGTTGAGGTATGAGCTATGAGGTAATCGAAATTAATGCGTTAAGGTCCCAGCCCTACTTTTTCATATTTTGTGCTTTTTATATGGTCTTGTGTTCATGTTTATGTCTGAGACTCCCGATGAAGCTTGATCTTGACAAATTAAAATGAAATACTTTGGAGGTACCGTTATGTTTACCTGGCATAGAGAGTACAGAAGAGGAAGATGACCAAACCAACGATGCCCTGAGCATCCCACCACTGCACGTGTCCCGGGTCTGGGCTGGCAGATGGTTTGGTGGTGTTTGCATGCGAGACAATACTCAACAAGCTTGGGTTACATTTCCGATCTGAAGAATATAAACATACACACTGTTAACACTGATCACACTTTACAAAAGCTTTAAAAAAAAAGTTTTAAAGGATTTAAAGTTATTCAAATCATTTCAATTTCATTTAGACTATAAGAGCCATTACAGTTTTTACAAGAGACTAAAGATAATAAAAGTATGTACACATAGCAGATTAAGATTTAAAATTATTCTAATTCAACTAAGAAGTATGTTTCTGATAAGAAATGAAACTTAAAACATAGAAGAGCTTTTAAAAGAATTATCTTTTTTTTTTTTTTTTTTATTTACATAATATTTTTAAAATGGCATATCAAAAATTATGTATAACTTCATAATAACCAATAGAAGAATTTCATTAGCTTTACTGGCATTGCACTGTTCAAACCCTTGTTATTACAGATCAGCGTGTTGCATGTTTCCACTATCGTTTCATGACTTATCGTTGGTGATGAGCTCCAAATATTTCAGGATGGAAGCCTCCTTGCCATCACCCTAATCTTTAGCCAACTCCATAGTTTCCCCATCTGATTAAAGTCAGGACTCTGGCTGAGCTACTCCAAAATGTTAATATTACTTTAAGTCAGAAGAAACATGCTGGTAAAATGCATAGATTACATTAAACTTAAATCTTCCAGGGGTATAAATAATTTTGACCTCAACTGTGTTACTGCAGATTTTGTTAAAAATTATTTCTTGCAAAGTGTTCACATCCCTGTTATTATATGAACAGTTTTTAAATCTGGTAAAAAGTGTTTTTATTTATGTACAAAAATACAGGACCATTTTGTACATTTTTCTAAATTAACCTACTCAGTTGCACATTTCTCCAAAGCTGAGTATGCTATTCTTAATGCTTAGAGTTTTTTTTTTTTGTTTTTTTTTTTTTCTTATGCTGTAAAATTTGCCCTTGCAGCCCCTGTAGAGTTTCTTCTCATATTTTGTTTCATATTTTTATTTTCATGAAACTATACAACCCTCGACCTGCCTGTCACTTTATATATTTATGTCTATTCATTTGGCATTTTACTCCACTGAAAATTTTGATTGAAATTAAAAGGCTGGATTCAAAGTTTGTTTTTTTTTTTTTCTTGACCACATATTTTAAAACATGTGGCTGTCACTGCATGTTGCTTGTGACTTTATCTTGAGACTGATTTTGTTTCACAGAAACAGAAGCTTAGCTTTACTACCGTAATTATTTTGAAAATGCATAATCTTTGTAACCAATATAGATCAATTTTAACTGAGCATTTTATGTTCCCTACATGCTCAACCAATTCAGAGCCAATACTTAAAATAAATCTTTAAAAAAAAAAAAATCATAATAATAATAATTCTAAAAATATTCTGACCGTACTTTTACTGTCAGACTAAAATATATAAGCAAAAACATAAAAATCTAAAACATTTATTTTTATATTGTTCATCTGTCTGAGATGTAACAATGTGTTGTATTAGATCTACAAATTAAAAAACAAAACAAAACAAAAAAAAAAACATGCAAAAAGCACTTCTGGTTTATGACACAAATCCTGCATAAGGTTTAAAAAGGATGCAGAAAACTAAGTCTAAAGTTCATCACAAGACTGTCCATTGTTCTCTTTCACACACACGACAGATCACATACAGAAAACAGGGTTGGTATGCTAAAATTAGCTACAACCGTTTACTAGTCCGGCATTATGCTACGTCAAAACTCACCTTCATTATCAAAAAGCTGCAGGTTAACAAGAACATGTGGGAAACAATGAATGTGAGCATGACTGATAAAGAAAAAAAAAAAAAAAAAAAGAAAAAAAAAAAAGAGGAGAGACGGAGACCTCGGGTTAGCACTCACTTGGATTGTTGGTCATAGCAGACCAAGTGACATACATGGTGTAAAGGGAAATGAGGGACGCCTGGAGGAGACCAGAGTGTGGCTGAGCTTCCTGTAATAAACAGGACAAAAACACAAACATTAAAATGCCAATATATCTAAAGTGGAAACCATTACCATTTGTCTGATTTGAAATAAAAGCTTTTATGGAAAGAAAGGTTTATTCAACAGCATAACAGTTCTGCTAGCGAAACTGGAAACACGAGTTTCCTGAAAACAAAGCGTGTAAAAACACAAGAAAGCTTCAAGGTACAATCAGATACTTTACCTGTATCTTTGGTAAGATGGAGACAACAGAAATGATGAAGCAGAAGATGAGGTTGAGGCTGATGAAGACTTTGTGTTCGGTGCAGTCGTCCGGCTGCGTGTAATAAATGTAGAAAAGCACCACAGCAGAGAAAGCTAGCGCATAGTGGAGGACAGTGAAAGACAAGAGCCCTGAAGTGGACAAGAACAAGATGAGACATAAAGAAAAGTTTAAAAAATTAGATTAACAAATCAGTTCTAAACCTTTTCCACATGTAAGACATACATCCTATACAGTGCCATTAAAAAGAAAATCTATTAGCAGAAATAAACAAAAAATAAAAAGTTGTCTTGAGTTTACAAATGCCACCGATTATGGTGAGATACTAGCAAAATTGCCCTGACATTTGCATCTTAATGTTTGGTAGAAAGCTGAAGATGCAGAGGATTTCATTTTTAGCACATTTTTGAATGGCCTAACAAGAGTCCAGAATAAAAACAAACCAGCACAACCAAAATCTATGGCGGTGCCTCAATAGGGTTGAGCAAGAGTTTCCATTACATTTTAATAGGTTTGGAGAACCTCTGAAAGGCAGAGTGAGTAAATAGTAGCAAGTCAAGATGAGGAATGCTGGTAGACTCTTACCAAACAAGTCTGAATGGAAAAACTGAGTCAAAAGTTGATTCAACAAACTGTTGGTTCATGGACATGCACACTTATGCTTCCTGGTTTTGCACCTTTTATAATTTACATTTTTCATACCAAGTTGTTGTTTGCTTTGTAGCTAAATTGTATAAAATGTCAAATTTTACTTGGAAAATGCTTTGAATCATTTATCATGGTTTCAATTTTTATATTTAAAAACCCTGGTATTTTAACACGAGTGTGCACACTTTTAAAAGCCACTGTGAAACCTGAGAGAGATCAGACTGGATAGCACAAAATACAACTAAAAATGTCCCATTTCAAAATATTACATATCTGGAAGACAGAAATACACAACAGAACAGAAATACCACATTAAAAAAAAAACAACAAAAACATATCTCTTCATTCAGAGATAGATGTCAAATATGGTGCCAGACGTTTACAGTCCATTTACAACTCCCAGTTGTTGTTAGCTCAGTCTTAGTCAATATTAGCTTTTACCATTATTTTTTGCAGAGTGTACATGATAGAAACTGCAGCAGACACACTTGAACCCTCCTACTACAACTTCTGTATCCAAATTAGAATCTTCACCTTTTGTGCTGAGATATTTCAGACATTTGTTCCGACCCCTGCAGGACCCCTTGGACAAACACCTTTCATTTGCAACACTGATTACTAATATGAGACACCTGAGGACTTGGTAAGCCCCTCAGCTTTTTTTAAACCTTGACTGGCAACTAACTTATCTCTGCTCACCTCCACAGGTATGCTACCACCTTTTGCGTTGTAGATTATTTTGATCGCACACTGCAACACGTTCACATACATCTTCCACTCATGCACACCATACACTACTAATTTCACTGACTTTTACACTGCATATTGGAAATTTTGATTTTAACCTTCATTTAATAAATGTATTTTTCACAACTTGTAAGCGCAATACATGGTGAGTGTCCCTTTTTGAGCCAGGTCATAACACATCACAAATGTCATTCTTCTTGGATGTCAAATACCTACAACAAACTCTTCTGTGTGACAGAAAAATGATAATCTGCAGCATTTTCAAAATTTGATAACTTGAAACTATCCCTTGTGTTTCTTTTTTTTTTCCCTTCAAAATTTCACCTGCAAACCAGCATTTGTTCTGGGTTTCCTCAGCATTTTCAACCCAGATCTTATTCCACGAGTGGGCGAAGTCAATTAGGAGAATGAGCTGAATCAAAATGAAGATGAAGGATCCTACAACTCCGAAGTAAAACCACACTGTCAAAGACAAAGGAAACAGACACAAAAGTTTGCTAATCAGGTTTAAAACCATAACCTACGTGTAAAGAAATACGATCAACAGGAAACATAGAAATTATTCCTAACCAGCATGAAATGTTCCATCCGGGATGAAAAAAGCTCCCACTGTGATCCCAACTAGTATCAGAAATTTAAAGAACCAGAATCTGGAGGAAAAAAAGTAGTTAATTTACAACTGTATGATGAGCACCACAAAAGTATTACAGCACTGACATGACGTGTCCAATAAAAGGCCAGCAGGGCTCTCACCCGTTTTGAATCACTGCTCTTGGGTCTCTGCTGTTCCGAACACGAATCATTATGACCAAGAACAAAAAGAAGAAGCAGGCCATGGCAAAGCACATGCGATATACAGACTTGTACCCCACAATGACCTCACACTTGACCTGGTTTTCAATACCAAATATGGTCGTTCCTCCCTGGCAAAATCCCGGGATCTACGAAAGGAAAATAAATCCGATGAAGTACACACTCATACAGATACACAAACTGACATGAGTACACAAATCTTTATATTTTGAAAAGTCAACACATATACAACCCTTTGCAAAAGTATTCATACCCCTTGAAATTTTTCTACCTTGTGTCATGTTGCAGCCACAAACTTTACTGAGTTTCACCAGGATTTTATATGACAGACTAACATAAAGTAAATGTGAAACACATATATGCATTAGAACTCCTTCACTGTGCCATCCCTTAACAAAATTCAGTGCGCCCGACTGCTTTCAGAAGTAACCTTATGAGTAAATAGATGTCAAGCATCACCCAGAAAATACTGTTCCTTTGATGAAACACAGTGGTGGCAGCTAAATATAGAGTAGGCCTGGAAGAGGATGTCTCAAAGGCTGCAAAAGACATGAGACAAAGGTAGAGGTTCACCTTACAAGCAGGCAATACAATGACAATAAAAAAATAACACCTGTCCACTATTTTGTGTTTGTCTATCACATAAAATCCCAATAAAATACATTAAAGTTTGTGGTTGCAATGTGACAAAAAGTGAAAAAGTTCAAGGGGAATGAATGCCTTTGGAAGGCACCGCACCCTTAGATTCAAAATATTTGTCACCTAAAGCTATTCCTATCTATACAGCATATGAGCAAAAATATAAAGCAGAGTTGACATATAATGTCTTTTAGGAGGTTGTGTAATCCCCACTGTGAAATTCATTTTTTCTTATTAAACCATGTTGGCTGTGGGAACTCACTTTGCGGAGTTGTGTTTCCATTCCAGGTAGGATCATGATGACAGACACCATAGTTCCCAGAAGCAGAAAGAAAGAGAAAACCAGCCGCGTCACTGTGGAGTTATTGGTGGATGGACAGCAGCCACACACAAGGCATGGTGCTGAGCCACACAGACATGAGGCCTGGAGATGAATGGAGAGAATGATATGAGACAAAATACTAAGAAAGTTTAAATAAATGAATAAACATCCCTCAATAGCAAGTGCCTGAACGCAGTTGTTCAAATAGGCCAAGTAGATATCATAAACCTGTTGTTTTCCACTGGAAACACTGAGCTAGTAAATAATTAAACAATATGGTCATTTACCAGTACATCATCAGTGCAAACTTACACCCACATAATAAAAGATTTTCTCCAATAAACCTATATAGGACTAACCTCCCGGCTTTTTGTTACATACTTAATCTTAAAAAAAAAAAAAAAAAAAAAAAAAAAAAAAAAAAAAAAAAAAGGTTTTCACATTTTCAGCCACTGACTTATCCAACTTGTTAAAACTGGCTAAGCTCAGACCACCGGTTGCAATTTATTTAAGAGAAATGCATTAATTTACATATACCGGATTAAACCAGATCTGTTTTTACAGTGTAACATCAAATATTAGGTTACGTGTCGGGTAAAGTTAAACATGTCCAACTGTTTTCGCTCAATTTGGACATTTATTCCATCAGTTTTCACTAATACTGACGACTAGCTTCCCTAACACCATCAGTCTGAATGTTTTAGAGCTGTAAAGTGGGTCTAAGATATGATTTAACTTGCTAATTTATTATCGTACGTGTAAGATTAACGTTAGCCTTAGCTGTAAAGCAGACATGCTATCGGTAAGGTCAGCGCAAATTTCTTTTGACCGCCGTGAATAAAAAGCTGTTATTTAGAATCTAAGACAATCCTCTTCTATAAACAGATACTCACACAGCTGGCCAAGGAGCACAAAGCCATACAAGCCCCCATTTTTCACATTAAAGAGCCGAAATGCTTCGGATTGTGCCTTCTTCCTCGAAACTGCTTCGCCTAAAACAACTAACCGGATGTGGTTTGGGAGTTTTTCAAAATAAGTGTTAACAGGTTACAAGTCAAACGTCCAACGCTGCAACCCCTTCATTCTTAGCCTTTAACCCTCCATTTCCATACAGTTATTGCAAACTGCTGTTAAGGGGTCAGAATAGATATTCTCAGCATGCTTAAGATCTTAATGTGTAAGAACACTGAAAATGGCGTATCATTTCCCCCATACATCACAATTAGTCTACTTTGTGTTGATACACATATAGTCATGTTCAATAAATTAGAATGTGAAGGGAAAAAAAGAATATGTGGTGGATTGTCAGATTAAAAGTACCTTTCGAAAATAATCTTTAAGCATATATTGAACTTACTTTTCGTTAAGCTCACATTTCTGTATCAAAAATGTTTTTTAATAGGTGTATTAATATTGTAATACCAAATGTTGTGTCATCATTAGCTGTAAGCAGAAAATCTAAATTAACCAAAAAATAATGGCTTGAAGACCTCAGTGCTTGCATAATTAATCTGTATAATGTGTTCAACTTTGTTAATTTAAGTTACTGAAATAAATGAACTTCTCAACAGCATACTAATTTACTGAATATGACTGTAAAATCGCAATAAAAAACATAAAAATGTTTTCTTATAATGTGATAAAAAGTGAAAAAGCAAATACTTTAATATTTTTTGAGATACTCCACATATGTGGTCTATATTTTTAGCTGATATGTGTGTTTTTTTTCTGCCAAAGTAAAACTGAGAAGAGCACTTTCAGTGTCCTTATGTCCACAGACAGACAGTGAACACAGCAAGTCTGAAACCTGCCATCTGTCCTTTCCTCTATACGTCCCAGAAACTCAGTGTCTGTTGCTCAATGCTGCTAACAAAGGAAAGTCTGTCAGGTACTGGCACAACTCCCCTGAAAATCTAGTTGATTTTCTAACAATTGGGAGCCAACAGGATTTGATTATTCTCTCGTATAGATTTTTTTGGGGTCCTCTTTCTCCAGTTTAGAGTTGTAGGGGCGCTGGAGCCTATTGCAGCTGTTAATAGGGAAGAGGAGGGGTACCCCCTGGATAGATTGTCACCCCCTCAAAGGGCCAACAGAGAGAAAAACATGCACAAAAAGAATATGCAAATTCTACAGAAAGGTCTTACACCCTGAGGTGATCTGGTCACTCACAGCCCATTAACAGTGAATGTGAACTGTCATTGCAAAATGTAGTGTATAAAAAATAGCACGAGTCGTTCTGTACAACCACCCAATCAGTGCCTGAGCATTTGCACTCTCGACTGCAAGTCCTCTATAATCACTTCTTTCCTCTGGCAGTGGCAAATACACTTGGCTGGCTGCAGTTGATATCGCCTTCTCTTTTTGTGGAAAACAGCATGCAAGATTCTAGCTTCCCGCTCATGCACTCCTACACTTTGATCACCTATTTTTGGGAAATTCCTGTATTTTTTTCCTTTGACTGTAACAAAGAACATACATTGTGCAGAAAGGTTTCTTGTTTTATCTTCTTAAGGTTCTTATTGGGATTTGTTCAGGAAGAATTGTGGCTTCTTATTAGAGTTCAATCTTTTTTTTCCTCCCTTAAAACTATCATTCCTAATCACAGGCAGAAACAAATAAAACTTTGCTGAGAAGGACGGGTGTTGTCAGGTAGATTTTACAATAAATTAGTCCATTCTTGGTTGAAAAAGTCTGGATTACTTTGTCCAGGAAGCTGGCATATTTAAATGAATTTGATAATTGCTATAAAAAGCATGTGGCTTCTTTGCAGCTTTCTATGGATATTTGACCAAATATTAGTCATGGTTTAATTGTGCATCTGCATAATTTTGACACTACATGATTTGAAGAAAATCCACAATAAAATACCAAGATACTTATAGAATATACAGCAGATAAACACATATACACGATAATAAATAACACGTTTTGACATATTTTTCCCCATCCAACCATTATCTATACCCACTTGTCTACCCACACACACACACCATTGATATGGGATGTGTGTGTGTGTGTGTGTGTGTGTGTGTGTGTGTGTGTGTGTGTGTGTGTGTGTGTGTGTGTGTGTGGAGGGGTATACACACAGGTGGGCAGTTCATCACATCACCATGTTTGTACTCACTCAGAGCTAAGGCAATTTACACTGACCAGTTGACCTAAGATGCATATTTTGGACTGTGAAAGGAAGCTGGAGTACCTGAAAACAACCCACAGATCAAGGAAAAGAGACCCCAGGCTGTGATTCAAACACAGGACCTTCTAGTAAGTAAGTAAAGTTTATTTATAAGTAACTTACTTACCTTCTTGCTGCAAAACAATAGTGCTAATGATTGTAACACTGTGGAGCCCATGTTTATCAGCAAATCATAATTTTTTTTAATATCACAGAATATATTTTATGTATATTTGGTAACTTATATTAAATCTAGAAGCAACAGCAAAGTGCTAATTCACTATGGTCCACAGTCTTGTAAGATATAAACAGAGAAAATTTACCTTATTTTGATTAAGTAAATAATCCCTTTTGGGTTTATGTGATTGGTTGTGGCTCTGTATGCATAAAGGTAGACCAAAAGTACATAGTGTCAAACTTAAATGACATCAAACTTTAAATACCAAAGCTTTGCTAATTATACACAATAAATAAAGCATGGCCCTGATTCAGGAAAAGATTGCTATCTCATTTTAAACAATACTAATCAGCAAACTCCTGTTGGTGTAACACTAACTGACTCTATGATTACTATTATACATATGAGAGGGTTGTGTTTAACTTTACAAACATTTGAACCACTTTTTCTCTCTCCTCAGGATGCTTTCCTGCAGGCCTGACTTTTCGCCTTCCTGCTGGCGCGCTCTACTTTGCAACAGCCACAGTGATTGGTTAATTTGGACCAATGAGACACCGTCATCCACGGTGACGTTGACAGGACAGAAGGTTTGTGCGCGAAGGTGCAGATGTTGGCGGTTTGAATAGAGACACAAAGGTAGTAAAAGGTCCGTTATTGAAGCCAAGCTGCGCTTGACGGTGAGAACAATTGCTCTCATTGAGTTATATTCTCTGAGTGTATGGGAGCCGTGGAAAGTTTTGGTAGCGTTAAAGCTCATTGTTGACCGTTTATTCAGTGTTAAGGGCTTTGCACAATTTCGGTAAAGTTACTTTTTGTGTGTTAACTGTTATGGAGGTTGATCAGCAACAGCCTTTCGGGATATAAAAAAAGTACTTTGAAAATAACTTAAACTTGTCTTTTTCATGTAATTGATTATTAGTATCCAACTATGTAAAGTCATTCAGTTAATTTACAAAAACGTTGTTTTTGTTCCTCTGTTATGTAAGATTAATCCATGTTTTTCACATGTAATTACATTATGCTGTTCAAGTAACCTAACTAATTTTTTTTTTTTTTTTTTTTTTTTTTTTTGTAGCTTTGCGAATCTTCCTATTTTCAGGATCACAAATCTGTATTTTGTAGGTATTACAAATACTGCCTTAAGCTTAATGTGTTTTTTTTTTTTTTTTTTCTTTCTACTAAACACAACAAAGACTAGTACAACAGTTCGGTTGCCCCTCCCCGCCATTTTTTGCACAAATAAGTGTGCAGCCTCCAGATGTGTGGGCTCAGCTTTTAACCTGTCTTTCCCTGCGGGGCAACTGTGTGAAGACTTAGCTAAAGGCTGGGGCATTAGAGAGGCAGGGAACATGTTTTGACTGGAGATTAATGTCATGCTGTGATTGTAACTTGTAACATAATATACTATATGTAATATTTTGTAGTTATTTTTTATATAGATTTACTCACATATACACTAACTCTGTTTATGTTAAAAAAAAGGGCCTCTTTTTCCTTCATTGGGGATATGCATACACATTTAAACATTGTATAAACTTGTCATACTTACAGCTCAGAAGTATTTGTCCAAATAGAAGTCATTAACTAAGTATATTTTATTCTGTAATTAACAAAACGAATTTTATGTTGACATCAAGTAGTTGAATATTTTTCATGACCGTCACTGATTTTCAGACCTTTGCGGAGGTAGATAAGATAGGTGGATAAGATTGGTTTCTATGTGAGTAAAGTTACAGAAATAGGGGCCGATTTATCGGTGGACCCCTGCACCTAAGTATTCTAAGTTATCTTTACAGACATCCTGAGCAGTAGTACATGACTTTTAGAGTTTATGTCCAAAAATAAAAACCCTTTCTGTCCACTGGTTGAAAGATGTAGTTTACTAATACATTCCATTTTTGTCGAAAAGTTAGAATTTTTAAAGTTTTATTTAAATTTAAAATTAGAAAAAAATAACTGAAAGATTCATTTGAATTGGAAAATCAAGTGCACTGCAATTAGCATTTAGCCTGGCATTTAGTATATAATTTAAATCAAAACCAGTGGGTTGTAATATTCCCAAATTTAAGTTTGGATTTCAAAAGTAAGTGAAAAATAGCATTTGTAGCAAATAAATAAGATACAGCTTTATTTCTAGTGAAATGCAAATTTTCCCAAGTGCTTAGCTCCAAATGGATAGCAAGATTTTAATTTTTCTTTTTTTTTATCTTCTGCAGGAGATTAAAAGACAATCTTTCTGCAAAATGGCAAATTGTGATGGTAAGTGTGAGCTACTGCAATGCAGTTGTTAGTTGACTATGTTCATTCCAGCGTTTTCTAAAACATTTCTAAAATGGATTTTTTTAGGTTTTGATGTCAAATCTGAATTTGGAAAACAAAGCATATTAGTTCATGCAGTTTGACTGAAGAAAATGTTGATAATCTGTCAGTTTAAAAACTAAATAAAGTAAAACTAAATTTGGAACGTCAATTAGTTTAAAGTGTAGAGAAGTTTCTAAATTAGAGATTAGCTATAATCTGATCACCACTGAGCACTAAATGAGGTTCCTGTTTTACAGACATTCAAGTGAAGGAGCTGAACAAGCGTGCGTCGGGTCAGGCGTTTGAGGTCATCCTGAGCCCCTCGACCCCTGATGCCAAGGTGGAGTTCCTGTTGTCCCCCAACAGGAAAAGGGAAACGTCTCTTGATGAAATTAAAAAGAAATTGGAAGCTGCGGAAGAAAGACGC
Organism: Anableps anableps; assembly: GCA_014839685.1. NCBI lineage: Eukaryota > Metazoa > Chordata > Actinopteri > Cyprinodontiformes > Anablepidae > Anableps > Anableps anableps. The sequence goes on along the minus strand of CM026072.1, from coordinate 23,402,590 downwards.
AGGGTATGGAACCCCCTCCATAAATGGCTAATAGTACAGTAAATAAATTTAGGAATTATACTGTTAACTTATAAGGAAGGGCTTCTTCTGTCTTCCTGTTAGAGCTATGAGGCGGACGTTCTGAAACATTTAGCTGAGAAACGAGAGCATGAGAAGGAGGTCATCCAGAAGGCCATAGAGGAAAGCTGCAACTTTAGCAAGCAGGCGCAGGAGAAACTCAATCAGAAGATGGAGGCGAACAAAGAGAACCGCTCCGCTCGGATGGCAGCTCTCAACGAGAAATTCAAGGAGAAGGTGAGATCCTGATCCTCTGTCAACTATATTCCCATGTATAATTCTTTACAAACTGACAAATTAACATGATTATTGTTGTTGTTTTGAAATGTTTAACAGGATAAGAAGCTTCAGGAGGTGAGGAAGAACAAGGAGGCCATAAAAGAAACTGAGAACTAACCTGTTTCTGCTCTTGGTAGAGGTTTTTACATGTCTAAAGACAAGCTGTCTAAAAACCTTCTAAGATCTTAATGATGCTAGTTGTAATTATGGTGTAGATTGCTCTGGCAAGTTTTATACGTGGTCTGACTTTTCTTTTTTTCTGGAGTTGTTTGGCAGCTGATTATACTGTATTTTTATAAAAGCAACAGCTTGTAATAAGTTAGTCGTTACATTTACCAATGTTCAAAAAAGATGAAAACTTAAGACTTTTCCAGACTGTTGATAAAGCTGTATGTCTGAACTGACTGTACGAAACGAGGTTTAAACCAACCAGATTAATTTCCAACATGTTGGTTTCTGTAGGACTGTTGTTTTCTTTGTCTTTGACATTACAAAATTTTGGATAAAATTTTATTTTTGTATTTTCTATCGTTCTTGTAACAGCTGAGCAAGTTGTACCATCCTCATGGAAGCTGAAAACTTGTTACCTAACTGTTAATAAATACTTTGACAATACTGACACCTTGTGGCCGCAAGACGTTATTAAAGTTGAGGGGTTCCAGGATGTCTTCAGAATATAGAGAGAAAAACTTGTAAAAGTTTTTCTCTATATATTTGTTGTTGTTTTTGTTTTTTTTGTTTGTTTTTTTAATTAAAACGAAATAATTTTGTTATTCTGTAAAGCTTAATTTTGACTTTATAGTTAGACTGTAATGACTTAATGTCTATGTAATAGCACATTTCTACCAAAAAAGTTATGTCTGATAAAGATGCTTACAAACATGATTTTAAATGAGGCATAATTGGTTACTGTTTTGTGCCTCAGACAGCTGCATAAGTAGTCAAGTCTTGACTTGCACAAAATATCTTAAAAAAATAGCTTGTCACTTATTCTCTTAAAATGAAAACAAAACAAAAGTCTCTTAAACAGTCTGTTCATAGATGAAATCAGTATCAGTTTCATTTGCCTCCTTAGAAATTAAAGCAAAGGGTTTTCTTTTGAGGGAAGTTTGTATTTCTCTGTAGCACAACAGAGTTTACTGAGAATCTTTTTAGTCCTATTTTAAAGAAATTTATTCCTCTAAAGATCCATTACTCTGTGGAGTCAGGGAACTAATTTTTGTCTTCTTTTACTGATTTTTTCCCCCTTTTTTTAATACACGTATGGCTATGTCATGTGTAACATTGAAAACACTATTAGACTGAATTAGGTTTCTGTAATAATGGACCAACCTGAGTATATTTCCATATATTGATATTCAAACCAAAGTTACATGTAAACAGCTCAATATTTTTGAAAGTGCCAGTGAGTTGCATTCTTTCATGGCCATGAATTTTAATTTTCACTCATATTTCCTGGAATTCAGGGTGGACAAATCAAACTGGAAAAATAATGTGGATTTTCAGCACCTGATGTCTGAAACAGGTTTCAACCTGACCTATATCCGTTAAACTAATAATACTGAACTATTTTAAAGCCCTGGTGGGAATTCCAGGCTAACTGTTGGACTACTTCTGGCAGGTTATACATTTATTTACTCTTCTTCTGTAGTATCGTATTCACTGAACTGCAAATTCCATTACAAAAGAGTTCTATGATCTCAGTGAGACAAAGGTATTTACAACTGAGAAAAAACATTGAGGCAAAACCTGAATGGCATGATCTGGCACGGTGTGGTGGTAAGGAGGTTGAGTTTTATAGGTTTGTTTATGTCTGTTAGGTTCAAGCACAGGCTTGCAGTAAGAGGCACACCTGTACCCCAAATTGGATTGGTTCCATGAGATTACTTCGGTTGCATGTCTACCTACACGCAATCAATTTCATAAAAGCTGTTTGTGTTTGTATACCTTACATCTTCAGCAATTTTACTTTTTTCCTCATGTCTATGTTTTGATGTATAAAGTGTTCAGTACTACATCACCCTCTACATTTATTGCTATCCCTGATAACAATGTGCTAAAGTCTTAAAAGTTTTACATTTTTACTTTTTTCAGTCAGTGATAGAAAATTCCACTATAGAAATAGTTGTTTTTAGCAAAATCAATGGCAACCCAAGTGGTTCAGATGAAATTAATGTAACTAGAACATTATTTGTACACTTTACATTTGAAGTTGATCAGATTGTCTAGAACCATTTAATCCATGATTTTCCGTTTCCCATGAATGGCACAGAGGCTTGTTTTTCTGACCCAGTAATTAAAGGATGAGAGAGGATGTCTCAGTTAAGTAAGACGGACCTGTGTGGGTCTCCATAAGTCAGACAATGGTTGCAAAAAAATAACTTGCTAAATGTGCCCATAGCTACAATAAGAACAGTAATTAAAAAGTTTCTAAAAATGAGAACAAGACTGGACAAGGACCCAAGCTGATGACAACGAACTGGTATTTTTCTTTTTTTAAGTGTCCAAGTTCATGCAGTGGATAACATTATTTCAAACACTAAACTTGCTAAATAAGATTTAATCTGGGGACAGAGAGCAAATTACCGAGTGGAATAAAAGTGAACTAAGAATGAGTCCTACATTATCCAACTTCCCAATGAAATACTATAGGATATTTGACTTAAATCAATAAACCTGAAGATTATTTCATGCATAACAAATTTATAGTAGGTTACACAAATTAAATTCCTGAAGTCTTTTTTAAATCCATGAAGTCTGTTTTCTTTGATGTTTTGATCTTATATCAGAACTAAATAGAAGAGATAAAAGTTTATTTTATCTGAATTTAACAAAACTGGTCATTTAAAGCTACTAGCCAGATCTTTATTTAAAATCAGTCAAACTCGCTTTATATTTAGTTTATCACCTATAGAATCAATTAATGGCCAGTTTAACTGTATTGTTGTAAAACAATGTTTATTCAATATAAAATCTAGTGCACTAAAATAAGCTTACACACCGCTAGTGCTTCCAACATCGCATAATCCAAAAAGAAACTAATCAGGGTTTCTTGATTTTTTTTTGTCTTTCTTCCAAATGTTTAAATCCTTTTCCCTCTTCAAAGACTTGTTTTCATAGAGCACATGGAGGCGGTTCTTCAGAACTAAACAGAACCAAAAAGACTGGAACAGACCCCAACTGCTTTACAATCTATGTCAATATTTCTTGTCCAACATGACGCTTACTAATGCCAGCCGATCAGCTCGATTCTTATGCCTCTTGTGATGTCATCAACACAAATGCACTTAAAACAACAGCAAAAAAAAAAAAAAAAAAAAAAAAAAGCTGCAAACTCCTGCTAATTAAATCCATACTTCATTACCCACCTGTTTTCATTTTTACAGTACATTAGTGAAAAAAACACAAGATGTTTAATAAATAAAAAAAATCCTGCATATTACTTGTTTATTTATTTCACACAGTCTGTTATGAGTTTAACACCATACCACACACACATGTGAGGACACCGTGTGTTGCAGAAGTGGCTTAGTTTTGCTGTATTACTTCATCAACCTTTCCACCCTGCTTTCTGTCGTGTGTTCAAAGAAACTGTTAGCATCAGCAAGCCAGAACAACGCCTCGTGGTGCTGCATTTCTGGACGAAGCTTCTTCGTAGCCCATGTTCACCAAAGTTAGAAAACAGATTTGGACAGGCACCAACATATTTTCAGTGTTTACATGGGAAACTCTGAATTCGTGTGTGTAAGGAATATACATTATGGAGGATCGTTTCAATCCAGAAACAATAGGGATCTGTCAGTGAGAATGACAGCAACAAAGGAAACGTTGTTACTCAATGCAAAACAAGGAAGGGCACAAACCATAAAACTGTTTTCACCACACCAGCCAAGGAGAGAAATCGCTTGTTTTGCTTTGCAAATGACATTCACTGTGATCTGAAATGCACTGTACATGCCTTTCAAAAGTATTCCTACCCCTGAAACTTTTTCATATATTTGTGGATTCCATAATACATCCACAAATCTCAATGTATTTTATTGGGAATATGTATATAATAGATCTATAAAAAAATAGCACGTAGCAATAACTCTCACAGCTGAAAGAAAACGATGCCTGCTGAACGATATTGAATTGGTGAAAGTGGTGTCCATTTAACCTTTGTTGTTGTGGGTGCTGGTTTCCAAGCAACAGTCAAAGAGACCAATTGCCATGGCTGCAGGTGAGATGTCTGCACGTGGAAACAGGAACAATGGCATGTGTAAAGTTCAGGGTTATGTAAAAGTCTTAATGGTGATGCCAGAATAAGAATACCATAATCTACACACATTTATGAAAGAGGGTTAAGAAACTAGATCCTAATTTTATATTTATAAATAATTATCAAACTGAATGTAAGACCTACAAATCTTTTAAAATATTAACTACTAAACGATATCCAGTAAACAGATCCGCTGATTATGATCAATACACTGACAGCTCAGTACTATCAGCACCCATTATGTGACAGAAATGCTGTGTGTCAGTGGAAGAATTTGTGTTATCAGTGCTTTCTTTTACAGAAGACGTGATTGGTTGACATGATGATTTCTAATACCAAAAAGAGGAGCAGCGTACACGCTGATTGGTCAGAAACGCTGTCCGTCAGAGCGTGTTGGTTTCCTCCTCAGCAGCCGAGGTGCCGCCGCTGCCGCTCGAGTGACGGTTATCTTCTGGCAGTCCGGCCCATCAAATAATGATATCCATGCTCTGCACGGCTCTAATTATTTCGTCGACGGGTATATCTGACACTTCGTATTGACTCTGCCCCGGACAGGTAGGTGCTTTCTGTAAGCGCTCAGCTAATATGTAACATTAAAGGCTTCTTGCTGCTACAATGTAGATGGCACGCCGTGAGAGAAGCGACTCGAAGGCAGAACCCTGGCAGCTTCCCCCCCACCCCCCGCCGCTGTTCAGCGGATATCTTGGTTTTATTAAACGCAGTGAAGGTTTCAAACGATCGGAGATAACAACAAGCCGAACGTTCATTTTAGATACAATTGCACATTTATTTTCAATTGCTCTGTATTAAAAACTGCCCTGCCGATCAGGTGCAGATCTGCTAATGACAGTTCCCAGCAGCAACAGGCCCATTTGGGCCTGGTTTTTATTCGCACAGACCTACGTAAGCCCGTCTTATTTGTTTTTTTTTTTTTTTTTTTTTTTTTTTTTTTTTTTCGACATTGTTTTTCGTCTTCATCTATAAATATTTTAAAGGATGTCAGGGCTCACTGGACGCCGAAGGGCGTGGACCTGGGATGGAGCTATGTTACGTAATCCTCCATTCATCTCTCACGCCTCTCCTCCTCATCCTCGGCACATGTTCGCCCCACAGTGTCTGATCTGCCTGAGCGCCCTGCCCTCCCCACAGCGCGGGGAAGGAAAGTGCAGGAGCTCATATGTGATCCAGGGATCAGTGGCGCCGATATGTTCCAAATACATAGATGGTATAGAATATGTAGATGGTATAGAATAAGTATTTAGTGGTGAAAAAAAAATGCTAAACATCAAATATAAACACTAAGAACCTAAGTACATGCCTTATTTGCATCAAACCAACAACAACAACAACAAAAAAATGTTTTGTGTACCTTAATGGATTAAATGGAATTGAATAGAAATAGCCTTTATTGTCCCACAGTAGGGACACTCAAGTGTATCAGCAGGAAGTTAAAGGTAAATAGAAGCATGCATATTCAAACTATGGTAAAAAATAAATAAATAAAATTAGGACAAATTTTTATCATAAGAAAAATAATGCTGTACAGTTTTTAAAAATAGCATACTCAGATGAAAAGAAATGTGCAACTGAGTGGAGTAATTAAAAAAAAAAAAAAAGTACAAGGTGTGTATATTTGTGCATAGTAAACAGCAAGCTATTTACAAGGGGGAAAAAAGCTTCTGTTAAAAGCTTATAAGCAGTTCATATCTTACCTTTACAAGATGGATTCTTTCACCATCATCCAGATTAGTTGGCTCTGGAGTGGAGGCTAAAGCTAACTACTGTTCAGATAGGAGCAAAGACCATGGGGACTTCTTTAAAACAACTCCAGTCTTGAAAACTTCTGGATGGTTTTTGCAAATGATATTTTATGAGCCTTTAAATTGTTTAAATTGGACAGGTATTTATATATGATTACCCTTAGAACTTACCCTTTAAGACTGTTCCCAATCATTGCATTAGTGTACTACAGTGCATTATAAATACAGCAAATGTGAGCTTCCTCACCGAGCCTATAAAAATTATTGCTGCTACATAAATTTATCTTAATATCTTAATCCAGGTAAATCTTAACTAATACACCTGTGACCCAATTGGCTGGAACAAGCACAACTTTAATAAAATAATGCTCCATTATTGTCTTTCTGCATATGATGCCATATCATACCCACCCTATCCAGGCTGCGACATTTTTTTTAAAAAACTAATTTAAAAATTCAGTTATCAGCATCACAAATCTGAGACATCATATATCGCAGCGATGTGCCGCTGCTAAGGAATTTACCCAAGTGCTGCCTAAATGTCACATCAGTGGTGCAATGATAAAAGTACTTAATCGAATCTTACACTAGACATTTTGTCAGCGTTAATAAAGATCGATAAATGATAAATGATCAGAATGGGTTCATCTGACATTCTTTGCCCTACTTTCTCATTATTTCAGCTATTTGTTTTTTTTACCACATGGAGGCTTTCATTGACCAATATAGGACATTAAACTGTCATCTGCAGTTCTCTTAACCCAGATTTTTTTTTTTTGTACTTCCTTTACCATCTTTCTTATTGTGTGCGGCGGGAAGATAAATATGGGTCCTCGTCTAGCCCGGTTTCTAAATGTTAGCAGTTTTAAAACTTTTTAATTATTGCTCCACATATATGCATATATGCAAGTTTAGACAGGTTCCTATTTCTTCATTTATAGAGATCAACACACATTAACCTTACTTAAATTGCATGTTCTTTTATTTTTCCTTTTTTGAAGTTCTTAAATATTCGGATTCATTTATAAAGAATAAATTGCTAAAAAGCCTATAAATGTGGATAGTGCTGTAGCACCGTACGCCATTGTGAGACTTATTTTACCCTGTCAGTGAAATCGAAAGACTAACACAATTATTAAAACTTAAAAAGGTGTGGCTATAGACTGCAAGCCTCTGCTAGAAACAAACAGGTGTAAACAAACAGTTAATTACTGATGAAAGTCCTGCTTATCTGTGTAGCATAGGAAGTCACGTGACATCTCGGTTTTCTCTCAAACTGGTCTGACAACTATCAGCTTACATAAGTCTGAAGAAGTTTGATAGAGTTTGTCTTTTTCTTCTTATAATATACAAATTATGAACACTGAAGAATCTAAATTGTTTATGTACTAAACCTATTTTAACAGCAGGAATCTAACTGTGACAGTGCATTTTTCAACAGAATGTTTAAAGAAATATGTTAATTTTTTTATGACCAAAACCTATTCTCTATTTCAATGCTCCGCAATATCTTTTCAATTTTACATGTTCTACTAATTCATATAAAAACAAATCAGACACATTACTTCAGAAGTTAACAAATGAAACTGATGTTGATGAATAGATTCATTTGAACTTTACTGAGTACTCACTGGCTATATTTTTTAATTTCATGAGCAAGAGGAAGTGTCAAGTTGGTAGCAATGAAGGCAATTTCTGATTAATAAGATTATTTACTTCTTTCCTCAAACAGCATCTTCTCTTGTCTTTCCTATTTTGAACAGTGTTATGAGAATGGGCCTGTGTTGTATCTCATATTTCAAGCCCAGAGGAACAGAATGTCATGGATTGCATCATTTAGATTTATTTTATAAGAATTTTTAGGTGTGTCAATAAGTATGATGTTTTTTATTTAATTAAAGTGCAATTTTCCACTGTGAATAGCTGTACCAAAATTAAAGGCTTTTTTTTCAGCATTAGATTATGTTAGTGCCATGGTTGGGTTTTACAGGTGCATCTCAATAAATTAGAATATTGTTGAAAAGTTGATTCATTTCAGTAACTAAATAGCCAAAGTGAAACACATTATATAGATTAATTATACACAGATTGATGTTTTCAAGTCTTTACTTCTGTTGACTATGATGATTTCATGCTTACAGCTAATGAAAATACTACATTTAATATAAAAGATTAGACTATAACATCAGACCAATAAAAAAACATTTTCATACAGAAATTTGGGGTTAATGAAAAGCATGTTACCTGCTCAAAGTTTATTTTCTAAAGGGACATTTAATGTAACAGACAAGCCTCATTGGAACGCATATTCCAATTTACCGAGATCTACCTTTATTTAAACAAAAGCCTCTGTTCTATAACCTGGAGGATATAATTTGCATGGCCTTACAGTAACACAGTGGGAGAAAGCTCAATACCCTTGTGCTCTACTGTAACAGTTCCTTATTAACAGACTCATTACTTCTCGTTAATGAAGCAATTAAAAAAAAGTGTAAGTGATTGTATTGAATCAACCAACATTGGCATTGGTGGGTCGTCAGAACTTTACAAATATGGGAAATAAGAATCAACTGACTAAATAAAATGAAAACCTTCAGTAAACAGAAACAAATGGGCTGTTTTTGCTTCATATTCCTAGACAGGAACCTTATTCTGCAACCATTGTAAACTGTTCAGATTGTTTTTGTTGAGAGAGGTTGTTAGTACCTCTTATTATCAGTGATGGACTGTACTACTTACAGATGGGCCTTCACCAACAAGCCAGTACAGTGACACAGAGCAAACATTTGTAACTGTAGACTCTATGGTATAACTAAAGCAAATATCTTATCTTTACTCAGGTTAGTTTGCAGTAGGTATGTGGTAAACTGAACACAACCATGCAGCCAGCCTGCTGACGTTTCTACTCTGATAGCTCTTATATAAACAAATCTCATGCAAATGCATCCATTAGTTATGAAACTAAGATAAAATTCATGAATCGTGAACATAAAAAACAAACTGAAGCCCATCCTTCAACAGCTGTGCAACACCTGTATATAAATAAGCACAGTATGGGATCAACCCAGTTCAACTTGACAGGCAAAACCTCTGTAGTAAAATGACAGCAGCAAAAATATTATTTTAAAATACTTCCCATAGATGTTCGGTTGAAACCAAGCCCTAGCTGATTATTGGGAGGGATCTGTTGGTACTTCTGTTTGTATGTTCTCATTGGTGTCATTACTTTAAGATGACGTCTTGTGCTTCAGGATTTTTGAAGCATTAGTTAAAGAGCTTGAGCTATGCGTCTAAAAGCCTTTTTAATTCCTCTCAGTTATCTCACCAGCAGAACCTTCTGAGTGAAACTGAGCCTGTGTGCTCAGTTGATAAGGGCTAACAAATGTGGGACTGAAAGGACCAAATGTATTACGCAAACATTTTTAATAAATGTGTTTTTAGGGAGAGGTTTATCTTGGAATGAGAGAAAGCAATTTGTGATGATTTTGTAACCCCAGTTGGGCTGTCAGTGGTCCTAAACATCTGTTATGAGTGCAAACTATGTCTCCTACAAAAATTCTCACAAGGTTCGCTAGAATACCTCAAGCAGTGTAGAAAACTCTCACTGACTACAAATCAGAACATGATTGGCTCATCAAACATCGTAATTAATGATATTATTTAGTGTAAGGATGCAAAATACCACATAAATGGATGAATTTTTCCTGGTGACAGCAGGCAAGACTTTGATTGGTTAATTTTAGTTAATAATGGATTTTGGTTAGTAATGGATTTTATTAAGAAATCTGGATATTGACGTTTTTCGGTGGTTCCCATGTCAAAAAACACTACACTCTTTGCAGTTTTGTGTTTTCACAAGGAAGGTTTCATGAATCTCAAATTGGTTTATAGAATCTCTGTTCAGGTTCAGATTTGAAAAGTCTAAATATGTTTGATTTTGTACTAGTGGTGCATAGCTACAGTCTAGACTTAATTTAAAAGTGTTAAAGTCCTTTACTTCAGTGTCAGTATAAAGCTCTGAAACTGATGCTAACTTTAGTAGCTGCCAACAGTTAGCTAGTTGCAGTTTCTTACAGTGAAAAATGTTCTTTTCTTGTCTGTACTAAAATGCTACCAAACAAGCGGTTAAAAGTACAGACAGCTTCTTCAATGCTTATACAACTTGGTCCTGTCAGCTAGCCTGATATGTGGTCTTTAGTTGTCAACACAACCGATCAGTAACTCAAAGACTGGTTCCTCTCCTAATTCGAAAGATTTCACTTAGACAAGAAGTATTATGTCATTTTCATGTTGCATCCTTAGAATTACCAAATTAATTATGCTATTTATTGTTATACTCTATGTAAAGGCACAAATATACACAGATAGAAATTTCCTCTGTCAGATTCAAATGTTAATTGCCTCTTTCCTCTTCCCCCTCTAGTCTCCTGGTTGCAATGGCCACGGTAGTGATGGAGCAGATTGGCCGGCTTTTTATCAACGCCCAGCAGCTCCGGCAGATCCCTCAGCTGCTCGAGTCAGCCTTTCCGACGCTGCCTTGCACTGTGAAGATTTCTGATGTCCCCAGGGTGTTCCGTGAGCGCCACATCCTCACAGGCTACAGGCAGACGGACCAAAGCTGGCGGTACTACTTTCTCACCCTCTTCCAGAGGCACAATGAGACCCTCAATGTGTGGACCCACCTGCTGGCGGCCCTCATCATCCTCGTGAAGTGCCAGGAGATCTCAGAAACAGTGGATTTTCTGCGTGATCCTCATGCTCAGCCCCTCTTCATTGTCCTCCTGGCAGCCTTCACCTACCTCTCCTTCAGTGCTCTTGCCCACCTCCTCTCTGCCAAATCAGAGCTCTCATACTACACCTTCTACTTCCTCGACTATGTCGGGGTGTCCGTCTACCAATATGGTAGTGCTCTGGCACACTACTACTACGCTATAGAGAAGGAGTGGCACAGTTCAGTGCAGGGGTTCTTTCTGCACACTGCTGCATTTTTGGCTTGGCTCACTTGCTTCGGGTGCTGCTACGGCAAATACGCAAGGCATGACCTGCCCAAGTTTGCCCACAAGCTCCTCCAAGTGGTGCCCTCAGCCTTGGCTTACTGCTTAGACATCAGCCCTGTGGTCCATCGCATCTACAGCTGCTACTGGGAAGGCTGCTCCGACCCAATAGTGTGGTACCACGTTTACCACGTGATCTTCTTCCTAATCAGCGCCTATTTCTTTTGCTGCCCACACCCAGAGAGTCTGCTCCCTGGGAAGTGTGACTTCTTTGGGCAGGGCCACCAGATCTTCCACGTGTTGGTGGTGGTGTGCACCCTGGTGCAGATTGAAGCACTGCGAACTGACTTCACAGAGCGCCGCCCTCTCTATGAGCGCCTCCATGGAGACCTCGCCCATGACGCTGTGGCGCTCTTCATCTTCACCACCTGCTGCTGTGCTCTCACCGCGTTTTACGTGCGTAACCGTGTGCGTGCCTCCCTCTACGAGAAGAAGGAGTGAGGATAGAGTTAATCCAAAAGCAAGGAGGGTTAATTTATTTTACTCTGTAGTGATGGTTTTAAAATAATTAACATGTTTTCGTCTATGAGAAATATTGGTTTGTGACAGTGACTTTTGCTTATTTCTTCTGCCAAACTACAGTAAAGTAACGTGACTGAGGATGTGATTTTGTGATATACAGTGAGGAAAAGCGAAGCTTGGATTGTGTCGGTAGCCTTCAAATTCTACTCAAGTGTTTTACGTTAACATGCGACTACTGTTATTTTATCCAGGTGAGTAGAAACACTGAAAAGTGTTTTAAAATGCCCTCTGAACTTTATTCTGTATCAGCTACCTGCCTTAATCAGATTGTAGCATTTTAAGTTATGCAAACAGTTCACTCAAAATTCCCAGACTGGAATCTAATAATTCCAAGCTAATGTTCTTTTTCTTACAGATTTCTACCCAGCCTTTTAGTATCAAAGCAGGTATATTTGTCTTTAAAGTGTAACTAACCCCCAAATCAACTTTTTTTTTTTTTTTTTTTTTTTTTTTTTTGCTGATAAACTGTCTAAATAGGTTATTTAGGGTTCTATCTTTTGTTTCTGTGTGAAAGGTTAGGATTATGCTTTCACAGGGGGGTGGGGTTAGTTACACTTTAATGGATAGTCTTAATTTATTAAAGTGAGGTTCTTTGAAGTTATTGTATGTGATAATTCCCTTCCCTGAGCATGAGTTTGTAGAAAATGAATAAATCTTAAGATAAGAATGCAAACAAAAATTATTGAAACCGAATCTCAAAAGATGGATTAGTCCTCTCTGAATGGGTCAAGTAAATATCCTTGATAAAATTTGACGTTGAATCCTAGTCTGAGCTCAGTGGCAGCATGCTCTTTTGGGGGAGGAGTCATCATGAGAGACTGATCAACCAATCAGAGGGAGATTTGGGGTGACTTCATTGTGGGGCTGCACATGTTTACATGTTGTAAAACATGTAATTGATATGCTGTTCCTAAATGTAGCATTAATGATTTTGATTATGATTAATTCACATGTTCCTGAATCTGTTTATTATTTTTCATAATCATGATGTCCCCACCGCTTGTGAATTTTAGCATTTCGGCAGATAAAGGTATAAATCAAGTATGGGCATAGAGCATGAAGATTACAGAAACTAATATTTAAAATAACTTCACAGAACCTCTGTTAAAAAATTAAAACTATCAATTTGGTTTACCCAGGCAATGACAATGCCAGGCAAGCCCCTTAAAGCTACAGTATGTAACTTTTACAAAAATATGTTTTTTACATATTTGTTAAAACTGTCACCATGTTGTGACAGTATGTTATTAGACAGATAATCTGTGAAAATATCGAGCACCTCCACCTCCTCCCTAAACCTCTTTGCAGTCAGGGTGATTGACAGTTCTAAGACCCGCTTCCGGGCTCTGATTGGTAGTTTCTGGATAGCACTGGGAGAAGGCAGAGGAGCTGGATTTTTTTTTTTTTTTTTTTTCTCAAAGATCTTCTGGCTCATATCATACCGTCATGACATAGTGACAGTTTCAACAAATATGCAGAAAAATACATATATATATATATATATATATATATATATATATATATATATATATATATATATATATATATATATATATATATATATATATATATATATATATATTTTATAAAAGTTACATACTGCAGCTTAAGCATAATTGAGGAAATTACAGAAATCTAGCTGAAAACTACATATTGTATTTAAATAAGCCAACATGTTTATTTGGTTACCTTCTTTTAAAAATGAGGCTTGTACTCTGTATTGGTACAGTGATGGATCGCTGGAGTCTTTTTTTTTTTTTTTTTTTTTGTTTTTTAACAAATATTCATGTCGTTTTGATCTATGGGCTGAAATGTCAGCTTTCGCCTCACATCCCATGATGTCAGTGCTTTGCGTGCATGTTTTTAATTAGTTACGGTGATGAGAGTTGAGCCACAAATGCCAAGTCTGAGTTGGAATGTTTAGGTTTATATTGATTTTTTTGTTGTTTTCTTTTGTTTTTGTCTTTTTGTATGTGCCTCTACGCATGTCCTTTGGTACATACTGTGGATGTTAAGTGTGTGAATGTCAATGAAAGCTTAGCCTTGCACTTTTTTCTTACCTTGTAAATAAGTTATATTTCTCTCTAGAGAGCGTCGTCTCATTTTTACTACATCTTACACACAGTTCAGAACTGTTTTTGTTTTCTAATGGAATATGATACATTCATATTTTTGTCAGATTTTATTGGTACTAATACATTGTTTCATACTGCTGTTTTGTTATTCTGAAGAAGACGTGTATTGTCCTCAGAGTCCTTGGTTGACTTTTCTCATGAGACTATCACATGGCTTTACGGCAAATGTCACTTGGATTTTTATCATAAAATCTCAAATGTCAGAAATGATCAGTATTCATTACCTCGCTCTCTGTTCATGACTGTGTTTAATGTGCCAATCAATCTGTTATTACATCAGTGATGACGGTACTACTAAGAGATGACTAATCTGAATTTTTGACTTGGCTTGACTACGATGCTGTTCCTGGTGAGGTTTAAGCATAACAGTCCGAAAATGTGAATCCTGAACGTTAATTATGGCATTTTCTAACTCTGTCTCATTATGCACTGCCTGAATCAACATTGTATATACTGTAACTGGCAGTGCTGGCTATGTTTACATGCATGAAAACTGTATTTCTTCTGGTTTTGAGTGGGTTCTCTGAAATGATGTAATCCAAAAGTAACTCTGGAAGAAAAAGACTGGATTCCAGTTCAGTTGCGTTGAAGAAGTGAACTGATGAGCAATGACATTCAGACTGTCTTCACACAGTCTAATGCTTTATGGAAAGGTGTCATTATAGGCAAATGATTTCCAATTGGTAAATGATGTCTGTAAACATCTCACCAGCCCTACTTGTATAGTAACATAAGGACCAAAGCAATGATTAGACATTTAACTTTATGTCCTCTGTGAATTATTAAAGAGGAGAGGGAACAGCTACAGAGCTCATAGCAGCATGGATAATCTCATAGATTATCTGAGTTGTATGGTGATAAACGTGTCAAGAATATGGCCAGTATTCTCCGTTTGTGTGTGTGTAAACATAGCCTCAGATGACACTTAGTTTCGCTTTATTACTTTCAAAAAAGCAGGGTCAGAGGGATCAGAATGGTTTCTGTCTCTAACAATATCTGTGACTGTACTAATATGACGTGCTATTTAAAAAAAATAAAGTGTTACTGTAACCCAGAGAATCGTGTGGTTTTTTTTCCCCACCATCTAATAAACCTGACATGGCATCAATTTGGAGCTCCTTAATGCTTTATTTAAATGAATTAAAACAACTGAAATATGTACAGTTAAACCCACAGTTATTTTTACCCCTGGTAAATTTAGATTTCAAATTATTTTCTTTTAAACAAAGTTTGTTTCCCATAGGTAATAAGACAGGCATTTAAAAAACAAAACAAAACATAAAGCAATGTCAAAGGAGTGTTACGATTGAGGGAATTTTTTTTCTTTTCTTTTTTTTTTTTTTTTTTTTTTTTTTTTAATATGGCATATTGAAAATGATTTATACCTTTCACAATAAGCAATGGAAAAGTCTTTCTTGGCAATAGAGCAATCAAAATCTTTCAGTTACCGGCTACAATATTGCATGTTTCTACTCGTATTTTGAAAATTTATCTGGTGATGAGCTCCAAATCTTTCAGGTTGGAAGGCCTTTTTGCAACACCCTAATCTTTAGCTCCCTCCACAAATTCTCCACCAGATTCAAGTCAGACTCTGGCTAGGCTACAGCAAAATGTTAATTTTACTCCCAGGAAGAAAAAAAACTTATTGGTAAAATTAAAAATGCAATTAAACTTGAGTCTACCAAAGGTATGAATAGTTTTGGGTGTATATACACTCTGGATGAATCATGCTGATGTGAAAGCATTGCAACTGCAAAATAAACTTTAATGGATCTCTAGATTAAAATTAATATAAGGCCAAATATACAGATGGTTTCTACATCATAATTACTGGCCTTAGGGAGCTTAAAGTTTCAAAATGTGATGCATGAATATGTAGTGTGCAGCCTTAATTCATAAACAGGATATTATAGAAAATGCAGTAAGTCTTACATATACCCTTAATTGCACAACATGAACTCAAAATGTTTATCATACATCAGTTCTTGCATTGTTGTATTGTAACAATCAAAAACGTTGGGTTTTGTGAGAAATGACTGAAATTGTGAATCAAAACTAAAGAGTTTTTCATGAAATGGTTGAATGCAGTTCAAAGGTGTTCATGGACATGACTGTCCACCTACACAGACAGGAAAGAAAACAGCCAAAAAGCCTGTAGATGATCTGGGTTTCCAGATCCAGATCATCTACAGGCTTGGGCCCAGGAGGCCCAGGAGAGAGAATCTGCTGACTGGAAAGGGGTTCATCATGTACTCCCCAAATCTGCCCTTTATGGAAGGAAGACTGGCAGGAAGAAAGCCATTGTTGAGAAAAACTCGTAAGAAGTGCCATGCTATGGTCATGTAACACCCCAGTGCAGACGACCATTACAGACCCATAGTGATAGTTTGAACAGTGTATTGTAAGCAATGAACAACAGAGAACTTCTTCCAGGTCCAGAGGGCAAATCCTAGGTTGTCACCGAGGAGCAAAGGAGAGTGATTATTTGGAGAAGAGTAAGTTAGGAGTGGTGTTGAAGTAATGATGATGAAGGGGGGATTCTTATGACTGAATGAACTGGTGGAGTTAACCAGCAGAGGCTGAGGTCAGCAGGTGGTCTGAGTGCTGTTTGTATTAATGGCTCTTCTGCTCCTTCTTCGGGAGGTGACAAAGGGAAAGATGGAGTGCTGGAGGGCGGATGGGCAGGTGTGTGCCTGAATAGGGAGGAGTCCAGACAGCATGAAGTGGAGGAATGGTTTGAGGAGCAATGAGGAGATTTGACAGAGGAGATCTTGTGGTGAGTTTGCCAGCTAACTCAGGGAGGAAGGAGGCAGAGAGAATGGATCCAGGAAACTACTTTCCTGAAAAGGACAACAAAGAGGACATGAGTGTGGGTCATCAAAAGGTGTAGGAGCAAAACAAAGGAGGTCTGATTGCCACTTGTGGAGAGAAAACAAGCTGGCATCTGCCTCCTGGAATCCACTCCTCTTAAAGCTCCTGTTGATTGGACTTAACAAGCACCAGCTTTGAGGAGGTGGACATGCTGGTCACACCCTTTTATCAGAAGACGTAGGAGTACACTCACACACACCAACCTGCACACAGCCCTGTGGATATGACCAGAAGTCATTTTACATCCATGTATGGGACACAGCAAACATGTGGGAAAAGGTGCTGTGGTTATATTATGTTAAAACTGAACTCTTTGGCCTACATAGTCTGTGTGTGCTCCTAAACTAACACGGTGAACACACAATCCTCCACAGGGAAGCATGGTGGTGGCAGAATCATGCTGGGGATGCTTCTCTTCAGCAGGGACAGTGAACCACAAATTCAACCACAAATTCTCTATAGGACTGAGGTCTTGCCTTTGACTGGGCCACTCCAGAACATTCACTTGGTTGTCTTCAAGCCATTTCTGTGTAGCTTTAGCTGGATGCTTCGGGTCGTTGTCCTACGGGAATTAAATGTTCTCCAGAGCTGTAGTTCTCTTGCAGATGGAAACAAATTGTCCTCCAGGATGTCCCTATATGTTGCTGCATTCATTTTACCTTCTACCTTTACAAGCCTTCCAGGACCTGCTGCCAAGAGGCATCCCCACAACATGATGCTGCCACCACCATGCTATACAGTGGGAATTGTGTGTTTGTGTTGATGTGCTGTGTTTAATTTCCACCAAACATGGCATCTTGTCTGATGGCCATAAAGCTCCATTTTGGTCTCATCAGACCAAAGAACTTTCTTCCACTTGATCACAGCGTCTCCCACATGCCTGCAGTCGAGCCTTGATGTGAGTTTTCTTCAGCAGTGGCTTTCTCATTGCCACATTCCCGTAAAACTTGGACTGGTGAAGAACCCAAGCAACAGTTGTTGTAAGCAGAGTCTCTCCCATCCCATCTGCTGAAGTTTGTGGCTCCTTCAGAGTTCGTGCAGATTTACACCTGAGCCATATTCCTTCCATTTCTTGATGACTGATTTAACTGAACTCCAGTTAGTGCACGTTCACTGCCTTAGAGATTTTTTTTATATCCATCCCCTGACTTATACTTTTCAATGACATTTTCTCTGATTTGCTCTGAGTGTCATTTTGTCTTCATGCTGTAATGGTAGCCAGGAAAACTAATCAACCAGTGGATGGATCTTTCAGACACAGGTGTCTTTGTACTACAGTCACTTGAGACGCACTCACTGCACTCAGATGAGCTCCATTCCACTCATTGTGAGACTACTGGCACCAACTGGCTGGACCTCTGTTGAATTAGGTCAGTCAGTCACTTTAAGGGGGTGAATATTTATGCATCCACCTTTTTTAAGTTACATATTTTTAATCAGTTGTCTTTTTTTGTAGATCTCAGTTTCATTTTGATGTTAAAGGTTTTTTGTTTTGTTTTTGTAAAAAAAAAAAAACCAAACCTAATTTTGTTGATTATGATTGATTTGTAAAAGCAATAAAATGGGTAAAACATCTAATAGGGTGAATACTTTTTATAGGCACTGTATATCGAAGTTTGAGGCTGGTATGTTACAAAACAGAAAAAATTTCAAGGGTGTTTGAATACTTTTGCAACACACTCTGACTGTTCACAGTTTTGTTGGAAAAACAACATGCATTTGATGTTGACCTCAATCACAAGATTTTAACAAATACAGAAATGCTTCATTCTCTCAGTGACTATGTTTGGATGAAGACTCATTAGCATGAACCTCCTACATCAGCAAAGTCAGTTTTTTATGCCTGATCTCTCACTTTATGGTTCATATATATCCCAGTGCCCTGAAAGCATATTGTTTAACCCATAACTTCATCAGTGTTTATGTGCTCTTTGAAACGCATTACAGGCAGTTAATTTTATTTTCATATACTGTATCCATGAAGTGTTAAATACCTATCATACAATTCAGGATTGTTTCTGGACCACTAGAGGGCAAACTTGTCATTTGATAAGAGTCATGTTTTATGGCAAAATGCAGAGAAGATGACACTATTAGGCAAGGTATTTTGGAATAAAATAGGGAAAAAATAAAGGAAAATGGTCTGGCTAATGGGTTAATTCACAACCTGTTCACAAATACCTTTGAATGGATTTCTAAACCAGTCATTCATAATTGTGTTTTAGACTAAAAATATGATCTATTACTGAGGATCATAGGACTGTGTTAGTAATGACAGTAGTGATGTAATCTGAGCTGATTACTTTATGATAAAATAATATTAATTTTATTCAGTCAGTCAGCTCTAAACTGTTGCTGTAAAAAAGAGCAAGTCATCATTTGGGGTTTCTCTCTACAGATGAGCTCAATAACCTTTTGGAAATGTTTTTTACCACAAAAAACTTGACATTTAAACCGTAATAATTCCAACAGAGGGCACAAGAGATCTTCATGTATTTCTAAATATAATCCTCCAATGTTACTGATGTATCCCAGCACTTTATAATGCATATGGAGGTCAGTTAAGATACTTTTGCTGTAACCACTCACAGTGTTCATTACAAGCCATCTGTATCCTTGATTAAACAACACATCGCATGCTGTTTCCCTCCTTGAAATCAACCTTCAGTGGAATTAAATAGATAAATTATTTGCTTAAAGAAGAACATTGACAGTATGTCTGTCCTAACCCTGATCCTGGAGCAATATCTGGAGCATCATCTAGCCCACACTGCAGTTTGTGGGTGGCACATATGGTTTAGAAATGCATATGTATGCTCTGTATGTTAAGGAGAGGTTGAGGTGGCTGATTTTAATACTTATTTTCATCTATATTTACATGGATTTTAAATACGTTTTGGAGGATTGTGTAGGTTTACAGATCACTTTGCCTTTAAGTTGTAATCATGAAGAGTCGTGTTTATGATGATTCAGTTGACTTTATGCTCTTAATGGATGTATAATACATAATTTTTCCACTGCGTGGCTGCAATTTCCTCATATGTTAATTGAAACAAGGTAGTTATGGACAAGAATCATTGAATTTTAAACCCAGAAATGGGCTCTTGATATGTCTGCCTCGGATTTGATTAATTCACAGTATTACACACTCAGACGGTCCTAAATCAAATGGAAGCGATAGTGATAATTGCCTTACAGGCTGCTTCCTGTCCTCTAACTATCAATTTCTTTCTAAGACTCCATCAATTTTCAGAGGTCTGCTTCTACAGCCACTGAATGTCCCTCTATTTCGTCCTCACGTCTCCTTTCCTCTCCCGGTGGCGAGTTGCTTTACACAAAGGCTGCTCGTCTCCATTTCTTTCTTAATGCTTCCTTTGCTGTGTATGTTTTATGTTGAGGTCATGGAGGAGGTTTTGTTGGCAGATCTGCATCATGTTTTGTAGCTAAAGGTTTGACTTGTGCAGGAGAATGGTTTTGCTCATAGCGATTGTACCGCCTTCTATTTTTGGCAGGTGAAAGACAGCGTGACGACTTTTTTTTTTTTTCCACATTTGTTGGACAGATCTCCTCTGTGCTGCCATCTATTTTCCCCCAGATTTATGTTTTGTAAATTTAAGCTAATTAAAATTCCTCATCAGAAATTTAAAATGAAGAACATATTAGAGCACAACTGAAAGTATTTTTCCAGCATCCTTCCCTGCACGGCTGTTAATTGGTTATAGTGGCATGGCGAGCATGACAAAAACTGCTATCTCCTTGTGCATAATCTGGGAAATGTACATCTTTACATTAACTATGAGATTTCCAGAAAGCTACCAACATTTCTAATGCCAACATGTTCCATAACAGACAGAGATTGAAATCTAAAAAAAGGATCCAGATGCAACTTTGCTGTAATCAATTGAGCCTTCCTGCCATTTGCTGAAAGTCTTGCTCTCTCTCACAGCCATGTTTCAACATGACACAAAAAACATCTAATTTTGAGTCTTCATCTCTCAATAAGAGTGGTCACATCAAAGAGTGTCGATGGCAGCACGACCTGGTAGTGGTTAGGAAATGTGCATTCACTGATTAGGAAAAAAAAAAAAAAAGTGATGGGGGGGAGAAAGGAAAAAAAAAAAAAAAAAAGAAAAGAAAGACCAGGTGGTACTTGATCAGCAGATTGCTCAGTAAATCTGAAAATTGTGCAGTTCTGGTCACCATCAGATTTCTCAGGACATCTGAAATATAAATCCAGGTTAGTTGGTGTTTTTGAAACTGGAATTGATTTAAGACCAATGAAATCCAACTTAGTCTTGACCCCCCCCCCCTTGGACTAACTGCTACCTTCGACCCCAAATAATCTGGATTTATAATGATGCCACCAAAAAAAAAAAAATAAATAAATAACTGGTGGGGTTGCCAGTTCAAACCCAGCTCTGTCCGGCTCAGTCGTTGTGTGATGTTGTGTGGATTTTTGCAGAAGGACCAAAATGCAGACAGGAACTTGGAATTGTCATAGAACCTTTAATGAAGAAAAAACAAAACTTACAGTTTAGCGCATGGCAGGAACAAACAGGGCAGCTAATGGTCTAAATGCACAGAACTAACACAGAAGGAGCCAGTGAAGAACAATGTGAATCGAGATCTTAAATATACTGAGGGAGAACAGAAAGTGGCAAGGAACCAGAGGGACTAATCAGATATGAATAGGAAGCAGCTGGGAGAAGGTGCAGACAGAGGAAAATGAATTGATAAAGAGCACCTGTGCAGAGAAGCAGGCAGACGGGATGAAGGAAAGGGAAAATTAAACAGAGCAGAAGAACAGAGACTGTGGAACTGAAGGGAATAAACCTGAAACTAATATAAACAGTAAACAAAGATAAACACTTATCTAAAGAAACAAATCCAAAGCGCAAACGATGAGAATAAACACACACACAAGGAATAAACTACAATGGCAAGATAGAAGGAAATAAACAATAAATGAATTAGCAAAATAGAAATGCAAATGAAAGTAAACAGTCCGAACAACAGAGGATCGTAACACGCTGTGCGCTTGGGCGAGACACTTCACCCGCCTTGCTTGCTGGTGGTGGTCGGAGGGCCCTGTAGCACTGATTGTATGGCAGCCTCGCTTCTGCCAGGGTGCCCCTGGGTAGCTGTGGCTAAAATGTAGCTTACTGCCATCAGCGTGTGACTGTGTGCTTGAATGGGTGAATGATTGAATGTAGTATAAAGCACACTGGAGTCATCTGCTCTAGATAAAGCGCTATACAGGCCATTTACTATTTTACCATATTAGCCTTGCATCATGGCAAAACAGATACTCGTCATTAAAATGTTTCCTTACCTCTTTTTGTATATTTAATTATAAATAAATCATACTGTCATAGAGCCAGCAATGTTTAACCTGAAGTGAGAAAAGTGAATGAAAGAGAAAACTGCTCTAGAATATTTAATTAGAACTGAACAAAAGCAAGATGACATTTAGGACTCTACTGTCTCAGACAGAAAGGATTTTGAAAAATGTGTTTCTCCCCTTGTTGACATTTAAATAAATAGTTTGTGAATGACACCCATGTACAGAAGATCAATGCTGCTCTCATGCTGTGCTTTTAAATATGAAGCTAGAAGAGAGTTAAAGAGTTCAGCCATAAGACTTGAAATAAGGAGAAACTGAATGCTTTATTGTAACAATTTAAACAAATGAAAGTATAAAGTTTCCCAAAAAATTATAAAACACAATTTTGCTGTATTCTTAAAGAATAAATTGAAACTGATTTATTTTATCTTCAGATGGAGAAATACTAAATAAGTAGCTGCCTACTTGGTACAGATTTACACAGAGCTGACTTTCTGCTGAAATTTGCAAAAAACCCTCAAAAGAAGCCAAAAAACAGAACTGTAGCCGACAGCGGTCTGTACTTTAATTTTTATCTTTACTTTGCCCTGGGAAAGATTTCCAAAAGCCTTAAAATAAATACATCTTTTCAATCAGCATAATCTGAAACTACTCTCTAATAACATTAATAAATTGTTTTCCCTTCCTTTCCATTCCCCCTAACTACTCATGGTTTCAGCCTTGCTGGTCATAGATATCTTAAACCTTATAATGTTGCTTTAATAGGAGATCTGTGCAATTTAAGGTGAGGAGCTATTTTCTTGTAGCTATTTCCTGAATTCAACACATCTGCCTTAACTGGCATTCTCTCATGTCTTTCCCATTTTGAAATGTGGCTAACAGAAGCTGACCACTGTGTCACATCATATGTACATCTTAGAAAAACAGAGTCGTGGCTTACTAAGAGATGATTTGCCTATTCGGTTTACAATTATCCAGTTTAGGTTCGATGTACCTTAGGTGTTGAACCTGTGATAATAAAACACAGTCTAGATTTCTTAAGAAACACCAGCAACATAGCCCTTAATTTTTACACAGGAATTTCAAATCAGCTGCTAACTTCAGGATCATTAATCAGGCTTGTTATGTAGGCATATTTTCAATTACTCTAATTGAATTGCAATCACAAAAACCAAGAGAAAACCAGTTTGGGCCCAACAGACATAACTTCCCCCCATACCGAGTGCTTGTGGCGCCCTATGACAGCATGGCGGCCTGGACAGGAATCCACACAGCCTGCATCAACCACCTCCACTGGATGAAGGACAAACTTTTAAGAATGTCTTCTTGGTGCAGTAAATGCGCCATGAACAGTGTTCTGAAGTATGCACAGATTTTTGTGTGGTTCTTATCTTGTTCACATACATAATAAACTGTCTCAGACTGTTCCCATCTCACTAATGGAAAAATGCTGAGCTCGCAGCTGAATGAAATACACAAGACAGAACATGATGCAAAACAGCTGCATCAAAAATATAGCTTTTTGTCTATTGTATACAAAAAAATTGAAAGAGGCCATCTATTGTATGTAGGAAGGACATTTTAAAGGACACGTAAATGGTAAGATAGAAGAGAAAATCATGCAGTAAAGAAAACTGAGTTGCACAAAGTCTATACAATTTCTGGTCTAGTGCACTTGGACATCTGCATCCTCACACAAATCTCCTCTGTGTAATATCAGAGAAACCTTAGAGCCATGCAGCCTATTTGCAAACGGTTACTTTTGTCATTCAAGTGTTCTCCCTTATTTTTCTTTCCTCACTGCCATGGATCTGGCCATTGTTTCCCCCAGTAATATTTAGCACAGTGTTAATTCTGGTCCAGCTCCCAGAAGTGTCTCCCATCAGCTATCACTGTTGAGAAAACAGCGGTAGACCAATGAAGGCTAAAGGAATTAAAGGGAAGAAATCTAGATAAACCAGACTGCAGAGTCATTTCTGAGGCTCATGATTCTTTATGCAGAAAATATGCAACTGCCTCTGAAAAAGATAATGAGGTAACGATTCTGTACCAATGCTACTTACAAAGTAGACCAAGCATTTAAAAAATTAGCTTGTATTTTCACAGTTTTACAGACAGTCGACTGTTGGACTCATAAAATACGCAGCTTGCTCTGCAGCACTCTCAGAATTTAATGTCAACCTAATACATTCCATCTAGTCTAAAAGAGACTCTTCTTACCTCCTCTTCATCTTTGCAGTTGCCTTGATACTGCTTGCTCCACCAATCAGGTTCCTCACTGATCGGGCCTATTCATCATGAACTGGTTGAGGAGATACTGCAGGCTGGCAGAGGTGAGGAGAATGCACGTGTGTCCTATCTGAAGGTCTCTCTTTCTTGCCAATGCCTGTACCACTCAAGGATAATGAATTCTCCCATCCTCCCCCTTTAACCTCCCTTTATGGCCAGGTTACAAATCCCCAACGCATTATACTGAGATAACCAGAAAGTGGGAAAAGTTTCAGATCCCTGGACAGTGTATTTGTCTCTCAGCAGGACTGTGCAAGCACAGCTCGGGGACTAGATGGACTTGTTTTTCAGGTGCTACTGATTGAATAAGCTCTTGCTCAGAGTTGGTGTGAGGAATAGCAGACAACACATCCTGCTTCTGCCAAATTACCTTGGCCGACTGTAAATATCAGGATTGTTTTGGTCTTGCAACAAGTCGTGTCTCAGCTGGAAACACTTGGTTTTGTTTGCTTGCTTGTTGATTGCTTTTCTCATCACAGGAGTTTTGGAGAGCTAACTGAGTATTCATGTAATGATCAATGAACAAAGAATGTTCTAATTATTGCTGTAGGAGTCCCTGTTACTCCCATACCTGTTATTAGGGTGCTTTCTGTGATGAGATGCAGTTTTTAAAAGTAACAACCTATTTTCGTGCACCCGGCTTCCAAAACTGAATTATAGGCCTCACGCAGTTTTTGTTGCAATGATATTCACCGTAAAAGAGAGAGTGTAGTCACTGATGCAGTGACTAGATGTGTGTGCCATGTGACCTGCTTTGTGCAAAACCCAGATACTAACAGCAGTGTCGCCAGTTTAGTGAGTATTAAGACATCCCCAGTGACTCTTTCACAAAAAGATGACTCGAAGCTAATCTAGCAACTTTTCTGGTGTTTCTGATATAAAAAGCATGTTATGAAAAGCATTAATCTTCTTACCGAGCAGCAAATATTGCTCTGGACTCCACTCTCATCCCAAAGGACTCACAGGCACCTCAGTCCATGTGCAGCAGGCCTTCCCAGCTGCAATCTGAGCAGGAGCTGTTCATCCATCCAAACTGCAAAACCCCTTGCTTGTTAACACTGCTTACTGTGCTCATAGTTGTAGGCTCCCAAGTGAACGATAAGGTTAAAAAACAAAGCAGATTTGAAAAAAATTAAACTAAGAAACTAAATAAATACATTTAAATAATAAAAAAAGAGCAACTTTTTCAGTGTCTCTTTTGGCATGAGCGTCAATCGACAGAAGAAAGATAATTTCTAGTTTTAAACACATTCAACATATGGGTGTTTTGTACTCACCTTTTGTCTCTCCTATGATGTTATTCATCTCTCCTGCAGTTTCCATTACACTGACATTGACAAATATGCAAATTACTCTAAGACATCATTTAGCCATTCAAGCCACTTTTTGGACAACTGGTCACTGCTTTGCTTACTGAAGAGTTGGCCACACTGATCTCCAGAGCATAGCTGAAACACTGGTCATTAAATCTGATGACATTTAAAGGAAAGTTTATGAAGTAGGAAAACATATTTTTCTACACATGATTAACTGGAACTACTGAGTCACGTTACAACAGAGAGGAGGCAGGCTAGCATCAGAGAACTGCTCCACATGAAAACATTATCAGCACAAACGAGATGTGAACTCATTGAAGAGTGTAGCTGTACGCGTCAAATCAGAAATAT
The DNA here is from genome assembly GCA_014839685.1 of Anableps anableps. Lineage (NCBI taxonomy): Eukaryota > Metazoa > Chordata > Actinopteri > Cyprinodontiformes > Anablepidae > Anableps > Anableps anableps. The sequence continues at coordinate 23,376,351 of CM026072.1, read as the reverse complement.
GCTGCAAAGCAGAAGATAAAACCATGAGGGCCCCCACTGATACTTTGTAAAAACATAACTTTTTTTTTTTTTTTTTTACTTTGATTCTTAATTAAAATAAAACATTTGAAAAAACAAACAAACAAACCAAAAAAAAAAACAAAAAAAAAACCTACCTGTCTTGTTTAAACAGAATGTGCAATAATGGTTTTAGGGCTATAAAATACAAAATCTCCACAAACTCATAAATTTCTTTACTTTCCACAAGTAGTCTGTCTGTTGCTATTCTGAGAACCCATTACCTAAAGATTCCCTTCTTCCTTCTCCTCCTCTGCAGATTTATGTGTTTTTTTTCAAAAGCCTCCAGATGGCTCAGGCTGTTTTTGTTGAGGCCCATGAGCATGCTTCCCGCGCTGATCTCTGCTTGCTGATACACACTATTTGATTACCCATGCACCTGCAGCGCTGGTTTCAATTTTCAGACAGAAGAGTTTGAGTGAGCTTTTCACACTTGTTTCAAAAGAAAATGAGAAGTCATTTCAAGTCTTCCTTCAGTCAATACCATCGATGTCGTTACAGTTCCCTTTAAAGGTCAAAAAATTTTCTCATGATAGATTGATTAAAGTAACTTTATCCTTCTTCTCTCAGTCATCTGCAACACAGAATACAGGCATTTGCCTGTACATTGAATTTTAGGATGTATGCTTTTTTCACTTATAACTGAATGTAATTCTCTGATTTTGCATTTAAATAAGGAGAGTTATTGTGACTTCTTCAAGGTTTACATCCATGGTGAGGATTTCTTAGAGAAACTGTTAAATACATTTCTGCTGAGGTAGAGGGATGATAAAAGGGACATGTTGCTATGCAGTTTATTATCTCAGTTTTTCAATAGACTTCCTGTTCCTCAAAGTCCAGAAAATGTTGAAATTGGCAAGGCTCCCTGAGCTACTACTTTACAGTCGAAACCTGCTTACTCAACAACTATTCAAGCAACCCGGAGAGATTTTGTGCTTTTAATGTTTCAATAAATCTAGATCTGAACTTTTCAAGGGCATGCTGCATTGTTTTGACTCTAAAACAAAAGAATTGAGATTGAAACTACTGCTATCAATAGTTTTATGTTTTCATTTTTACATATGCAATGCATCGAAGGTCTCAGCACCTACACAGAATGGAGCGCCTCTCATTTTGAAGGTCTCCCTGTTGTTTATGAAGTGTGGCATTGTCCTTAAACCAAAAATAGGTCATTGTTGGAGAATACACAATAAATAAGGAATGCCACTATATATATATATATATATATATATATATATATATATATATATATATATATATATATATATATATATATATATGTTAAATATTTATTCTACCAAAACTGTACACTGGTTGCATTCAAATGTTGAACAATATTTAGCTATGTCACATCATCTTAATGTTCTTAAACCATTCATAATCTATCAAATAATTCCTTATTTATCTCCAGTTCAGAATTTATTTTGAACCAGAACAAAATCAGATCAACACTTAATAATTAAGGAATATTATAAAAATCTAATATTTCACTCATGAATACTTAAACAAAAGAGATACACAAACATACATCTAGCAAGCGAACACTAGACAAATAATCTACAAAGTTCTACTTATATGATAGGATAGGAAAATACCACATCATAAAATTCTAAAACTGATCAAGAAAGGGTTTCTTTTGATCATGTTCTAAATTCTAATCCTCAATCTTATCTTAAGAAGGGAGGGGAAAAAAAGCAAACGGAATTAGAATCAGACTTTATCTGTCAACATGCAGCGTCAAAATGGCCACAGTAACACAAAAAAATGGTGTCTTAATGAACACAGACATTGGGTGTGCAGCTTTCATCATGGAATCTCCAACATATGTCTATGTAGGCTTTAGAGGTATTCGGGTTTCAGCTGCAGCAGCGGTTCTGTCTTATAAAAGTCACTCTTAGACAAACAGGTGGTTCTGTTCCCTTCAGGTTAAAGCCAGTAAGGTACGTCTTCTTGATAGATTCTAAAGTGTGTTCTGAGTCTTCAAACTCTTGTGGAAGAATGTGTGTCTGGGGGAAACTTGTTATATGGGACTGATCAACCAATGAGGCGCAGACTTGGGGATGAGTTATTTCATTAAGGAGTGTATTCTATTATTCCTTTCAGACAAATGAGAAACTTCTCAGTTCCAGCCATAATAGGTGTCATATGACCGAGGCCGTTTCGCAGTTCAACCATTTAAGACATTAAAATCTTTTACTGACGCATTCAAAGTGTTACCCATGAAAAATCAATATAGAAATCTACAGTTAATTTTTCATTATTTCAAAGCTGTATTAGGTTCTAAACAAGCAAAAAAAAGATTATTAGTTTAAATGTGTGGCAGAGCGGGCTCCCCTCATGCGGAGGCTATAGTCCTTGTTGTGGTTGTCCCGAGTTCGACTCCCGACCTTGGAACCTTTGCCGCATGTCACCTCCCCTCTTCTCTGCCCCTTTCCTGTCTACATACTGTCACAAAAATTGAAAAAATAGCCTCTAGCAAAACAAACATTGAAAAGGTACTTAACAGGTACTGTTTGGCATTCAGATGAACACCTTGATCATAACAGCCTAGCAAGATCATTTGCTTTCCATATTTAGAGCCGGGTTCCCACCTGTGGGAATAATAACTTGTAACCCGACCGGTGGGTTCATGAGGATGTGGGAAGAAGCAATTATAATAGGTTAAAGTTCACATCTGAAAAAGGAAAGGACTCCGTACATAGGATTGTCACTAAAATGCATGTTTGCTATTTTATTAATCCATGACATGAAAATAAAATTCACAGAAATGTATCAAAACAAAAATTACTTGAAATTTTTTTATAGCCTCTGAAGTGACATCCTTTTTTATACATCACCAAGACATACAGTGAGTTGAGGCTTTTAAAATCTAAAGAGTTGTTATGGCCTGTCACTGGAAAGTGGACACTGAGCGATGACCATCATCCTTGAAAATGACAAGAAAAAGGCTTTCAGGATGATGAGTGGTTGATGTGACAAAGGTATTTCTGGCTAAGTGCCCCTTCTTTACCCAGCAAGGACAGGGGAAAGGACACTGGAAGTCCTCTATGCAACATCAGTTATGATTAGTTAGATTTAAAAAAATGTAAGATTTTGTAAGAAGTTAGAATTATCTGTCGCCAAAGTGAAAAGGGAAGTTTTTAGTCAGAAATTGTTATAAGATATCTTTTTAAGGATGTTTTTCTTTGACTACGTTAAAATCTTGTAAGAATTTGACATTATTTTAGTCATTTATATATGAGATTCAAAGTCAGAAACTTAAAAGGATACAATTAAGACCAAAGTTATTCATACCTCTGGACAACTTAGGTTTAAAATAATCTTTGAATTTGATCTCTGAATTTATGATTTTTGAAGTCAACTTTTCTTTAAACTTTAACATGGTCATAGCGTTGCCTTGTTTTCTATCTACTTCTGTTAGAAAATGCTACAAACCTCCAATCACATCACCAATGCAGAGGGTTCTTGGACATCATGAATACTAAATGATGATTGGCTAATAAAACTGACCGACCAGGACAGATCACTATATGACAGGATGGACTCTCTGAAAGAATCTTTTTTCCTTCAGATTTTGAAGTTATTCTGTGGTTACTGTTTATTCTTATATTCTAAATATAATATATATATATATATATATATATATATATATATATATATATATATATATATATATATATATATATATATATATATATATATATATGTGTGTGTGTGTGTGTGTGTATGTGTGTGTGTGTGTGTGTAATAGATAGATAGATAGACAGAATCCATCATTTTTTTCTCATTTAAAATCTATTTTCATATTATCTGAAGTCATTGGCAGGCAGACTGAACTTTAGAGTCTTATCATAGATCATCTGTATGACAGGATTACCTCTCTTAAATATTTATAATTTTAAATTTTAAGAGGTTCTCTCTTTGTCTTTTTGATTTTCATTCTTCAAATGAACCCATTAGTGGACCAGACCCACCTGCGGGCCGTGGTGTGGTCTATTTAAGCTGCTTTGCAATTTCAGTGGCTGTATGTCTGGATGTAAATGTCCTGCGGAGATGACAGAGGTACACCTAAAAAAATTCTCTCATATTCTCACGTTCTGTCCCTTCACTGTTTCGGTCTTCTGCTCTTCTGTTTTCAGACCAGGAAACAGCTGTGCTCTAAATGTTTTTATATTCAGTATGTAGAAAATGAAAAAAATATATATATATTTTTAAATTTCAGTCTAGTTATTGCAGCAGCCCTAAAATTAACAACTGTATCAAATTTTTGGAGTGCAAGCTACAGAGCTTATCTTATCTGACTTTTTAAAGTAAATTGAAAATGAATAATCAGTTGTTATTTCACATTTGTGTTGATGCTGTGTTGAGCTCTGTTACATAAATCTACCTTTAGGCTCTCTATCAGCTACAACTGTCTTTAAGCAATGTTCTGTGCACTATATGGATTCAAACTTGATCTGAATGATAATTAAACAAAACTTATGATCTTCTGCGATTCAAAAATAAAAGTCTTGAATCTTCCAGCTGTTATTACACTGAAACTGAACCATTTGAAAACAAATACTCAGAAATTCTGACTGATGAGTCTCTCATGTGCAACTGTGGGTTAAAAGGCTGAGGTTAAAACTCGGTTTCTTCTTTAAGCCTGAGCTTTCATTTTATGCCATTTTTAGGCCAAAGACCATTTTTATTTGCATGTTTTACAATGTGAAGTGTATCTTTGTAATGATACCTTCATGCCCTTATTGCTATCTACCATGGCCCCTGAAGTCCATTAGAAACTTTATACCTCTTATTTCACAGCTGCTGTCTCTGCTTCCAAGATTTGTTCTTTTAACTATAATCTGCATAAGAGCAATAATTTGTGACTAATCCCAAAAAACTTTTCAATGTTACTGTATGCCCATAAAACAAATTAATACACATTCTGTAGGTGCATTTCAATAAATTAGAAAGTCACCAAACAGTTAATTTCTTTTTGTAATTTATTTCAAAAAGTGAAATTCATATACAGAATTATTACATGCAGAGTATTTCTCTCACAGGTTTTTTGGTATTTCAAATGGCTTCTGATGCTTTGCACTCCAACAAAGTTCCCAGAGCCTTTAGAAGAGAAAGTGGCACATAGCATGACAGTGCCTGCATCATACCCAACATTGGGCATGACTTCCATCCAGGATCTTTGTTGATGAAAAGCTCAGTCACATTGTTACAGTTAAAAGCCATGCAGACTTTAACTGTACATGTGACACCTGATTTCACTGTACCATGTGATGGTACAGTGACATCCAGAAATTCACATAAACTGAATAAAAAGACATATTTACCTTTTTTCTGACTGTTTTTGGTTAAATCAGACCAAACTTCTTTTGTTTTAGGTCAGTTAGAATTACCAAAGTAATTTCTATTTGCTAAATGGCACAATAATGAGAGAGACTATGGAAGAGATTTATTTATTAATGACTTCACAATCAGACATTTACATACATTTCCTCAGTATCTGGTAGCATTGCCTTTGAACTTTATAACTTGGGTCAAAGGAAGGTTTCCTTCCAAAAGCTTCTGACAATAGGTTGCTGGAGTTCTGACCCATTCCTCCTGACAGAACTGGTGGAACTGGGTCAGGTTTGTTGGCTGCCTCACTTTCACATGCCTTTACAGATCTGCCCAAAAATTCTCGATGGGACTGATATCAGGCCTTTATCATAGCCCATCAAAACATTGATTTTGTTGTCCTTAAGTTGTAAACACTTTGGCTGTATGCTTAGGGTAATTATCCATTGGGAGACCTATTTGTGTCTGAGCTTTAACTTCCTGGCTGATGTCTTTAGATGTTTCAGTATTTCTATATCATGCTCTTTATGTCTCTAAAAATGAGTCTTTGTCCCTGTGTTGTCTTTATCCTGGCTCTGAGGCTGCAACAATGATGAGAAACAGATGAGCTTTTCCAAATACAGAAATAATTTTATTTTCCAAAAAAAAGATCAAATTTTGTGGAATGTGGAAGTCGTCACCAAAGTCCGCCTACAAGGATGTGTAAGCAACAAACACAGCTGCCTGGACCAACCAGGTCAACGAGGAAACAAAAAGTAGGGCTATGGCCGTCTGGAAGGAAGATTTTTAATGTCAACCCAGGTGTAGCTCAATCATCTGACTAGCCAACCAGCTGGCTAACTGTAAAAGAAAAATAAAACAAAGGCAAACAGCAAGTGGACTGGAGGGATCCTCACAGTGTGCATTTTCAAACTGCAATCTGGCTTTTTTATGTTTCTTTTGGATTAATGGTTTCCTCCTTGCTGAGTGGCCTTTTAGTCCATCTTTGTACAGGAGATGTTTCACTCTGGATAATGACAGTGTCTTACCAGCTTCAGCTAGCATCTTCCCAAGGTCTGGCTTTTGTTCTGGGGTTGATTTGCACCTTTTGGACCAAAACACGTTTATCTTTGGGACACAGAGCTCCTTCCTGAGCTGTATGATGGTTGGACATTCCAGTCATGTCTAATCTTGCATGTAATTGAACAGATGAACATGACATCTACAAGCATCTGGAAATTGTTCCCAAGGATGAACCAGAGTTGTGCAGCTCCACAGTTCTCTTCCTGACATCTTGTCTAATTTTTCTTGACTTTCCCATTGTGTCAGACAAGAAAGCAGTGTGTTCCAGGTGTGGCCTTGAAGTATACATCCACAGGTGTACCTCCAATGTGGGCTTTTCCTCATTGTTTCATGTGCATTTACTCCTGTCTAGACTGTCTAGACTTTTCACATGCATGAAGAAAAAGGTTCTTAATCACTTTCAGTTAGTCCAAAACTCCAAAACTGCATCAGGATTCTCAATGGAAACAAACAGAAGAGCTCAAATCAGTCTTGTTGATGCACTGGTGACCTGTTCATTTTACAATTCACTTTAATATGCCAACCTTTACTTTCAGGGTCCTGTATGGTCAATATCTGTCCCAAATATATATATATATATATATATATATATATATATATATATATATATATATATATATATATATATATATATATATATATACATATGTGTGTATATATATATATGTATGTATGTGTGTGTATATATATATATATATATATATATATATAAAAAATTCCCTTCTCACCCTCCACGGGTGGTCTTTCCCAACCTCTGAGCTCGGGTCCTCTACCAGAGGCCTGGGAGCTTGAGGGTTCTGCGTAGTATCTTGGCTGTGCCGAGAACTGCGCATTTCTGGACTGAGATGTCTGATGTTGTTCCTGGGATCTGTTTTAGCCACTGCTCCAGCTTGGGGGTGACTGCCCCGAGGGCCCCGATGACCACAGGCACCACTGTGGTCTTCACCTTCCAGGCCTTCTCCAGTTCCTCTCTGAGGCCCTGGTATTTCTCCAGTTTCTCGTGTTCCTTTTTCCTGATGTTGCAATCGCTTGGTATTGCTACATCCACCACAACGGCTTTCCTCTGTTGTTTATCCACCACCACGATGTCCGGTTGGTTCGCCATTACCATTTTGTCTGTCTGGATCTGGAAGTCCCACAGGATCTTAGCTCGGTCATTCTCCACCACCTTTGGGGGTGTGCCCCACTTTGATCTCGGGGCTTCCAGTCCATATCCTGCACAGATGTTTCTGTACACTATGCCCGCCACTTGGTTATGACGTTCCATGTACGCTTTCCCTGCCAGCATCTTGCACCCTGCTGTTATGTGTTGGACTGTCTCAGGGGCCTCCTTGCACAATCTACACCTTGGATCTTGTCTGGTGTGGTAGATCTGAGCCTCTATTGCTCTGGTGTTTAGGGCCTGTTCCTGTGCAGCCAGGATGAGTGCCTCTGTGCTGTCCTTGAGTCCAGCTTTTTCCAGCCATTGGTAGGATTTCCTGATATCAGCCACTTCAGTTATTTGTCGGTGGTACATCCCATGTAGGGGCTTATCCTCCCATGATGGTTCCTCCAGCACCTCATCCTCTGGTCCCCATTGTTTGAGACATTCGCTGAGCACATCGTCGGTTGAGGCTTTGACCTTGATGTATTTATGGATCTTGGATGTTTCATCCTGGACAGTGGCTCTCACACTCACTAGTCCTCTGCCTCCATCCTTACGGCTCGCGTATAGTCTCAGGATGCTGGATTTAGGGTGGAACCCTCCATGCATGGTTAGTAGTTTCCGAGTTTTAACATCCATGGTCTTTATCTCTTCCTTTGGCCAGCTTATTATTCCTGCAGGGTATCTGATTACTGGCAAGGCATAGCTGTTTATCGCACGGATCTTGTTCTTGCCGTTGAGCTGGCTTCTCAGGACTTGCCTTACTCGTTGGAGGTATTTGGCCGTGGCTCCTTTCCTTGTGACCTCATCGAGGCTGCCATTTGCTTGTGGTATTCCCAGGTACTTGTAACTGTCCTCAATGTCTGCTATTGTTCCCTCTGGGAGTGAGACCCCTTCTGTGTGGATGACCTTCCCTCTCTGTGTAACCATCCGACCACACTTCTCTAGTCCGAATGACATCCCAATGTCAGTGCTGTAGATCCTGGTGGTGTGGATCAGTGAGTCGATGTCTCGTTTGCTCTTAGCGTACAGCTTGATGTCATCCATGTAGAGGAGGTGAATGGCTCCGTTCTTGAGTCGGTATCCGTAGCCAGTCTTGTTGATGACTTGGCTGAGGGGGTTCAGACCTATGCAGAACAGCAGTGGGGACAGAGCGTCTCCTTGGTATATGCCACATTTGATGGACACTTGTGCAATTGGCTTGTAGTTGGCTTCAAGGGTGGTTTTCCACATCCCCATCGAGGCTGCAATGAAGGCTCTTAGAGTCCTGTTGATGTTGTACATCTCTAAGCATTCAATGATCCAAGTGTGTGGCATTGAGTCATAGGCTTTCTTGTAATCAATCCAAGCCGTGCACAGGTTGGTGTGTCGGGTTTTGCAGTCTCGGGCGACTGTTTGGTCTACCAGGAGTTGGTGTTTGGCTCCTCTGGTATTTATGCCGATGCCCTTCTGTGCTGTACTCATGTATTTATCCATGTGCCCACTTATCTTAGCTGCTATGATGCCTGACATGAGCTTCCATGTAGAGAGACAGGTTATTGGCCGATAGTTGGATGGGACCGAACCCTTTGAGGGATCCTTCTGGATCAGGATTGTGCGCCCTTCAGTTAACCATTCAGGGTGAGTCCCACTTTGTAGCAGCTGGTTCATTTGAGCTGCCAGTCGCTCATGGAGGGCAGTGAGTTTCTTTAGCCAGTAGGCATGGATCATGTCAGGACCTGGTGCTGTCCAGTTTTTCATACCTGAGACTCTTTCTTGGACATCTGCCACTGTGATAGTTACTGGGGCTTGCTCAGGGAGGTTGCTGTGGTCATCTCGTAGAGAGATTAGCCACTGTGCATTGCTGTTGTGGGTCGCCTCCCTTTCCCATATGCCTTTCCAGTACTGTTGGGTCTCCAGCCTTGGTGGGTCTGCTCTGTTGTTATTACCCTGCCATTGAGAGTACACTTTAGCTGGTTGGGTGGAGAAGAGCCGGTTAATCCTCCTGGCTTCATTTTCTCTCGTGTACCTCTTTAGGCGACTGGCCAAGGCTTGGAGCCTTTGTTTGGCAGTTTCGAGCGCTTCAGGTATGGGCATCTGGCTGTACCGCTTGGGTACTGGTCTTTTGATTGCACCTCTTTGGAGCTCTGACAATTGGCTCACTTCCCTCCTTGTTACCTTGATTTTAGCCTCTAACCGTCTTTTCCATGGTGGGTATTGAATCTCATGGTTGCTCCTATAGCCGAGCATCTCAAGGATCACTGATGCTGAGTTGTACACCAGCTCATTGGTTTCCGTTATGGTGTTGGTAGGGATCGTTCTCAATGCTGCATTCACATCTTCAATGAGACTTTCTGATGGTACTTCACTCAGCCGTTGTAATTGGCATCGGGATTGCCTGGTGTTCATTCGGGCCATGATCCTACCTCTCAGGTCAGTTGCTGCCTCGTTCAGCTGTGATGGTTCGTTCATTATTGGGGCTGCATACCCAATCTGCGGGTGGCTCCCCCTTGCCGTAGCATTTGTGTTGTACCTCGTCTATCTCAAGTTGTGACAGCATTTGCCGTTTGCGGATGTTGGAACACTGAGCTACTAGTTGTTTGGCAGTTAGTGTTGAATGGGGATGTCGACGTAACCATTCCTCCCGCATTCTTTGCATGTAACCCCTCTGACTAGGGTTACTTGAGTAGTAGCATTCCAACAGATCCAAGTTTTCACCTCTCGCCCAATTCCGTCTTGTTCCAGTAACCCATTTTTCGTGAAGGTGCCCTGGTTCCCCAGCACCTGACGCAGACCTTGTTTGGCCGGGCGACGTCTGAGCCGGCATGGCGTGTATTCCTTTGTCACTCATCATGAGGTAGGCAGTAGCGCGAAGGATCTTGCCTAAGGACCCACACTGGATATCTCAACCAAGCGACCCGGCCTGGATTCGAACCCCGGTCTCCCGGGTGAAGGTCGGGTGACTTACCCATTGAGCTACCCAGCCGCTCTAATGTTTGTGATTGAGCCGGTCCAGCTTGCGCGAACTTCAAAGATCTGTCTGAGCGCCGCATTCCTTCGCTGCGTTCCCATCCAGGCAGACGCGGCACTGTCAGTTTTTTTTTTTATATATATATATATATATATATATATATATATATATATATATATATATATATATATATATATACACATATATAAAGGTAGAGAGGTTGAGAGATCCATGCCCATTTTTCTAAGAAAGTGATAAGTGATAAGTGTATCTTGACAAAATCTAAATAGAAGTGTCTGAGAGAAAACAAGAAACCATTGAAGTCAGTGGTTGAGGTTCAGATGTCCCAGAGCTGTGAATTAGTCTGATAGATGGCGCTCAGCCTGACAGAGTGACACAGTGACTGAATCACTGAAAAGAAGGTTAGGGTTGATTAAAAGAAAAATCTTGACTGTCACACTGCTTCTGATTAAGGTTTTTTTTTCCCCTTCTTTTCTGCTGTATGGGAAAAGTACTTTCACACTTGGTTAGAGAGAGTTCTTAGTGATGGCAAGGAAGTAAAAATCTACGTAATCCCAATTAACCTTCAACAAGCCCTGACAAAAAAACTATTCTACCGTTGCAGGACGTTTTGTTCTTTTGCCTCAAACATTGTTTTGTTTTTTTTAACAGTATCTATTTTGTAAATTTCTCCTAAATTAATAAATAAAACTGTGGTAAATAATGGCATACTCTTAGACTAAGTGGAGAAAGAATATAATAAAATGATAGTTGACACTTTGTTGCTTTTTTCCAAATGTGTCAGAAAGAAAAGTTGAAAGATTTCTAAAGAGGTGAAGATGACAACAAGCAGAGAAAATGACAAACATCAGAAAAAATACACTAATAAATATATAAAAGTAAAAGCAGGTTTAATAATTAAGAATTTATTTGCTGCTGACACATGCTTCATTGTGTGTTCATGTAATCATGTAGTTGTGCTTGTGTTGATGTATGTATGTTGTGTATGCATGTCTGCATGTTCCTGTATGTGTGTGTGCAAAGAAGTGGAGATAAAAGGTGTCTGAAACTAAAGTGTGGAGGTTGTTGCAAAGGGACAGAGGTGTAAGGCAGCCTTTATTAAACCTGAAAGCAGAACTCGGAAGTCTGCAGAGAAAAACGTGGAGCAGACCTTGCTTATGTCTTTCATGAATAGTTTTGCTTCAATGGCAATATTTGTTATCTTACTATCCAAAGAAATCATTTTCACCAAACCTGCTTTTGACTAATGGTTTGAGAAAAAATATCAGTGTACACCCGTGGATTTACTGTGGCGGTAATGACTGCCATCTTCCCTGGATGGGAAGATGATAACAATATTATAGATGACTGTGAATTTTATTTCTGGAAGTCTGAAGTCTGAATATCACCTTCATCAGCCACTTTTAAAAAACATATTTGTCATTCCTCTCTTCTTTCATATTAGTTTAGTCCATGCTCTTAGAACTGGTTCCGCGTATTAAAGTGAATGTTTTACATTTGAGACCATGTATATATCTGAGACTCTTACTACGAACTAAGACAGGAAGTTGTCGGTATTCATTTATTGTCAAGTTGTATGATAGAGTCACCTAATTAAGACTGCACATCAAACCAACCAACAACACTTAGATCAGCATAGATATGAACTGTAAGATTTTTAATTTTGTTTTTAAATTGTATTTCAGTTCAATCTCACGTTCAGGTGTTCTCAGTGTTTAGTAATTTCTTGTTCTGTTTAGTTGTTGTTATGCCAGTGTTTCTCCTGTGTTCACATTTAGTGAAAAACACTCACCTGTTCCTTGCTCCAACAAACAGTGTCCCAGTATTTAAGCTTGTCGTTTTCAACCATTCCCCAATGGGTTATTCTATTGCTTAAGTGGCATCAACATTTGACTTTTGCAATTATTAACAACCATAATTAATAATTTATTGTTAATGAAATTATTAATGGGACTGAAATTTCTTTAGTTGAATCGGGGTACCAATTCCAGTATTCCTGGAATCATAAGTCAAACCTTAATCTGTCTCTTGTGAAGGAATGAATCCAGAACCACCAGCAGAAGAAACTTTACACAATGAGCAATAATCACTCACACGCTAACTTCTAATTAAGTCTGATAATTTTTTAACAAAATAGCTCAACTTTACAGCTGAATTTTCCCATAAATAACTACTGGCATGGAATCTAGCTACTGATGAAAAGATGAAAGGGATATAGATTGAATGATAAAATGGGGATGAAATCAGACTACTGAATAAACTATGATAAAATGAAATGGAATACTGAAAAATTACTTCAAAACTTATTGACTAATTAAACAAGAAATCAAAGGAAAAATAAGATCTTCAGAACCACAATACAGCACAAACAGTGTTATAAAACAGCATAGCCCCCCCTTCGGTGAGGGAGGAGGTGGGGGGTTAATGTCAGGTTCGACAGACAATGTCCAGATTCAGACCCATCCTCTGCTTTGGAATAAAGAGTCATGAAATGCCACAAACTGTAAGCTAGACAAAGAAACGTGGCTTTGGGCCATGTACGACTGTGAAATGGATATGTATGGGGAGATCAAGAAAAGAAAAGAAATGAGAATGAGAGACAAGAAGCAAGAGGCAGAGAGGGAGAAGAGATTGAAGGGACAGGGATGAGTTCGAGCAGTGCTGAATTCAATTATTCTGGATCCAGACAGTCTCTAACATGTGGCAATCTTAAACCAGTACAGCAACAAAATATCATAAGACTATCACAGCATATTATCAGCAAAGAATTAAGCAAACATGCAACAGAAAGATGATTAAAAATTCCCTTATTTTAAACACCTAATTCAGCCCATATAACAGAACGATCTTACTTTGAGCAGATCTTGGTTAAAGCAAATGTCTATAAATCCCCCCAAAAAAATGGATGAAAGAGAGAAAAAACTCATTCTTGTCTGGCAGGTGAGCTGGTGTCCCAGCTGGGGGCTCTCAGCTGAACCGGTAGTAATGGTGGTTGAAAAAACCAAACACCTTTTTGTCAATGAATGCAGAAGAACGTAGAAAATGGGACGCTCAAGTCACTTTTCTAAAAGTTCTCCAATTGACACTTCGAGGGTTTTAAAAGTCCTCTTTCCTGTCTAGCAGGTTAGAAGAAAACATGTGCAGAGCTGTTGAGTCTTTGTCAGAGGCTGACCCCAAAGACAAGGTTTTGGGATTCAGGTCTTGGTTCATAGTGTTGTCAGTTCTTATCTGATCAGCTCGGAGTTTTATTGCAGGGGGGGAGTTTTGGCAGTGATGTCTCCAGCAAAAAGAATGAATGCAATCTGATCAGTTCGTGAATAAAATGGTGTCCAACATGACTTTCAATAAAACCCATTCTACAGAATCTTCCCTACAACCTGCCTGTACTTGGCTCCTTGAGCTCTCCTCAACAGAGTAATTACCACGTTTCCAGCAAAAGAAGAAATTGACAGAAACAGACAGTATACTTGTGTCAACTTGTTTGTCTCTTGCTGAACAAACTGGATGGTTGAGCATTGTCTTTAATACAGGTAACTTATTTATTTTACTGCAGACCACATCAGTTACAGTCAGCCATCATTCCTAACCAGGTGTCACACTAATATTGTCCCAGTGGAACTTATAATTTCGCAATGAACAGAGTTCTGTGCAGCTCAGTTTGAGATTTATGAAACTATTCTATTTATGAAAAAAGGTAAAGCTCATCTTATTCTCATAATGTATTCTCTTGAGAGCTGGATGTATCATCACCCTACTAATGGCTACATCTGACTTGTCAGGGCCGTGCTCTCTGACACTCAGGAGCCTGCAGCTGATCATCAAGGTCTTTCAACTTTGATCATGAATACCAACATTGTTGAAGTAATGGTGTGCAACTTCCCGTTTTTTCTATATTTTAAAATACATGGGAATAACCTTGTTTAAGGTTCATATAATGCAAAGTCCCACTCCAAGTAAATACACACAACATTAACACCTTAAAGTAAAATATTCATAAACACGAATGTCTAATTTGATTCTTGCTTGTCTTTCTGCTCATAAAGGAAGAAAAACCCCAGAAAAACGCTGTGTAATTACTCATATAAACACATAAAAGGGCCTAGCTAGATTCTTTTTGCAGTAAGTTTGAAGATTAACTGTGCTTCCAGACTTGCCACTTTCAAGTCCAAATAAAACAGCTGATTTTGTGAAAGGCAGATGACTTGCTCACTTCAAACAAATTTTTCCTTTGAAGAGAATAGAGGGTTTTCAAGTTGGGGAGAAACTCAAAAGTCCTTTATAAGAGTAAGCTCCTTTAAAGAGACCACAGCATATTTTAAGTTCTGTGTAGAGCAACTCTTTCATTTAACGAAGTAACCAGCAACATGCAGTAGTGAGTCATCTTCTTCTGCAACTGTAATTAAAGATGGCTAAAGAACTGAACTGGAGTATCATATCAGAAGTCTTGCTGCTGTGAAACAGAATTTGGCAACAGTTTCAAGTAGACTAGCTGTTGTCCTCAAAAGATTAATGTTTATAGAACATTTTTACAAAAGTCTGCAAAAAAAAAAGTACAAGTGGAAAAATAAGTACTTAACAGCCACCTCGTTCGGCTTGGCATTTCTCTCTTTGCACTGTTTACAGCACAGGCAATTTCCAGTAAGCTTCATAGTGTCGAACTGGTGGATTACACACGTCATGGGCAAACGTTAGGGATTGGGTAACATTTAACACTTCAACAGAGTCCTCGCCTCCAGCAAGCAATTGTTTCTCAATCGCCGAAGGTCCAGGCAAAGCATAGAACCAGGGAATGGTTTTTACCAGGCTAAGCGTAACCTGATGTTGTGGCTAAATCTGATTTGCTGAGGTCACATCATTGTACAACACCGTGGTTCCCTGTGTTCAGAATTACTTATGAGCAAAAGCTAAACAGCTGCTTCATTTAAGCTTTACTATAGGAACAGTAGCTGTGGTGTTTATTTTATGCTTGCTATTTGGTATTCTTGTATTCTGTTCATTCTTAAGTTGTGGTATTTTTATCATCATAGTGTTTCAGCATGTTTATTGTGTTTTCTCATGTTTAGTTAGTTTCCCTCGTCTCAGATCTCATTTTCCCCCACCTCCTCCAGTCATGTGTTCCACTCTGCTGCAGTACATTCAGTTGATTACTCTCCACTGTTTACTCCACTAATCATTGTCCCATTATTTAAGGACTTGGCTTTCAATCAATCTTTGCAGTGGAAAATATCAGGATGTTATTGGAATCGTATGGATTATGATTAATCCAGATTTTTCTAAATTTTCTATATTT
Organism: Anableps anableps; assembly: GCA_014839685.1. NCBI lineage: Eukaryota > Metazoa > Chordata > Actinopteri > Cyprinodontiformes > Anablepidae > Anableps > Anableps anableps. Next base: position 23,360,493 of record CM026072.1, on the reverse strand, counting down.
TCTATTATTGTAATTTGCCCAAAATTTGTAGGGAGCTTAAGCATCTTAGTCACTAAACATCCAGCTAGTCAAATATACATTATAATTGTCATGGACAATATGAATGCATGGACATTGAAATGTGATATCTAGTCAACTATCACATGAAAGTGGTTCTTTGAGATTGCTATATTTCAAGCAATGATATTGAACATTTTTTAGTAAGCAGTTCATCCAGCTTTTGCCCACTTCCTGTTGGCCTTTGGGTCCCTCCAATCCTCGAAGCATGTAGTCTGATTTGCATCTCCCGAGAACTAGAAATGAAGCTCTTAAAACTCTTATTGGCTCATTTTATGGACCTGGCATAATACTTTTCTTAAATGCATTTTTTTGTATTATTTATTTAAAATATATGAATAATACCTAGCTTCCCATGTATTACAAAATACTATACATTTCACAATATCAAATACAAACTTAAGGAAGCACAATAATTATGGACACCTGTAATCAAGAAAAATAGCTGTCAAATTCAAAAAGGAGTGAGAAGAAAGCATAGCTTATTGTCACTCACCCCTTTGTTTAACTAAAATAATTATACATACCCACATGTACATATATACCTACATACAAACACTCATATACAAATACACATGCCTACACATAAATACATACATATATACACATGCCCACATATTTGCACACATATCCTTAAATAAACATAGATATGTATTTATACATCTACATAGGCTTCTCTATCTATCAACGCCATCTCAATTAGGGACTGACACGCTTTTTTCCTTTACACATATCATTGAAATATCATATAAACAATTTGGGGGCCAATACTGACCCCTGGTCTGGGGAACACCACTGTCAATGTCCAAATATCCAGAACAGTGATTGCCCAACTTTCTTGTTCCTGTCCATTTAAATAACTCTTTACCCAGTCTAATACCAATCCCCTCATCCCATATTTTTCCAATTTATTAAATAACATGTTATGATTAATTGTGTCAAATACTTTTTTAAGATCAATGAATACTCCTTACATGTTTTTTGTTGTCTATTGCAGCCATGATTTCCTCAATTGACTCCATTATTGCTTGTGAAGTCGTTCTATTTGCCCAAAAACCACACTGACTCTCTAAAAGTAACTGATGTTTGCCAAAAAATGTCTCCATTCGGTTATTAAAGAGGTTTTCTCAAATTTTTGAGAATTGCAGCAATATTAAGACAGGTCTATATTTGTAAAGTTGTCCTTCCTCCCAGTTTTGTGAATTGGGATGACTTTGGCTGTTTTCATCAGTTTGGGAAATGTACTGAGTTGAAATGACAAATTGCAAATTTGTGCTAGTGGCTTCGACATTCCCTCAATGACCTGTTCAACCAGAAATCATTTCCATTACAGTCTGTAGATGTTTTATTATTGCACTTTTTTCAATTTTGATAATATGCAATATTTCATAATAATACAATATTTCATAATAACTTAAGTCTGTTATATTTCAGTTAAGTTTATCTATATGTATACAGATACATCTCAGAAAATTGGAACATTCTTCCTGATGAGGCTCATTTGTCAGATTAAAATACATTTTGAAAATAACAATCTATGAGCATAATTTTCATTAAACCCAGATTTTTGTATCAAAAATGTTTATTGGTCTGATATAATATTCTAATCTAAGAAATTAAATGTGTTTTCACTAGCTTTAAGTAGAAATCATAATAAATAGAAAGAATGGCTTGGAAACATCAGTCTGTGCGTAATTAATGTATATAATGTCAACTGAGTCACTGAAATAAATTGACTTTTCAAGAATATTCTAATTAATTGAGATGCACCTATATATCCAATTCACAGCAAACGTTATCTTAAGGTCCTCTGCAAGATAAGCAGGTCCAGTCATATTAAACTATATAATATCTGGTTTGGTCCAAATTTAATTAAAATCTTATTAATCCCAGTACTGTCTAATCTCTCTGAGACAATAGATTGCATTGCATACAGTCTAATTCAAGCCTTATTATAGTGCAGTATACAAAGTTGGTTAATATCTGACCAGTTGATAAAGAAAAAAACCTTTTGAAGCCCAGCCAGTTGGATCATCATGTAAAGTACCTATAACAAATGGCCTTAGCTTCCAGTGACATGGCAATTTAGTTTAGTTATTTTTACCTAAAAAGAAATCTGCAACAACACTGTCTTTGGGATTTCATTCAGAAACACTGTAATACCTGCATGGCACCAACTGTTGATAGTGATGTCAATATTAACTGCAATAAAATACAGAATATGATCCAGAGCATAGCTAAAGCAATTCTTGGCTCAAGATTCTCCCCCAAAAAAACTCTATCCCATAGTATTTTCTAAAGTGTTTCCATTTTCTACTCCACTATTAACTTGTTCAGCTTACATTTGAAGTTTTATGAAAGCAAGAGTCTGGACAAAGAGAGACAGACGTAGGAATAAAACTTTACACTGTAAAAAACAAAAAACAAAACAAAACATATACCTTTTTGACATGGTCTCTAGCTTTAACAGTAATGGTGGACGTGTACAAAATGAACCTTTCTGCCACTGTGTTTAAAATCTTTGCCTATCCATTCCTTATGAATGCACCATAAAGACTTTCTCAAAATTCTTAGTTTTTATAGTACAAAAAAAATAAAAATAGTTTGCCTGTGGATGGGAGTGAAAAAAACAGAGAAAAAACTTTGCAAAATATATAGGTAAGAGTGGAGAGAGCCTGATTTAGGCATGCTGCACCCCATGATAAAAATGTGTGAAAAGGCTTACAATAAATTCATCTTTTTTGCTTTAAATAGAAATGTGGAAGCAACAGCATCATTTATGGTGTTTTTTTTGACTGCATGTTTAATTGCTTTTCCTTCCAGCTCCCTCTCTAAAAACTCCTCAAATTTGTTTCATGGCTTTATTTCTTGGTGCTCTTTTATGTCTGCTTTAATCACCCAAGTCTTTTCAGGGGATTAAAGAGGACATAAAGGGACAAAGTAAAATGTTTAATTTACAAACAGCAACAACAATCACTATTCTCCACATTAAAGTGAACATATCTTAGGGCTAAAGTGCAGATTGAATGTGAAATGGTGAAATAAGATTCTGGGGACACCTAACCAAACAGTGAGACAAACCTAGCTATAGAGGTATTGGGTAATTTTAACTTTGATTAACTCCTGATTCTTTAATGATATAGACAGGCACTGCTAGATAACTGATCAGCCAAACAACAACCAAAAAACAACAACAACCAGTTCATTAATTAGGAATGGAGTATTGCAGATCAATAAAATCTAGTTGGAAATTTAAGCTCATATGACGTCACAAATGTTAACTGGATTCTCTTCGGTTATCCAAACTTAAAGGTCTGTGGTAAGAAATCAAAGGTGCAATGTTTATGTCGTGAATGCTGCAGACAGTAAGCAAAAAACTAAAGATGTTAACTCTGATAATCAAGAAAAGTTTGCCTTAATGTCAAAAACTGTTAGACAAATATTTTTTAAAAGCTCAGCTGTGTGTGAGCACTGCAACTATACTAAGCATTAAAACTGAACATGTATTTTTCAAATGACCAGCAACAAACACAACATTTTATAAATTAAAACAGAAATGTTGAAAATATCGATGAAAATGAGAAAAGAATAACAAAACTGATTTCTTTTGTTTGTTGTTTTCCCTTTAAAGGTTTGTGTGTGGGTTTATGAACATGTAATCAAAGGCTATACTTTTTAAAATTTCTGTTGTGATTTTTGTTTTGTTGCAAAAATGTTTTTGAAATGATTTACAAAATGATGTGTTTTTGGTTTTCCTTTTGTTTTGCATCTTGAAGACTTGTAAAGGGGTTATATATTTTCCAACCACAATGTAAGTTGTCTTAGTACAGCAATGCACCTTGTGATGAATTCAAATTAGATGTTCTCCTCCATTGTTTTTAAAAGAGATGAATCTCAAAACATTAAATAATAATAAAATATGTTCATTTCAGTAATTCAACTGAAAAGGTGACCTTATAGATTATATGTAGTTATTGAACATAGTGTGATATATTTCAAATGTTTATTTCTGTTTATTTTGATTGTCGTTTTCTTCTAACCAAGCAAAAGATGCTTCTGAAATCTCTGGTTCAGAAAAGGTATACCATGAGGAATGTGACTGTTGTAACTAATGTCAAAGGTGCATGTTTGTGGTGGTTCTTGAAGCTCTGACTCCAACTACAGTCAATGGGTTGAATGGGTTTTGCTTCACAATCTTCAAAAGATTGAAGTTTATGAACCTTTTTTGACCAAGCTTTTTCCTTCTACTGAACTTCCCTTCCATATGCTTGACTCTTCAGAGTCCTGTATCTTCTTTAGCAATGACCTTTTGACTCCTATCCTTGTGGAGGGTGTCAGCGGCTGTCTCTTAGACAAGTCAGCAGTTTCATAATTACTGTTCAGGCCATATCATATGATTTCTGTGATAAAAATCTTTCTTTTTCATTGCTCTTATTGACATTTTTTTAGAAAAACTTTCATTAGCTGCCATTAGGCTTTCATGAGCTGTAGACCTTAAGCATCAAAATGCACAGAAATAAAGATTTGAAATTTCACTGTGTATATTCAGTCTGATTGAGTTTCACTTTTTTAAACTGAATTACTATAATAAATTATCTTTTTGATACTATTTTAATTTCCATGGATAAGATGGGTTCCAAAACCATAATTTTAATTAACAAGTCTTCACCAAGATGTGTTGTGCCTGTACTTTGTGCTAATGTTTTGAACCTTAGCTCAAAACTCGTTTAGATGCTGTTTTAGTTGGAAGGCTGATTTTGTGTGTCCACAGTTAAAAAGCTATTAGCCTGGAGCCAAAATGTTTTCCTCTGCTTAGTCAGTCAGTATGGGAAACACAGCATTGGGAAGGCTCTGGTCATTCTCACTGTAAAGCAGCCTGATATAATTTTGGCTCATACATTTCTTTTGGTTAGAAAATAAAAGAATATCATGAAGTAGCTTTTGATGAGAACATCTTTCTCCAACTAATATTATTGTTGAAATCTGGATGTTGTGAAACATTTGTGACTGTGGAAAAGTTCACTCTGTGTCTATCACTCCACAGTCACCGCCTAAAATCTCAGTTGATGATAGCACAGATGGTAGTATAGTCGGAACGCATATACATAGTCAATATAAATGCATTAAACCAAGTGACAGAGAAAAAGAGCAGATGCTATATTAATTTACTCACTGTTAATCCAATTCTCTGCGGCATGCCACACTTTCCCGTTTCTCTTCTGAAAGCTCACTGAATTGGTATTCTTCTTCAGGCACAACTTCCTGTGGTAAATATTTATGGAGGGGACTGGCATGAGGTGATAAGGAGAAGGGGTTCGCTCATGATAAAACAGAGGTATTTAAACAGAATATTTAATGATGCACTGGTTTCTATCTATGAGACAATAACATCTCAGAGCTTTAAAAGGAATTTCTTGAAGATTTTTGGTAAAGGTCAAAGAGGCTTTCTGGAAACTTTTCTTCAGCCCCAGAGCAATGTGCTGTGCAGTGACTGTTTTTACTGGGGCATTACAATCATAACTGAAACTATAAAATGCAATACAGAGCTCTGTGGCCTGCAAGATTAAAATACAAAGCTATCTGAATCCACACAAAATGCAAAAACTAAACTTGAGGTTTTATTTTTGCTGCATAGCTGAATTAGAAATATCAAACTCCTAAATGCTGCTAATCACATTTCTTTGTTTGCAGTATATATAATTTAAATGATGACTCTCCCGAACACTCAAGTACAATAAGCCTCATTAGGCCTTCGAGTAATATTATCTTACAAATGTAAAAGCTAAACGTAAATTCTTATGTAAAGGACAATAAAATTCACAACAAATCAGACGTTCTTTCAAAACTGAGTACAGTTGCTACTCAACTATATTTGCATTTTGTTTTCTTTAATATCTTTAAGAGACATAAACTAAGGTGATAAAAGTACACAATCTGCTTTACACAGGAAATATTGATAACAGTAGTAATATCTAACATTTATTTTTTGTTTGTTGATTGAAACAAGTATAATTTATTAGAATAAACAGAGACTTTACAATTTGTTTTTGACACATGGGTGATAGATTTGCTTTCCCACTTTTAAAAATGGGGTTGCAGTTGCTCCATTTGATCCAAAGATCAACTGTCTACGATCACACTTTGGTCTCATCATTTCTTACCTTAGGGTACATTTTTTTGTTTATAATTTTATTGTTGTCCAAATTTTGGTTTTGTGGTTATCTCCTGTTTTATTCCTGCTGCCTTAACCACTTGTAACACATGAATCTATTATCTCTCTTTGATTTTACTTCTCTTTTTTGCTTTAGTTGTTTGCAATCCAAGATAAAACATATTGTCTTAAATAATTAAATAGATCAATCAATCCACAAAATAAATTCTTGCCTGTCCGCCAACGACTAGCAATATCTAGTAGTTTATATCTTATTCATTTGTATTTGTATTGTCAGCAATTACTGATATAATAACATCAAATCACTCTGACTGCTTTCAGTATAGGCTACAGCTTTTGAGTATTTTAGTTAAAGAATATTCTATTGAATAATCCTTAATTAAAAGAGTAACTGGATATACATGTGCCAGAGTGTATTCCCAAACTTTGTCTCCTTGAAAAACACTAAAATCTGCATCGAGTCTTCATGGAGTAGTTGAACTGGACCTAGATAGGATTATCTCCTCCTTCTGCATCTCCCTCAGCTCTGGATTCCCAAAGGGCTGCCTGCTGAGGCCCCTTCTGTGCACCACGCTAACTTATGAGTTTTTAGAAAAGAAACCAGGCTACATAGCATATTTCTCAATAAAACTCATAAGCTGTCTGACTAAAATGCATGACCTGAATGTTTCCCAGCTGCCTTTTTGAGATAAAAATGTTCTCAACATTTGTTGTAATTTGTAATTTCTCATGTATAAAACATTAAATAACGAAACAAAAATGCATTTTTCCTGTCCAGAGACCTTTAGATTTAGATCAAGCAAGACTTGGAAGGGATGTTACACATGCCAGATCACCCAAATTCCTAAGCTGTGTTAAGAGGTGACTTAAGAAATCAGTGTAACTCTATGTTTTTCAAAATGTCTGCAACAGCATGCACCCTGACTCTCCATGGTAATCCCCGCTGTACATGAAGATCATATTGGTATTCTCCATAAGTTTAAACAATCACTTTGGGGTGTAGCTCAGGGTTGCACAGATCCTAGACAGTTGGCTTATCCAACCGAGTCACCTCTTTGTTACCTCCATTCAAAGATGTTGTTGTACCACTGGTATCGATTCAAAGACATTTAATAGTATGAAAATGTCGTTGTGTTGCTGCTTCTTGCAGGTCAGCGTTACACTGTGCTCAGCTAACAGCTCTGCTGCCGACACTTCATCTCTACGCCTGCCGCATTCTGTGTGTCCTAACTTGGTCAGCTGGGCTGTCTTCTTATGGCTATAAGGATGGTTATGCAGCTTCACTCGACAAGAAGCCATGTATTATCTTCTGGGGATAACTGAAAGGTTATCCTAATATCCTAATTCATTGTAAAAAAGAATAAGCCTAATGCATGGAGTTGAAAATAAATACGATTTTCCTGGTACAAAAGAGGCTGTTTCTATCCTTCACATGGTAAACTTTTGAGCAGAAGAGCAGCTCTCACTTAAATACTACTCAGTATTGCTTAAGATACTCTGATTAGCTAAACCTAACAGAAAAACAATTTTTAAAGAGTAAATATCTCCTCTAACATGCCATCAAAAAGGTAAAACTCATATCCACTGCTTAAATATTCATGCTTAAAGTTCCCTTTATGATCGAAGTTGTTAAAAAATGACTGCATTAGGTTTTATGTTATTTTTGTAAATGAACGCCTGTCAATAATGGGAATATAATAATGCACAATTTATCATTTAGTAGGTGCTTTTTTGTTTTGTTGGGTCATATTTAGAAGACAACAGCCAAACCATGTACAATGAATTGAAGTACGCATTATGACTCTCCATGATAGTTGGCATGTAGGCTGCTTTTTTACTGGGACATGAGTGGAGGAACCAACTGAGAAATAGTTTAACCATTGGAAATATTGAGTATGAGACAGGATGAGCTTTTAAATCTTTTCAAAGGAGATACTTGGCAGCAAGGACCCCACTGTGACAGATGGCTGAGGGAGGTGAGGGAATAGAAAAGTACGGCAGATCAGACCTGACTCATGATTGAAGCACTGGAGGATGAGGGTTTTTGGAACTCAGGACGAAAACTGGGTGATGCAAGAAGGGATTTCAGGACTGAACCAAAACATGAATCATCTAACTTTAATGACACTTTGGAGGGTGTCGACCCTGGAGAGCTTTTCTAGGGGTTTGAACAAGTTAGCAAAAACATGAAGCATTCCATTATAGGCCTCTTGGTGAAGGACACTGTTATGCTTAATTTCACTCTCATGTTGAGCTTTATGATGAGATGGATTCATGGCGTCACATCTTGAACCTAGGTCGTTCTTATTTGCATGCAATTAAGAATTTAACTGAGCAAAGGACATGACTCTCTTATGCTGCATATGCTTATGGGGGACTAATTACAAATACAGGGAAGCTGCCTAAAGCCTCTTTCTGACCCTATTAATCTTTTATCATGTTGTGACTGTAAATACGTTTTCTTGGGGAGAACAACTCTCATGAAAGTGCCCTAATTATTAGGGGCTCAAATCACAGTGCCGCACACTTAGAAATGTGAAGAAGAGAAAGTCTAAAAAACTGATTTTGAATCATCTACTGAATAATTAAAGGAGATGGCTAACATGGGTTACAGGTTTTTCAGATTTTTTTTTTTTTTTTACATTACAACCACAAACTTCATTGTATTTTGAGGGAATTTTGTTGGTCAAAATACAACATTAAAACAAAGCAGTGCTTCATTTTCAAGTGGAAGGACAAATGTAATTCAGAGGTTTGTTGGGGAACATTAGAGAGCAAACAATATGATGAACAAAGAACACAGTAGGCAAGTCAGGGATAAAGCTGTGAAGAAGGTAAAAGTAGAGTTAGGATATGAAAAAATATAACAAGCTTTGAACATCTCACAGAGGACTGTTCCGTCATCTGCAAAGAGAATGGCACAGCTGCAAAGCTGTCTTGGATATGGGCATCTGCCTTAATTGACAGGTTGGGTAAGGAGAACATTAAGCTATCTTGAAGCCCACGGTAACTCTAGAGGAGCAGCAGAGATTTATAGCTCAGGTGGGAGAATCTGTTGACAGGACAACTTTTAGCTGTGAACTTCACAAATCTTGCCTTTGTGAAAGAGAACCATGAAAAAAAAACTATTGTTGACCACCAAAAGCACATGTTTCCACAAGCCATGTAAGAAGGTTCAGCTTTGTAGTTATAAAAAATAAATAAATAAAAGCGTGCACCCTTTTCAATGAAATTTCCAATTTTGAACTATTTGGCATTGGTCTTGCACATAAAACATCAATAAACCAAATTGAGGTTTGTGTTTGTTGCATGGCAACATGTGAAAAAGGTCAAGGGATGTTATAATATTTGCAAGAAAATCTACTTATCTAAAATCACAGCAGTTCAACTTTCATATTTCTTTTCTTTGAATTGGATTCGCTCCCTCTTGACAGGATGCTCGTGACCCGGGATCTTAATGAGCTTACTGCTTTGCCTGTTTTCTAACATCCAACATTTACCACCATCTGTTGAGCTTAAGTACAACCCACCCTCAAGTCCAAATCTCCTCACCTGATTTTCAAGTTGTGCTGCTCTTCTCCACTGTCCTCTTATCCTCTCATCCTCTTCAGGGAGTCTGTGCCTTTAGAGTGAAGGTTTGTAGATGGAAAGTGTCCAATCTTTATGGAACACTGGGTATTCAATCTTGTCTTCCTCTCCACCTCCTTGATGATCTCTGCAGTCCTCTTTAGCTTTATCTTTCAGACAGAAGCAACTATCTGCATCATCTCCCTCCCTCTGTAAATTGTTTTTCCACACCTCCAGTGACTTGTTACACGCTATCGAGATTTACTGAGTGATGCTTCAATGATTTTGTATCTCTTTGTTTAATCAAAAACAAACTAACACAGAGGGCAGAAGCATTAATGTTGTTTTCTCCACCTATGAGGAGCTGCTGTTTTGGTTTTGAGACACACAACACAGACCTCTTCATTTTCACAATCTAATCTGAAATGCTTGTGTATTCTTATGGAGTAGCATGTCTTAACAATAAAACTACATCATAACACACAGCATTAACCTCGCTGGGTTAGTCCTGCCCAGATTAAACAGCTGTAAAAGGTTTTTACATCATTACACAGTTTACTGAAGAACATTGTTACTTTACTAGCTGTCTAATATTTATTCATGTTATTACCAAGCCTCTAACATCCCCTGGTGCACAGGTCATGCATGACTTCATTTGTTTCAGAGTTCAGTGTTTCTGTTTTAAATGTGTGGGTTTTACAGCTGCATTTACAAGTAACAATAAATTAATTTAAGAATGTAGATGAAAGAGACTTCTGAAGTACACCCATTGATGCAGAAAACTAGCACGATTAAATTTGTTTCAAAGCAAAATTCTGTTTACTTTTTTAAGGACACACTAACATAACCAAATTTCTCCACAAGGCATACAATGAATAATGAGAAAAGCAAAAAGTAAATTAATAGATTAGAGTATCCACCACACAGTGGGTAAAATGAGTATTCAACACACTAATGTTTTTCTCAGTTGAATTATTTCTATTAAGACCATTAACATAAGATTTACACCTGATGTCAGCAACCCAAGTAATCAACACAAATAAAAAAAAGTCTAAGCACATTAGACCATAAATGAAGTTATGTGTAATATAGTTGAAAGGTACAGGGAATAAGTGTTTAACACTGGAAGTACGGTTGACAAAAAGGCATAGAAAGCCATGAAACCAACTGCTATGTGCAAATCAATATCAGCTGGTTTAATATTACGTGATGACTTTTTATTACTTAAGTGTAACATCGGGTGGTACGACTGGTAAAAACAAAGAGACCTTAACAAAAAAAAATCCAGCAAAAACTGGGAAAATATAGTCTGGTCAGATGATGCCAAAGCTGAACTCTTTGATGTCAATGCACACACACCAGGTTTAGATGGTTCTGCATCTCCATCTAAACCTGGTGTGTTTAGATGGGGGTGCAGAACCCCCATCTAAACACTGCAAAACACCATGCCTAAAATGAAGTTTTATGAGACATACTGCATATCAAGTACAACTCAAATGAAATATAAACAAACCTGTTAGTGGGGAAAATAAAAAAATAAAAAAGTGGATAACCTGACTAAGTGTGCATCCCCTTAAACAATGTTTTTGTTGAAGCACCTTTTAATACAATTTCCGATCTTTTCCGATGATGTCTTGAAGAAATTTTTCGTTCACACCCGTCTTAATGTGACTCAACCTAATTTCTGTATTAAATTCTCTAATCTGGCTCGTTTAGTTCAAAGCTTTAATTTTCCTCTTGTGAAGTTATTCTCTGGTTGATTTAATGGGCTGCTGTAAATTTCAGACTGTTTTTATTTCCTGACAATTAAGAACAGATGTGAATCTCATCTAACTAGAAATTTTGATATTATACTGATTCAGACAGACAGCAGAGAGAATAGGAGAACAATGAACCAATTTAAAGAAGTTAGCTAAGAGCAGAATGCAAATGTTATTTGAAAGCATTCAATACGCTAAATGAAGCATGACAATCTCTAACATTATTAAGCTGTTTTTTTTTTTTTTTTTTTTTTTTTTTTTTTTACAAGATGTTATATTAAAAAATGTGAAAAATTAATGTTATGTGGCAAATATTGAGAGGTAAAATATGACCAGAAATTTAATTCAGTTTTAACTTGTATGAACTCTAAACACATATTTACAACTTAAAGATTCTAAAAAATCTTAAAGACAGTCAATGTCATGGTTACCTAGATTGTTTTCTACAAACCAAATGAAAATGTGTCAGGCTTAATCTGCAGTATTATCCCCTATAAGATATCAGAGATGTAAGTGAATGGTTCCTTGGCTTTTGTCAGCTTTAGCTGAACCTCTGGGGATAAGAGCCCATTCCAGTGCTATCTGTTGGCTGGTCTGTATATCTTTATAGGAGGAAGATTTAGGCATGGGCTGGTAAGGGATTATAATAGTATGATAACCTTGGAAAAAATACTACATTTTTGCTGTACCACACTTTTGAAACATTTTGAAACAAAACGTTAAAAGTTGGTCAAGTTGACCTTATGAAGATGTTTAGTTAATTAGTTTTTTAAGTTGAAGTTATAATAGTGTTTTAGTTATTATTTATTGTGTGTTATTTTGATGCACATCCACATTTGCAGTGTGGGAGAATACAGAAGTCCATGTTGACGGTCCCTCTGCTTAAATCAGTTATTTCATATACTCGTAACACTCAACACCAATCAATTATTTTCAGCTAAAGATATTTTCAAAATCAAGGATTAGATTTTACTTCACTGTGACACCTTATCTGGGATGTGTTTTGAAGGATTATAAATCATAGGGATGGCATGACAATACATTTAAGCAGTTTTGAAAAGGTAACTAAATCTTTAAATACCTTTACTCCAAACTCTGGAAATCATTTTATTTATTTATCAAAATAATTCAAACAATTATTACTGATAGCCTACAGTAGTTCCATGTTTAAGGAAGACCTGATGACAGGCATTCAATATGGGAAAGTTAGTTTCATCACAAGTCATTAGCCTTGACTTGGAAATAAATGACTGTTGAACATCTCTGTTTATCATTTCATCATTTACACTTGCTCCTGCTTTACTACTGTCCACTTCAGTTTCCACAGGGGTTCTTGAAATATTTTTGACTGCATACTCCTCTCAAGTAATTTCTGTTTGGAACCAAGATTTTGATGTGCAGAAAGGCCTCGTCCTTTTGGTCATCTCTGTTTAGTTGATGCCAAAAAACTGAGTAAACCAGAATACCTTAAGTAGTGCCAGAAGAAAACCATGACCCTAAACAGTTGATTTTTAATATTTATTATTGGCATTGCCTTATTTTGTAATCCTAATTCAGGGTTGTGTCAAAGTGTTGTCATTCTGTTCTTTGCTCAGACACCTCTTTTTATTTTTCTGTTTACCTATGTTTGGCAATAAAAGCCTTGTCTGCTCTTCAAGTCTTTTCTTCCCACCAGAGATCTGAGCAGAAGAGGCGAGGAAGAGCAATATAGAAACAGTTGACGAAATGGAACATCCTTTTCCCACAATATATTTTTTTTTTAAATAACATCACTAGAATAATTGGATCTTCTGTTCATTCTGTTGTTGGAGCATTGATGTCAGTTGAGAAGCAACAGCTTTAGGCAATTTTAACTCAGATCACAATCTGTGGCAGTCTTTTTATTAGAAGAAGATTTCTACAAAAAAAGTACATCAGTTCATCTTTGGCAATAGCTCCTTCAAGTCTCCTCTGTTCTCAGTTCTCTCTTTTTTAAATTTATCCTAGGAATTGAGAAATCCCTCAAGATGCTGTGCTGGAATCGATTTCCAGGTCACAGACACACACACAGAAAAGAGCAAACAAGGTCACACAAAGTAGAGACGCTAGAGGAGTTCTAAATCTGTGACAGTCAAAGCAGACCTATCGTCTTTTGTCCTTAACACTTTTTCTTGGATTTAATAAAAATATATCTGGGTCAAAGAAAAATATTACCACACTTCCTCACATAATAATGACCATTTAATTAAAAACAAATATTAAATCTTTTCCATCATGAATTGTGGTTTTGAGGATCTAAGTGTGAGTAAGGGAGAGGGATTTACAAGCAGGTTAATAAGAAGGAGCATGACAAATAAAGTAAGAAGCTCAAAAAGCACAGTCAGCACAGGCTGGCGACTAGTGGGTGCAGATAGTAAACAGGAATCCATCAGGAGGATCTGATGATGGCTAAAGAAAAACCAACCAGTCCAATTTAAATAATGGGGTTACTGGATAAGTGAGAGGTATGCTGATTACTAATGAATAGTAGGTGTGTGAGAACTGAAAGCTGAAGGAAACTAATGAAAGCGAGTGACAAAATGGACTAAACAAACAACTGATAACAAAATGCAAAAGCAAACACTATCAAAAACATTCAACTCGAGGTGAATTTGCACCTTGGTTGTGTTCTAAAGCCTTGCCAGTTCATCCCATCATTCCTCTGTTTTGTACTTCTAAATAAACCATTTTGAACACATGTAGTCCTGGGTGGCTGTGGTTCTGCAACATTTAGATGCACCTCTGCTTCAACACACTTGAATAAAATAATTAGGTCTTCTGTAGGACACTTTAAAACTTGATTGCAGGCTAATGAGGCAATTTTGGCATTCAGTTCAGGTTTGTTGGACCACAGCTGTACCTGAAAGTTTCAGGACACCATGCCTCAAGGACTGGAGTTTGAAACCCCTGAATTAAACGGTTCTATGTGACTTTGTAAGTATTTTTAAGATATTTTCGTGAGTCACAGGCATAAACAATCATAAAATGCATGAAGACTAACTATATTTTAAGCTAAGTCAAACTAAAATAAGTATGCAAAATGGCAACAGGTCCATATCTTATCATAAATATCATCAACTGATAGTTCCATTAATTTTGTGAAAAATTAACTTAAAAAATGTTATTGACGTGATGGATTGAATATATTTGACAAACAAAGCAATAAGTTTGTGTAATTACATAAGAATGACAGTGTTAACCTTTTCCTGGACACAGCCCCAGGATCCTGCATACACACTTCCTTGGTGCAGCAATTAAGACAGTCCCTGCACAGATAGGACTCATCGATTGCCCTCAACAGAACTCAGATGGAACGACATTTGGCAGGAACTATAGGAATTCCACTTGCATTTTCTCATTTTTGACTTCATTCATTACTCCACACACTTCACAAAACGTTTTTGCACTCTGCTTCTTTTGGAGTTGTTTCTCCTTCCCTTTCCCCTTGACTCTGTTTCAAATTCATAGTTTGTTTCTCTTTTAAGGTACCGAGTTGGAGGCTTGGATGGTAATCAGCATTTGAAGGTAGGGAATGTGATGAATTTATGAAACCGAAACCTTGTTGTTCTGACATCGGTTATGTTGCTGGTATCTAGTGCCATCACATCTGATGTCACAGTAGTAGACTGAGATGTGCAACCAGCAGCAGTTGTGTTGAAACATCTGGGCCTTTTGCTGGCTCACCAAAGTTTTGTCTCTTATTTTAGAAAAATATTGTGCTCAATTACAATTTATAATAAATCATACATGATATTAGGCAGCATTTTGGGTACTCGGTAAAAAAAACAAACTCAAACTGTGACAGTGTGACAGACAAGATAATGATTTCTAAGACTTGTGAGTGCACTGTTACTGGATAACCATTAGTCACTAGCTATCCATCAGCATCTAATTTAGACCGTTCTTTTGCTGCAAAACTAAATGAATCTGTAAAACAGAAAAAAAAGAGAAGAAATATATCTATCTATCTATCTATCTATGTAAATGTGTTTGTTGCTGTCTTCAGCATAAGTGAGTTTTTTTATATTTTATTGGACTATATTGTTTTATGAAGTTGTTTGATTGAAGTTTTTAATCTGTAAAGGGTAATCTATCTTTAAGTTTTTACCTACATACAGTACCTACTACACCTACTATAGTCATTTTGGCACAATTACAGTCTGCCATTTCAACAACTATCTCTGCTAAATTAAGGAAATATAGGCAATGTAGCTTGACTCAATCAAACAGTTAGGACTGATCTTTTTTTCTCCAACTCTGTATGTCTGTAAGATACAAGTGGTCAAAAACTTCCACACAAAACCCCATTTCCAAGAATCTAAGATGTCCCATCAAAATGTTTTTGACAAGAATTAAACATATCTTACTATTTTGTCAGAATGTGTGTCCGTGCTGTGTCAATGGTGTACATTTATACATGGCTTTAACTAAAAAACATATCAGCACTTCCTTTCTACATGATATGATACTCAGTGTTCTGCCAGGTTAAAATGAATTTGTTCAAGTTTGCAGTTCACCATCTAAGTATTCCAAACTACTTTCACAGCTCCAACTGGAACAAGTTTTTGTTCATTTATCATATTTTGTCTGAAATTAGGATAAAATATAAGACATCATTCACAAATTAGCATACAGTGTATCCCATTGTCTAGCATCAGTTTCATTATTTTCTGAATTCTTTGCACACATAAACTGTATTTTATAATGTTTGACTTCCCCAAAGAGCTGCTCTGGTTCAAATAGTTTAACATGTTCATCAACAGAAAAGAAAAGTGTAATTTTTTTTCTTTAACACTTTTAACCCTCTTATTACAATCAAGGCAGTTCTGATGGGATTTGGCATGAGTTTTTCTTTGTTGCTATTTTGGCTTTTAAGCTGTTATTGCACAATAAAAAAATGAACTGTACTACTGATTAAGTGCTAAATACTGTGGACATTGCTGAAACTTTGTGAGACAAAATCCCTCCTTTACTGCACATTTTATTAATAATTTTAAAGCCACAAAATCAAAATAAATTCAGGTCTTCTATATATAATTCTGGTCATGAGGAAGATAACAAACATGCTGTTCCTCTTTAATGAAATATCCACTCTGTTTCAGCACATTAGCTGACAAAATCTTCAATCTTATAAATTTATAAATTAACCACATTCCTTTGTTTTTGTTTTTTCTTTTTAGTTTAGTAAAAGTGTCTAAATCTTAACTTAATCAAGGCTGCTACAGAAAAAAAAATGAGTGGCTTGTGCATTGCATCTTAGAGATTACATGTACCCCACACATTCGCCACTGCTACTTAAGTTACACAATTCCCACTGAAATGTCACAGTAATGACCTGATTATAACATTGCTTTTTATCATGCCATACTATGCAAATGCTATTTATGTAAACTCGCTCACCCCCTAAAGCTACATATTTGAAATGGGTCCAATGGCAGGGCAGCCAAACTTTTTTGCCCATGGGGCAATCAGACTGTAGAGGGACAGATGGAAATACGATCAAAAAGCATGGTTAAAGAATGCGACAAGGAAAAATAATTGCTTTGTTGTGAGACAATAGATTAATGTTAATTTTCCCCCCTTGAATCTGAACACACGCACACATACACACACAGATACACACACACACAGACTTCATAGATGTTATAGAACTTAAAGTTTCACAATATGTAATTCATTTTTTCATATTTGGATCTACTTAAAACTTGCTTTTATTCACCAGAATAAAAAACAAACAAACTACATGACAACAGCTTTAATGTGGCTATTTAGGCGCTTTGCAATATTTTCACCTCTACCATAGGTCTCAATGATACAAGTTTAACATTTTAATTGCCAGCTGGTGTCTGGTTTAAAAAAGCTTTTAAAGTCTAACAAATACTTCGGATTACAGGAAGCAGAGGTTTTGTTACGCTTTATTATCAACCAGGAGTGGAGTCAGGTGGTGGGGTCAGATACAAATCACTGAGCCAATACTTACTGCAGACAGCACGGAAAGCAATTTTATTTTGGGTGGTGAAGATAGAGGAATTGTGGGAGTTAAAAAAGATGAGGGATAGTGGAGGAAGGTCATGTGCTAAGAATAGTGGGAAGAAAATGATGGGGTGTCTGTAGAGAGGAAGATTTAAAGAAATGCTGAGAGATGGTTTGACATGCTCCTCTGACAGAAAACGTTGCTTAGAGGAGATGGAAGTAAGGAGCCGTGGTTGTAAGAGACCTTATCTTCAACTGAAACTGTGCAAATTCAAGACGGAGGGGCTGGTATAAAATCTTTTTGACAGCAGGTGTCATTTCTGTAGAAGCATCATTGACAGAAACAAAGAAAACCACATATCTTAAGGGAATTTGCACTTTTGTAATGTAGAAATCGGAAGGAGAAGGAAAAAAACAGATAAGCCTTATTTTCCTTTTAAGCATTACCAATGCAAATGGGTTTCTATTTATTTCTCAATCCCTAGTCTGGCAACGTATAGTTAAATGATTCAGGTACCCAAGCTGTGATCAAGAAAATGCCTCTTGCCAAAGAACTTTACACAGGTGTACAGCCAGCTGGCAGTGACTACAGTTAATTTGTTTAAAGGCAGAAAATTCAAATAAGTAGAAGAAGAATTATTTTCTTCCATATCATCTTGAGACTAACAGCTTCAAGCCAAACTCAAGCTTGAAAGAAGGGGGGAAAAAAACTCTCAAGACAATACCTGCTGGTAGCTTGTGTTGGAACTTCTCTAAAGGTAGATTATTGTTTTTGGACTCATCTGCATCTGCTGATTGAATGCTAGATTGTATTTTTCGTTCATGTGGCCTGAAAGCCAAAACAACGGGACCTACAGAATTGTTAATTCTCATTGCCTGGTCCTACGAATCTTGATTTCCGAAGTGATATCCAGATGGTAAAGTCAGAATCTGGCACAAACAACTCGAAAGGATGACTGCAACCTGCCTAATATAGAAAGTTCTTCCTGCTGGTCGAGGGGTTATGGTGGTAGGGATATTTTCATGGCACATTTTTCACCTTTTATTTAAAATTAAGCCTTGTTTAGACACTGACCATGTCCATCCCTTTAAGAGCACAGTGTTCCTATCTTCATATGACTACTTCCACCAACAATACGGCACCATGTCACAAGCTCAAATCATCATAAATTTGTGTAACATAACAATGGAGGGGAACACTGTATTCCAGTGGACTCTGGAGTCAGAGTCACCAGATCTCAATCCAACAGAACACCTTTGAGATTAGGTGGAACAGGTGATTCATCATGCATCTGCAGCCCATACATCTGCAGTAACTGTGTGATGTCATCAGGTCAATATGGCCCAGAATATCTGAGAAATTTTTCCAACACCTTATTAAATCTTTGGGAGGGGAGTAGTGAGGAAGTTCTGAAGGCAAAAGGGGGTCCAGATCAGTTAAAGCCAAGTGAGTGTATAATGATCAATGTCCCATTTTTTTGTTCTTGATTTTATTACTTTGTTCATAGCCAGAGGTTTACATACGCTAAGAATATGATGCCTTCAGCAATCTGTGAAAGTCCAGATATAGTCCCTGTCCCTAAGATGATCATTTTTCAATGTGATGTATGCATATCAATTGCAGATCAAAAACAAGACCTTCACTGGTAAACTGGTAAGTGATTGTAATTATCCAGTGTTAAACAAGCCCAGTGTTGACAGAGACTGAAAACCCACATAGCGAGGAGGAAGTCATCACTCCAAAAGCAACATGAAAAGACAAATTACCATGTTAAAATACAATCAGGGACAAAGAGCTTAATTTTTAGAGACACGTTCTGAAGTGTTTGGCCAGTTTTGTGACCATTTGTACATCTGTGGGGAAAAGGGGGAAGCTTGCAAGCCTGAGAATACCATCTTTACTGTGAAGTATGGGGGGGCTGCAACATGTTGCATGGGTGTATTTTTTCAGAGGGACTGGAGCACTTCACAAAATAAATTGCATATTAAAGAATGAACAATATGTGGGAATATAGAAGCAACATCTCAAGATATCAGCAAAGAATCTAAAGCTTGGGTCCAGCTGGATCTTCCAAATGGCCAATGATCCTGAACACAGCACCAAATTATTGCTTAAGGACAATAAAGTCAATGTTTTGGAGTGGCCATCAAAAGTCCTGGTCTCAGTCTCAGAACATTTGTAGGAAGAGCTGAAAAGGTGTTAAGCAAAGCGGCCTATAAATCTGACTTTGTTCTGTCAGGAGGAATGGGCCAGAATTCCAGCAAACTACTGTGAAAAACTTGTGGAAGGAAACCCAAAATGTTTGATCCAAGTCATTCAGTTCAAAAGGTAATTCTAAACGAGTTAGAAGCATGTGAATTTCTACATTTAAAGGTGAATCAGAATCAGAACACCTTTATTAGTCCCCCAGGGAGGAAATTACATTTCAGTACAGCCCATCCAAGAGAACAAAAAAACAACATAAGACACGGGTAGACAGAGAGGCGCTGCCCTTTCATTAGATAAGAAAAAAAGACCACACTCATATTTTACAATTTATCCTTGACAGGATACAGTTTGAGATTGCAAAAAACCTCAGCACAAAAAAGAAACATACAGACATCATACATGTAGAATGGGTAAGGGTGGACAAGTTTGCGGGGGGGGAGGTCCCATCACAGGCTGCCCAAGTGAGCGACACAGCCACCTGGCTAATTGTATCTGGCCTAGGTTTCCATATTGGGGTGGGAGCAGTATAAGGGGAGCCAGCGGAGGCGGTGAGTTTATATTTATGAACATATATGTGTGCATGTGTGTGTTTGCAAGTAAGTCCGTGAAACACTGTCATAGAAGCCATTGTCCTTGATAGTGATGGAGCGTTTATCAACCAGTTTGATCGTTCAAGTTTTAAGTCAGGTCCGCAGGTGTCATGGGGGGAGGGAGGGGCAGAGGGAGCAGAGCATCTTGTTCACATAACATCCAGGAGAAATTGAGATAGCCAGCCTTCCAAGGCCAACACAGGACAGCAATTGTTTTGGGTCAGGCTGACTCCTAATGTTCCATCTTCCTCGAAAGACTCACTGGTATGTCTCAGTGGCAAGTCTAAAAAGCCAAATTCGTGGTCAGTTCCACCAAATCCGAGCATACAACTTCTCCAAGATTTATTCTCTTTCGCTTATTAGTCCAGGAACTGCAACCAGCCTGCGATCCTGATTAGGATGTGATCCTGTGCAAGGATCACAATTCCAGTTTCCAATTCTGCTCACATAGCATCTCAGTCTGAGTGTTGATTGCTCTGCAGATTCTATCACACATGCCCAGTAGCTTCACATGTGCCAGAACAGCTTCCAGCGTTTTCCAAATTTTTCGATATGGCAGGTAACCACCAACTCCAAAAAGCAGAAATCCTGTTATCAAAAATCCAATTGTGTTCACATCTTCAACAGCCTTGACTGACAATATTGACAGATACACAATCCTCCACTTCTGCCAGGAGTCCATTTTGTACCCGGAGAAAAACGTCCCATCGGGACAAGAGGGTTCCCCTTCACCTTGGCTTCTCGTCGAGAACATTTAACCAATTCCGTTGAGAGTCCAGCTGACTGGATCTATGATTTGCAATTTGGAAGTTATGCAAACAGAGGCTACAAAAAAAAAAAGATTAACGAGACAGGACACAGAGAGCTGAAACAGGGCAGGCAGGGAGGGTACGGGAGAAAGAAAATAAGCATCGGCCTCTGCTGAGGGCAGGAAAAAAACTAGGCCTTTTTTGTGGTCTTTCTCATTAAATTTGTCTCAAAACAAAGGACTACCCATTTTCTGGTCACCAGAATAAATTTAATTAGTTTTAATGTGTACAGTCCAAAGCCTGTTAGTGTAGGATTTGATGAAGACAGAAAAATCTGTCTGTCCACAAAAGACATAGTGCCATGAAAAAGTATTTGCCACCTTGCAGATTTATTCTGTTTTTCAGTTTTTCAATCACACTTAAATGTTTCAGATCAGCAAACCATACATAGTTTTCATTTATTTACAAAAATAAAATTCAAACCACCTGGTCTGGACTTGGACAAGTCCACTTCCAAACCTCAATTTTAGTTTTTTTTTTAAGGCATTCAGAGGTGGACTTGTCACCTCACAGAGCACCCCTCCCCCATGCCTTCCCCACACAGCTCCACCAGACTAGCGGCAGCAGCAATTAGCAAACTCCTAGCGGAACTGCATGTTTACTGAGCTTATCATATGAACTACTTCTCAGTCTAGCGTTCCTAAGAACGGTTGTTAACGGCATAATGGAAAGGCACTGTTATGATGATGTGTTGGTGGCAGAGTGTCGGAAAGATCAGGAGCTTTTTAAAGAGACAGAGGCAAATTTCAAGGTGTCAAATTACAAAGTCAAATTTCTTTTAAGTTATGTTTGATATATACAGCATTTTAATAACTGAAGGTAATATAGTTACTTGATTGTGCTATAAAATGGCACTATGTGCCTGGGAAGTACATAATACCCCCCTTTTAAACTAGGGTCACAACTAATGGTCGGACTTTCTGCATCTAGATTTTCTGGTAGAGAGCAGAATTCATTGTTCCATCATTAATGGGAAAGTGTTCATCTACTGAAATAGCAAAGTACCCTCAAGCCATCACACTACCACCACTATTTGATTATTGGTGTGATCTTTTTTTGAGATGATGAAATGATTTGCAAGATGCAAAATAAAATATATCAGACCTTCCAGAAAGTACCAGTTTTGTATTGTAAGTCCACATAATATTTTTCTAGGAGTCTTGTGGCTCATCAAAAATATTTTTAGGTAAATGTAAGAGGAGCCAAGTTTCCTCTTCCTCCTTGGAACTCATCCATAGAGGCTATAATTCCCCAATATTTTTTCTAATTATTGTTGAATGTTGTTAAATCATGAACACTGACCTTACTAAGCCAAGTGAGGCCTCAAGTGCTTTAGATGTTGCTCTCCTTAACAAATCCTAGATATGTTCTTGGGGTATTTATGTCAAGCTGACCACCCTTTGGGAGGTTCACATCTGTTACATGTTTTCTTCATTTGTGGATAATGGCCTCCACTAGGATTTGCTGGGGTCAGATTGATAGATGTGAATGACTTAGTTTTCTATCAGTTCTTGAATTTCTTGAGATCAAGGCAAGATGTGTTGGTTTTTTAGATTTTTCTGACTTACTTCATGCTGGAAAACAGACTCCATTTAAGTAATTTCTTGATTCTCTGGTAGCATCTAGGTATAGGTGTGGCTTGTGAAATTGAACCCAAGTTTGAAGTTATTCACAGTTAATTCATGATTTAACAAGGGAGGCAACTATATTTTCTTACAGAGCAACCAGGTTTTTGAATTTATTTGATAAAAAAATAAGTGGTCTAAAACATTTAAATGTGACAAAAAAGCAAAAGTAGAAAAAAACTGTTTTCCCATAGCAATGTAGCATACTTTGATTTAAAATGGGTAGCACAAATGCTAAAAATAACTGCAAAGATGAAAATAATTTTGCACATCAAAAATGCTTGTCTTCTATATACTAAGAAAAACTTAACAGGAGTTTCAAAAACAATCACAGTTCATACCAGTTTAATCTCTTAGCAGTTATGAGATTTAGGGTATTACAACAATCATCTTACCATGGCTTCCAGATGGTTTGAGGCCAGAGCGTTCAATATATGTTATTTTGCATATTTATGCAAAATATTTGCTTACTTCAGCTTTTTGAAAACAACTGTTCTCCTGTTCATTTAGACTCATCACAGTCTCATTTTAAAGGCTTAAAAATCTCCTTAAATGCAACACACTACAGTACTGACATACCCCACATTGTGTTATTTTATGCATACAAACGCAAATGCATATAAATTCAGATGTACGTTTGACCCAGCAGGCTTAAGTTTTTACAGTGATGAATACAGATAAAGAATTAAGATGCCTAAGGCAAATTGTAAATTCTAAAGACACATATGATCTGCAGCATCTGAAACCTTTTACAGCTGCTGAGAACATGAAGGCTAATTATACATGCACAAAGTTCTTTTCAATGATTCAGATTTAGCATGAGGGAGAAATATCTTAAGTTGACATAGGGCTATCGCATAACACCAGATATTTATTCTGTGTATACATATTTATTATGGTTGTTTGTTTTTTTTTTGTTTGTTTTGTTTTGTTTTTTTTACAAATTTCAGGGTCTGTCTCAGGTCTGTATTTGCATATTGAAATCCTTTGTTTATTAAAAACGGGCACATTTATTGCACCAAGGACCATTAAACAAGCAGAGTAGTTAAACATGGAAGCTGTGGTGAAGAATATAAAACCAAAATGCAAATGTAACTCAGTTCTAATATTGCAACCTCCAAAGACCCACTACATTGGCAGAGAGATGGGATCTGCTGTTCTCCTCCATGACTATGAACGTGGAGCAGATGAACACGAGCCAAACAAAAAATGTGGAGAATGACACTTGATTTCTGTGCATGAATGAGACTCAGGTGGATACTTAGAGTGTGTGGGAAACAGGGGAAATTAACATGTTTCAGATCATATCAGTGTTATTAATTTGGAGAGATTTTTGAACAGCTACTTGTAAACCTGTCGCAAACACACGCAAACAGGCTAAATTAAAGGTCAGGCTGCTGACAATTTGCTTGCTCCCTCTGCGTGTGTATTTTTCTGCAAATGCCTTTCACTCCTGCTCTGCACATTCAAGTATCATCTTATAAATCAGCATCTGTGTTTGCCATTTTGGCATGTTATGGAAGGCAATGAGCCTTTATTTGTGTCTGTATTATCTTCCCTGTACTACTCTGTGATGTAGTATTGTTTCTGGGAAAGTTGCCAAGACAACAGGACTGAAGCTGAAGTCTAACACAAGGTTACATAAGTGCAAATCTCTGTCTCAGTTGTGTCAATACTGGGAAGTAAACCAACATGCAAGGCACTCAAAGCTGAACCTTTTTGTCTTTTTCATGCTATATTATCCAAGTCTTACTCGATGCATATCTTTTAAGGCAATATGATATCCAAATTTAAAAGATTAAGCTGGATATGTCAAGAAAACACGTACAAGTTAAATTAAAGAGAAGGATGGGATTTGACTCTTATTCATTTCAAGGACTGTACAACAGAGCAGTTTCAACAGGATTTTAACTTTTTTGAAGTTTTGTGATGAATTGGTTTATTATTAACAGGAATTGTCCATTAGATTTTGCCAGTTTGTTGTGCAGTTAATTAAAAACACAGGATTGTTTCTGTTAAAAATTAAAAGCAAAATGAATCAGATGAACATGCCATCCAGCCATTTAGATAAAGCATGAAGAATAATAATCTACTGCTTGATTACCTGAGCATAGGAATAAATTTGGTGAATTATTAATAAAATTTTATAATTGTTTATTTATATGAAAAGATTCCCCTTATTTTCACACAAAATAAATAACTTATGATTTTTAAATATACAATGCTGTTGAAAAGCCCATTTACAAAGTTCGTTTTTTTGTCACGCTGAAAAAGCTATCTCAACCAACCAGGCCCTATGTAAAAAGTAATGCACCCTAAAGTGGTCATGCCACCCTTGGCAACGACTGCTATAGCACTTGTGTATGTGTGTGCGTGCAGCTAGACTCTTATAGGACAATATATCGTCTCTCAAATTTGTTTCTGATTCTGAATCTACAGCATGAATCTTAACTTGAACCTTCAAGGTTTAACCACCAAATATGGACAATTCCCGTGCCACGCATTGTTGCATCTGTTGCCAAACTGATGTTTGCCCAAATCTTGGAGATGACTTTAGCATCACCTTGGTGTGTTGCCAGGTTTGTGAAGTAAGAGAATGCTACAGTTTGCTTTAATCCTCTGATTCCTTGCAAAGAATGTAGCTCATGAAGGATTGTTGGGTTTTAACAGGCTCACCCAGGGTAACCGAAGCTTTTCAAAGCTCTCCAAAAGTGATCTGTGGTTATACCCACAAGTTTGTGTATATTTTAAAATCTTAACTCTAACTAATGTGCGTAAAAGTAGATGGTGAGATTTAAACAGAGTGAACAGGATTAAGATCCTACCTGACTTTGGTAAAGGCACAGCTGTTGAAGAGAAAACTTTTGTATTTATACAAGTAATTCTTGGTGAAGGTCTTGTTTTGTCCATTAATGAGGTTGGCCTCTCTTAGCCAGATACAGTCTCTATAACTGAACCACAATTTTACTCACCTCCATGTGCTCACTCCCACTTTTCTTTTTTCTTATGGCAGTGTGGAGTACACTGATGAGACCACAGTGCAGCAAACAAATGTAAAAGATTCTCTGATGTGCTTTAATCCAATAGTGGATACAGTCTAGAAATAGTTAAATACTCTAATCTACAGTTCTTGATGTTGCCGTACCTTTTTCCTGTTCATTTGTTGATTATGAAAGCAATCATCAGAACACCCTAATTAATATTTTTGAAACATTTTTGAAAATCATGGATTCTTTTCCTTCCTCTTCACCATTATGTAACACTTTGTGGTGATCTTTCACATAAAATAAATGAAAATGCACTGAAATGTGTGGTTGTAATGTGATAGAATGTAAAAAAGTTTAAGGGATCATGAATACTTTTCCAAAACATTTTATGCCTTACTGTTAGGAAAAAAATACTAATATATTCTTTATCTTTCTTTATAAAATTTTTCACTCACTTCTGTATAGGACATTGAAACACAAACACATTTCTCCAGTGTTGTGAACAAGGAGAGGCCATACTAGTGACCCGTGACAGTGACAGCACACTCAATCAAGGGCAAAGGGCAGGAGAAAATAAAGCGTCTGCAAAAACTTTTACTCCTTTGATACTTGACTTTGCACTCTTGAGGAGAGGACAACGGCTTGTCTTCTTTGAAAAAAAAAAAAAAAAAAAAAAAAAAAAAAAGCATAAATATGAGCTACTGTCAATATATTTTAGTGTGGATAAAATATAACGTGAAGCCACAGACTGCGATGCTGCAAGAGTTGTGTCTGGCAAAAAGTGGAAAGATCAGAGGGAGGAATTCAAATTGTATTTCCAAAGGGATTTTCACTGTGCAAACGCAGCTCCTTCAACACTCCTTCTTCCCAGTGTCATCTCCCCTCAAGCCCATAAATCTGCTTCAGAATCCTCCCAAACATTGGAGTCACTGTTGCCATGGAGGCCACCTCAATATCAAGTTTCCCTCCCTCCTAATATTGTTACAGGCCGTATGAACAGCACATTTCATTACAGGCCCCCTAAACCAGATTAAAGTGATCCTGCTGTGGAGCAACCAGGGCCTTAAACAGCTGTTACAGAGGGAAGGACTGGTACAAAAAAGCCATTTACATGTTCTGAGATCCTTCTTTATTAGGTTTCCCCTGATGTTGTGATCATGAACATAAGGTGTATCATGTTTCCTGTTCTCCAGTGCAGAATAATAGGACTTTATTTATAACTCTGCTAAACCTTGATGTAAATGATCATCGAGATTATCAGCCTGTTTCCATGTTGAGGAAATTGTCACTAACCTTCTGTTAATCGAGACCCTTCGCCTTCACACATAGTGCCCTGCAAAACATTTATATCATTTGAACTTTTTCCGTTTTTTTGCAAGGCAACCTTAAACTTTAATGTTTTTTTATTTTGACTGTATACAATAGACCAACACATAGTAGCACGTTCTTAGAGATCCACATCTCAGGTGGGAGAGTCTTTCGACAGGTTTGGAGATTAGTAATGCACTCCACAAATCTGCAGTTTGTTGAAGAGTGGCATGACAAAGGTCATAGATGAAAAACAGCTATAAGAAGTCTGGCTTAAAGTTTGTCATTAACCATACAGGGGACACGTGTAAACATGTAGAAGAAGGTGCTCAAGTCAGATGAGATGGAAAACTGACCTTGCTGAAGGCCTTCCAGCAGGACAGCAAACCTAGGCATTTAGCCAGATCTACAATAATGGAATAGTTTCGATCAGACCATATTCATGTGCAGTGTTCAAATGAACACATTCATGTTTAGAGCTCAGATTTTTTTAAGGAACTCTGAACTGAATGGTCCTGTTTTTTGAAATTAGGGAACTAGGAGAGAACTTAGCTTGACATCATCTGTTTGGGTGAGAACAAAACATTATTTATAATAATACAACAACTGTATTTTTTTTTAGAAGCGAACTTCAGCCCAAGTGTCTCCCCTCACTTTAAACTTGACCATGCTGCCTTCAAATTTGCTTCTTACGTAAGGATATAATGCAAGGCTGAAGCCCCTACTCTTAAAACTATCAAGTTACACTGAAGGTTTTATGCTGCCCTCTTTTTTTGTTTATGGATGGGAGAAGCAAAGAGGCACAGAAAAGCTGCAGCTTGGAACACCTTTCTCCAACCACTCTGTCAGTAAATGAAAGAACTGCAGAGATGTAAGATTGAAGATTTTGTCAGCTAACATGATATAATCAGGATTTTAATAAAGAGGAACATAATGGAGGACTCACTCAATTATGACAAAATCATATAAAAGTGACCCAAATATATTTCGATTTAATAGATGTAGAATTATTTTTTTTAAAAACTGGTGCTTTTGACCAAGACAATTTCAACTTTCAGTTTTTGCCAGTTTTCCCAGTTTATTCAGTAGTTTAGGAAGACCCATGGCATGCTGGAGGGACAGTGTTTCTTGGCTGGCCTGGGAATGCCTTAGGATTCCCCCAGAGGAGCTGGGAGAAGTGCTTACGGAGAAGGAAGTCTGGGCTTCTCTGCTTAGAATGCTGCCCTTGCAACCTGATCCCGGATTATGATAATGGATGGATGGAATTTATGAATGATGCCACGGCTTACATATTTTTAATCCTTGTTTCAGACTAAATCTAATCAATAAACAAGAACTAGTTAAAGTAAGACATGTGAACATAGTTCTAAATATTTATGTGATGAACTATGAACATAAATTAATTCATTGTAACGTGGCTGAACTGAGTTTAGAACAACTTCTGGTTAAGGTTAACCTGGCACAACCCTCTTCATATGTCAAATTGGTCCAGTCAAAGTGCAGTACTAAATCCAATTGAGAATTTGTGTTAACACTTGAAAACTGCTGTTCACAAACACTCTCCATCCATTCTGACAGAGCTTGGGCTGTTTTAGAAAGAACAATGGGCAAAAAATTAATGAGTAAAGCTGGTAGAGACATTCCCCAAAAGGCTTGCACTTGTAAAAATATGATTCTATAAAGTACTGACTCAGGGAGGCTGAAGACAAAGCAAGCAACACTTTTAATATTCTTATTTGTGAAAAAAAAAAAAAGTATAACTAAGTATCATTTCCCTTCCACTTCCTAGTTATGTGCTGCCTTGTGTCATATAAAATTCCAATGAAATCCATAAAAGTGGCTGTAAAAATGACAAAATATGAAAAAGTTCAAGGGCTAAAAACAATAGGGTACACAGAAATGGAGAGAAGCTGAGGAACGCCGTTCTCAGAGTTTATACAAAACTCAGCAGATACTCAAGGCACTGCAATGTCCTCCTGATGCTGCTGATCTGTGTCTCTGAGGGGCTTTGCTTTAGTTAGCACTGACAAACAAAAGCTTAGCACTCAAATATTGCCAAAAAGAGCTCCCACACACTAAACAATGTCTTAGTCTATGCTGCACACTGCTGCATGGGCAAATATGCCACCGCTATGCACAGGGCTGGCATTGAAGTGGGCGTACAAAGCACAATTCACTATAGAATGCCTCTTTTATGGTATTCAGCATCCACTGAGATGAAAATGGAGGTGACAATTTCAGTTTAGAGAGGTTCACCCAGATTAAGCTTCCTTTCTTGCTTGCTTTATTCTAAGGCTCACTGCATTTTTGTGGGTGTGAAAGCCCTCAGAACAACACATGGAGAGCTTTCTTCTTACCACCAACAGGACTCAAGTTAGGTGTGAAAGTCCCTGCGGTTAAAAAACTGAAAACATCAATCAGCATCTTTCATGGTTTGCTTTAGGTATACTTCAATTTAGAAGAAAATCAATGTGGTGCTCTTTGTTTTAGTTATCAGAGTTTTATTTATACTGTATGAGGCTGAGTTTTCTTGCTAATCAGTATGCCTCCAAGTCTCTTGTGTTTCCTACAACAAATGCATAAACATTAACAAACCATATTTCAAACTCTCCCCCACAATCATCCCCAAATCACTCTTTAAATCTTAAAGGGAAGTCTGCAGAATCAATTTTGCTACACTGTTAATTTCTGCAACTTTGTAGGCACATATAGATTAAATAACCAGAGTTATTCTTTTATTTTGAGTTAATGGCTTATGAGTCCAACGATCTTTTCTGAATGTTGTAATGGATTTTCCGGGTCGGTAATGGACATTTCTCCCAGGAACACCACATCGGGAGAACAAAAAAATGCTGTTCGATGGCCTCACCGAAAGAGAAGTATCAGCTGCCAAGATCTTCAGCACTCTGGATGGGGTAAGATTTATGTGATGAGCAGTGTGACTGCAAAATACAGGAACTTGTGAGCAGTGCTTTATTTGTTCCTTCTTAAAACGGGCAGGAGGGGGAGCTAGTAGGCCAGGAACCAGTTGCTTTCTCCTGAGCTCTGAGCAGCTGCTCCGGGTTTTCTCCTCAGATGTGCTGCATGAGCTCTTCTGCAACACAAAAAAGACAGTTCTTCTTCCTCTTTTTGTTTTTCCTGCAAAGTGCACACACTGCATAATATACAAAAAAGACAAGAAGGAAAAAACGAACAGTCTTTGCTTTGACACATCCAGTAAGCTCACGAGTTCCCCACCCTCTCTGTCGATCCTCCAAATATTCCTACTTTTAAACTCAGCTCTACTATTTATTTTAAACTGAACAGCGAACAATGCATGAAATACAGCCCTTCTCACTTTGCAGCATAAAAACAGATTTTAAACAGCATCTGATTAACGCAGCTAAAGGTTCATTTTCTAGGTATTTGTAAGAAAAGCCTCTTTCTCAAAGTATAAAAAAGCCCTGCAGTGCCATTGTTGAGTTTAATGTTACGCTTCTGTTTCTAAAGGTTAATGCAGCAGATTTCATTATGTGCATGAAAGTGCCTCAGTGTGACACACCTCTTATGACAAGGATATCAGGTTTGGTTCGACTCCCTTTCCTTTCTCCCCCTCTCTTATTCTGTTTCTCTGCTCTTTGCATGTTTCTGTAAAGAGCCATGTTGCAGCTCAGCTCACTTTGTTACTCATGAATGCAGCTGACTCCATACTTTTATTTTATTTCTAAAGAATTTTCTGTCAAAATTGGGATCGCCATTGATTGCAGGTATTTTATTGTGTTTTTAATGTTCTGAGAAAAATAAGCCTCTTAAAATCATCTAAAAGATTTTTTTGGGCAGCTTTGTAACCTTCCACTGAAATTCGATAACATCAGTCAAGTTTTGTTGGGTTTTACTTTTAGTTTTCTCTTCTTATCTTCATTGATCCCTTTGAAGACATCAGGAGCAGTGATTTTTGAATGCAGCCATGTTTATAAGCCACACCGCCAGCTTTTTCAATTGACTTTCCTCGTCTTAAACCAGCCAGGATGACACCTTGTTTAGAAATTTCCTCGTTTTATTTTTAAGTAGAGAAGCACACTCCTTTCTTAGTCCCAATAAGTCTACTGCAGGTGGATTAAAAAAAAAAAAAAAAAAAAAAAAAAAAAATTTTAATATCAGAAAATGCTGATTTATTTCAACTGTTCAAATAAAAGGTGGAATTTGTATAGTACTATTAAAATCAGACTATATTTCAAGCATTTATATATTTTTGAAAATTGCAGCTTACAGCTAATTAAATTAAAAATAAGATAAGGCAATCTAATTGAAGAATTTTCAAGATAGAAATGCTAATGTAATACACAATCATGGGGAAGACTGCTGGCTTTACAGCTATTTAGCACATAATCATTGACACCCTTCACATGAAGTGTAAGCTACAAAATGTTACAGAAGCTGCCACTCAAGGGTTTAAGTGTATTCATGGAAAGCTTAGCGGAAGGAAAAAATGCAGCAGAAAAACATGCACAAGCAACAGGGATGAAACAGTCTTGAGAGGATTGCACTACAAAGCCCATGCAAGTGTTTGCATAGATTCTCAAGGCATGCACAGGACATGGACATGAGTTACAGCTACCTGATTTGGATGCCTTGTTTGTTTCATAATGAAATTAACATTCTTTAGTTAATTCTGATACTGCTTGAAAGGCAAATCAAAAATGATTTTTTAAAAATAAGGTAGTAAGAGATTAAAAACTTTATAAGCAAGTTAAAAAAACAATACAGCTAGAAGTTAATTTATCCATCCATCCATCCATCCATCCATCCATCCATCCATCCATCCAGCCAGCCAGCCAGCCAGCCAGCCAGCCACTCACTCACTCACTTCTCATCCTTGCATGATTGAGGAGGCTGGGGGTAGTGGGGCTGGTGACCATCTCCAGTGGTCATTGGGTGGGAGGTGGGGTACACCCTGAACAGGTCTCAAGTGGATCACAGGGAAACACAGAGACACACAGGACAGACAACCATGAACAGACACTCTCTCCTAAGGACAATTTAGACTAAATAATTAACATAACAGTAATGTTTTTGGACCATGGGAGGAAGCTGGAGTCCTGGAAAGAGAACTCATACATGCATTTCAAACTACATGCACCAGCTTCAAAACTGGGACCTTTATGCTGCAAGGCAAAAATTTCTTTAGAGAAGCAAATGTAAAAAAAAGCAAAAAAAGATTTATCTCAAAATTCTTAAGTTGCATCTGTGGATGTTTTTGAGAATCACTTATATTTTGGATTTGGATTATTTAAGTGTGTCCATTATTGTCACTTAGAGTGTTCCATATCCAGTTCATGTCTTGTCTTAACTTTCTTAGTTCTCTTAAGTATTCTGTTCTGTTTGGTTTGGTTTAGACTTTTATTTTGAAGTATAAACCAGGAAATGGTTCTTCAGTTTCCATGTTTTGTTGACAGAGGTGGTTAAGACAGACTTGTTGTTGGTTTTATCAAAATTCTGTTCCTAATTGTTCATCTGGATGCATTTTGGGTGCTTGAAAGAAAAAAAAAAAAACAAAAACAGAAATGTGACAGAGTGGAAGATGACACATGAACAATTTGTAAGAAGTGTGAAAATAATAAAACTGGCTAACTATTAATGGCAGCTAAAGTTGGCATCTGCTTCAAAGCTTCCAGGTGGTGTCAAACTGAAGGATTATTTCATAGTTTTCTAATGAGTCTGGATAACATTTAATCATTTCTAATTCCAAATACTTCCACTCAACTTTAAAGTAATATCTTTAAATACAGTTCTATGAACACCAACTTTACTAGCAATGACCTTTTATGGCTTACCTTCCATGTGGTTCCATTAATGATAGTCTGCTACACAACTGTCCACAGTCTTCTCCATGATAGTGTGGAAGATTTCTGTATTATTATTTTATTTTTACTGGGCTTATGTAATTTTCTAATTTTCTAGGAATCCTAATTTTGGATTTTCATTGGCAGTATGCCATAATCATCAAAATTATGGGAAATAAATCAATAAAATATAGCGCCTTTGGAAATTAATCTATATAATGTGAATTTATATATAAATTTTATAGAAAAAATGTTATAAGATTGAATTACAACAATAAAGTCACATTTTGATGATATTCTAATTAAGAATATTTGTAAAGTACACCTGTTACATTTGTCATGGTGGTTTGCTGGAGTACCAAAAAACAGACAGCCGCAAAGCAAGTGAATAATAAAAAAAAAAAAATGTATAACAGCAGTAGTGGTGTGAATACTTTTGGCCAAAATGATCAAGTTCTAAATCTGAATGTCCCAGGCCCATTGCAAGCAATAAAAGGTGGGGAAAAAAAAGAAAAATGCAAACCAAATTGACTATTGTTTTCAGCACTACAAAAAAAAGCTATCATCCGTTTGTTTTGGTTCTGATATTTTGAATCATCTGCAAATGCACTTAGGTCATTTGGATCTAAAGTACCAGCATGTTCTTTAGTGTCTCTGGTTTGCACTGCTGAAATATTCCCGAGCTGCTATCAACGACTCAGACTGGCAGCTTTATGAAGCAGGAAATTTGTTCCTTTCTTCTCATTGGATGTAAAGAGAAAAGAATAGGTAACATTATGAGATGTGTCTCATTAAAAAGGAGGGGGGCTAATGGCAGCTCTTTAACACTGAGCTTCGGCTGCCTCTGCAGACATCAGTGCTCTTCTCCGCTGATTGCCCCTGCAGCCTCAGCATCACTTAACTTCACATTAAATCGGACTGAGCTCTGTCTAGTTTGAGCTGGGGTAAGAGGGGAGGGAGCAGCCAGTCAGCGCATTAATGGAAGCAGAAGGACCTATTCACTTCTTCCTTTGTTACCGAGAAGAAATGAGACTCACTAATGTCTGTGGATGTGGAAGCTCACATTCATTAATGTTTCTATACAGAAGGAATTAAGAAACCAAAAGGAGAACAATATTTTCTTCCTTTTTCTACATGCTGTCAGTTTTGTCAAACATTTTTTTTTTAACAGACCAGACTCGTCCAACATGTTCAGTAAGTGGGGATGCTTTACAATGAGAATAAATCTTAAGTTCCTTTAACACCTTGCATTAAGATAAGATGAAAAACTGTAAATTGTCCAGGTCTAAATCAAGACAGTTCTTCAAAGTGCTTCTCAGGTGCTTTTGATTGTTGCATTTGCACTTTCCATCTCATGAAATCCCTGATTGTCTTCATTGTGGTGAGATCAGGCCTCTTAGGAGGCTATACCATCTGTTCTAAAACTCCACTTTTTGTACTTCTAAATTGTTTTTTATTTCTCTCATAGTTGTTCGCATGGTCAAGACCATCAAAAAATTAGGCTTTACAAAAGGATTCATACCCCCTGTACTTTTTCAAATGTTACTTGACAAAGGCAAATGTTAATTTATTTTTTTCTGGATTTTATATCATAAATCATTACAGAGTAGAACATAAGTGTAAAGTGGAAGGACAAGAATACACAATATTCTAAGGATTAAATATAAAATGAAAATGACTTGGATTTATATTTAGTCAAGTTAAGTCCAGGTTAGTCAGATTCTGTGAAGAGCATCTGTATGCAAAGTTTTGCCACAATTTCTCAATTAGATTTTGTTCCAGACTTTGACTGGGTTATTCTAACACAAGAATATGTGAAAAATTTTGCCACACATTTTGCGATTTTGTATAAAGTAAGAGTCAAAGCTTGCTTATGGCCTTTTACCTCGATTCCCAAATATTCAAGAGTCAAATTTGCCCAGGAAAACCTTTTTATAGTTTAGTGAATCATGAAATATTATAGCAAATAGTGTTACCAATTTGCATGTTGGCCCAAAGACACAACATTGGTTTCATCTGACCAGAGCATCTTCTTCCATGTTTCCTGTGTTTCCTGCATGGCTTGGGGCAAACCTTACACATGATGTCTTTCTTTTAACAATCGTTCTCTGCCTGCCACCATTTTATAAAAATCAATGGGGTGCACAATTAATATTTGTTACTGTCAATTTAGCTGGATAACCATGCTGGGCTAATTTCTCTGCTGTAACATGCTGTTTCAATTTCAGGAAGATAGTTGCTTTTAACAAATTGGTTCCCATGGATTTTATTAAGGGGTATCAGAAGAAGTGGGTGGAATCCAAAGTGTTCACTTTTCAGAATTTTAAAAATGCATGTATATACAAAAAGCCTCAACAGAATATATTGAATTTTGTGGTTGTTACGTGGTAATGTGTGAAAAACTTCAACGGGTGTGAATACTTTGCTGTGAAGTGCATGTTCTACAACTGAAATAACCTTAAAAATATCCCATTCACGTCAGTAGATATAATAAATGTGACCGTTGTTCAAAAACTGCTAACATGATCCAAATTTTATTTCCTACTATGGTTTGAATAAGGATTTGAAACAGGCATAAACACCACATCAAACAAGCCTTGCAATCACTTTAAAGATCTCTTAGTCATTATTAAACTAAAGTCATTCTTTGAAAACAAGTGACTGAGAACAAAGGAAAGAATGTCCCAGGATTATTTTTGTTGGACGCCTTTGGGTGTAAACTTGACAGGAAAGGCAGAGCTCCCTCTCTGATGGGAGCTTTAATCCTTCCAGACACTGTTATCTATCCAACTTACACATACTTCCAGGGTTTCTGTGTTTGTAGAGCTATTGCAGGCCTTTACCAGCGGTTGCTACAGTTATCCTCTGCATGTGATGAGGTGTGCGGTTAGGTTTCCTACATCCTATTAGTTTAATGTGATCCAGGGAAAAGAACGTATAAAGGACAAGACTGCATTCACTTGACGCTGGGTGGCTCAGTTGGTGCAAGCACCATGTACAGAGGCTGTAGTCCTCGACGCAGTTGTCCTGGGTTCCATTCCCATTCTTGGGCCATTTGCTGCATGCCTTCCCCCTCTCTCTCCTCCATATTTCCTGTCCATGTGCTGTTGGATAAAGGCCACTGGAGCCTAATAAAATCTTTCAAAAAGAGAGACTGCATTAACTTGATAGTTTTTCTTTCTCAGTTAGAAATTTCCACATGGGCAAAGTTTGAAACACAAACAGTGTCAGAAGTATTTTCTATTTGGTTTGGGTTTAAATCTTAAACATTCTCAGGAATCTCTCTGAAACTCGAATTGTAAAGTGGTTTCTTGAAAAGACAACAGCAACGAAAAAAGTGCCATGGGGACAAAGGTGCGTTTTTCGAAAGTGTTCAAATTGCAAGAAAAATAGATTTAGATTAAAATTTCATCAGCAGCATCATATGGAAGCTTCTTTTTGGTTTCCTCATGGTAACATTCCCACGTTCCCTTTTTTATGTAAATGAAGATATGTAAAATGATTCATCTTAACATATTAACTAAAATATAATTTTAAGCATCGGACATGTTAAGAGCTTCACTGTCTTTGGTTTTGATGGTATCTCTCAAAACTGCTCCCACTTTTCTTCTTTCACAAATCACTACTCAATCATCTTCTTGATAGTATTACAATAAATCTGAAAATAATACACACATTTGTCTTAAATAAAATCTTTGTGGCTCTCTATTTCTGGCAAAAATCTGCCTGTTAGTAAACTCTATATTAATACATAGGTATTCAGCTCTCTTTACTTTGACAACCTGAAATATCCAATGCAATGTAACCAATTCCTTTCAGACGTTACCTCATTGGTAAATAGAGTCAAACTTAGTATAAATGCAGCTGTTCTGTGAAAGCCTCAGACAACACTTTGTTCACTAATGTTTGTTAATAAACAGCTTGGTGAAGAACGAGGAACACGGCAGACAGGTCAGGGACATAAGTATTGAATAGCTTAAGGGCAGCTTTATCTATAAGCAATATCCCAAGCTTTGAACATGTCACATAGCTCTGTTCAGTCTATCATCTGAAAATGGAAAAAGTGTGGAACAACTGAAAAACTTATACATATATATGTATACTTCATATGTATACATATACATGTATATAATATAACACATAGCTATCCACCTAAAATATCGGGTCAAGCCTGGAGAAAGAAAGCCATAAGAAATCCTGATAAAGTTCCTATTCTCAACCTAAATTTAACCGCAAGACATGCGGCAAAGATATAGAAGGTCAGATGAGACCAAACTTGGATTTTCTGGTATGCAGGCAAAATCGTGTGCAAAGCCTTGCTTTTACATACCACAATTTAAACATTTTCTTTTTGTAAAAACAAGGTTTGCAAACCATATTGGATTACATTTTACAATTATGCACCCTGTAGTGTTGGTCTGGCAAATGAAATCCAAATAAAATTCAATGAAGTTTGTGATTCTAACAAGTGAGATGTTAAACAGTTCAAGGAAATCAAATGTTTATAAAAGGATTGGTTTTATCTTTAGCTCAGACATCTTTGACCAACTTCTTCTACAGAAAGAAATTCCAACTAATAGCTTTTTGCTTTTTTAAAAAACCCTCATTGATGTATTGGTAAGACACTTTCATGCTTTTTCTCCTTCACTTTATATTTGTAATTATGAAGGGAGACAATAAGTGTGTTTCTGAGTGGAGCACCAGTAGATCAAACTGTTGTTGGTCAAGAGACTCGCAATAGTAACAATTTTTCCCATGGGATCGCAATTTAAAAAAAAAAAAAAAAAAAAAAAAAAAAAAAAAAAAAATCAAAAATACTTTATCCTAAAGGGAAATTAAATGTTGATGCAACTCATTTAGTCAAGGAGTTATTATAGATGGTGATGGCTGTGGCAGGAAAGATCTCCTGTAGCGGTCCATTTTACAATCAAACTGAAGAAGCCTTTGACTGAAGAGACTCTGTTTTCCAATGACAGTCTCATGAAGAGGATGTCCAGAGTTGTCCATAATTTCCTTGATTTTATGCAAAATCCTTCTTTGCATCATCAACTCCAGAGGTTCCACAGTCATCCCCAGAACAGAACCAGCCTTCTTTATCAGGTTGTTGAGCCTTTTTAGGTCCCTGGCTCTGATGCTGCTGTCCCAACAGATGATGGCAGAGGAGATGACACTCTCAACAACACTTATAGAAGATCTGCAACATCTTGCTGCAAACCTTGAAGGATCTTAGCTTCCTCAAGAAGTACAGTCTGCTCTGTCCTTTTTTGCAGACAGCTTCATTGTTGAGTATCCAGTCCAGTCTGTTGTCTAGATGAACACCGAGGTATTTATATTCCTCAACCACCTCCACTTCTTCTCCTATAATGGAAACAGGGTTTATTCTAACCCTGTTTCTCCTGAAATCTACAATCATCTTTGTTTTGTTCACATTCAAGATGAGATGATTGTTTCCACACCATGACACAAAGCGGTCCACCAGCTCTCTGTACTCAGCTTCTTGTCCATCTCTGATACACCCAACAACTGCAGAGTTATCTGAGTATTTCTGTAGATGACAGGAGTCTGACTTGTGCTGGAAGTCTGAAGTGTACAGAGTGAAAAAGGAATGGTGAGAGTACAGTCCCCTGTGGTGCTCCTGTGCTGCTGACCACCTGGTTAGACACACAGTCCTTCAGTCTCACAAACTGTGATCTGTTTGTCAGGTAGTCATGGATTCAGGTGATTGCTGAGGCCTCTACCTGTGTCCTCTGGAGTTTCAGACGAAGCAGATCAGGCCGAACTGTGTTAAATGCACTGGAGAAAACAAAGAACATGATCCTCACAGTGCTGCCTGCTTTGCCCAGATGACAGTGGGTTTGTTGAAGCAGGTGTATAATGATGTCTTCAACTCCATCTTCACAGCGATAAGCAAACTGCAAGGGGTCCTGATATGTGCTGGTTTGCTTACTCAGGTGGGCCAACAGGAATCTCTCCAGACCTTCATGATGTGGGATGTCAGGGCAACGGGTCTATAGTCATTGATGACTGATGGGTGAGTTTTCTTTGGTACTGGAACCAGACAGGATGTCTTCCACAACAGTGGAGCCTTCTCTTGGGTCAAGCTAAGGTTGAAGAGGTGTTGCAGAATCCCACAGAGCTGCTCTGCACAGGTCTTCAGGACTCTGGGGCTGACACCATCTGGACCTGCAGCCTTGTTCCGGTTCAGTCTCTCCAGCTGCCTCTTCACCTGACTTCTAGAAACAGAAAAGTGGGAGGAGGAAGGAGAAGGAGCAGGAGCATTTTCTGATTTTGTTGAAGACAAACTAGTGGAAGCAGAAGAGTCCATGACTGAGGTAGAGGATAAAACATCTGAGATGTGACAGGAAAGCTGTGGGTCAAAGGAGGGTGGGATGTCTGTTTAGCTGGGGGCAGGAGGGAGGATGGTGAGCTTGTTCCTGAACTGAACCTGTTGAAGAAGGTGTTCAGCTCATTTGCTCTGTCCATACTTCCATCTATCCGATCCTCCTTCTGCTTGAAGCCTGTGATGTTCTTCATCCCTGACCACACATCTCTGATATTGTTCCTCTGCGGTTTACTCTCCAGGTTCTTCCTATGCACCTCCTTGCTGTCTCTAATCTTGACTTTGAGCTGCTTCTGTGTACTCCTCAATAACTCTCTGTCTCTCTCCCTAAAGGCTCTTTTTTTCTTGTTTAACAGTTCCTTTAGTTCACTGGTCATCCAGGGTTTGTTATTAGGGAAGCACATCGCTGTTCTGGTGGGGATGGTGTTGTCCACACAGAAGTTTATATAGTCGGTCACACGCTCAGTCATGGCATTAATGTCATCTCCATGTGGCTTGCAAAGAGAAATCCAATCGGTAGCATCAAAACAACCCTGTAGGGCTTCTTCTGCTTCCTTTGACCACTTTCTCACAGTCTTTTTTGTTACAGGTAGTCTCTGGACAAGGGGTTTATATTCTGAGCAGAGAAAAACAAGGTTGTGATCTGCTTTACCCAGAGGAGGTCTTGGTTTGGAAATGTATGAATCCTTGACATTTGTTTAAAACAAATCCAATGTCTTGTTTTCTCTGATAGAGCAGCTGACAAACTGTTGAAATGTTGACTGTGTAGCAGAGAGTGAGGCGTGATTAAAATCACCAGATATTGCCACAACAGAATTGGGGTGTTGGGTCTGTATCTTAGCAACAACGGAACTGATGACATCACATGCATTGTCGGCAATGGCTGAGGGTGGATGGTAAAACAGCTACCAAAATAACACTGGTGAACTCTCTTGGCAAATAATATGGACGAAAACTTGCTGCCAATAGTTCAATGTCTGGACTGCAGAGATGACACTTCACAATAACGTGATCTGGATGACATCATCAATTGTTGACAAGCACTGCCAACCCACCTCCTTTCCTTTTCCTGCTCCTCTTTAAATCTCGATCTGCTCGTATAGTCAGGAAGCCCAGCAGAGATACGTTGGAGTCAAGCATATGATCCTGCAGCCATGTCTCAGTAAAACACATAATACTGCATTTCTGTTAATCTTGCTGAGTCCTTGTCAGGGCTTGAAGTTCATCCAACTTGTTAGCTAACGATCTCACATTGCCCATTATGATGGATGGCAGAGATGGTTTGAACTTCCTCCTTCTCTCTCTCCTCTCCTCTCTGCATCCATGATGTCTCCTTTTCAACTCCTGTGGGATTTCTGGCTTCAGTTGTCCTATTATTTCTACTTTTGCGATGTTAATCAGCTGCTCCCTGTTGTAAACCACCCTGTTGCTATGGTTACACATCATAACAAAAGAGCAA
This sequence comes from Anableps anableps, assembly GCA_014839685.1. Taxonomy (NCBI): domain Eukaryota; kingdom Metazoa; phylum Chordata; class Actinopteri; order Cyprinodontiformes; family Anablepidae; genus Anableps; species Anableps anableps. The sequence goes on along the minus strand of CM026072.1, from coordinate 23,319,797 downwards.
AATATCGAAAAGTATTGGGGGAAAAAAATCAATCCAGCACAGCATCAAGACAAGAAGGAACGGTTGTCCAAAAAAAGCAATTTTTCCAAAAAAGCAGGAATGAAATTTTGAAAAAAAGAAAAAATCTCAATGAAAGTTACAGAGCTACTCCAACATGCTGCCACCTTGAGCGGCGCAATTCAGTCAGCTTTTCAACTGTACAGATTTCTCCTCCACTAAAAAAAAAAAAAAAAAAACAACTTAGATGGTAACTACCTGTTTGTGCAACATGGTATGGCTTTTTTTTTTTTTTTTTTTTTTTGCAGTTTTATAAGTACATAACACTTCTGGAGGTGAGGCAGACTTCATTTTGAACATTGTGTTATGGAAAAGCTCCGCTGGAGTTTATGTTCCTTTAATATAATCCAAAATGCTGTTGACATAAGGAAGTGTTACAAACTTATGCAGAAATCCCCACAGCTGCGGGTACACAACTCCATAAATATGGAGAAAATGAGAAGGGAGCTGAAGGAAGAGAAAATGGAGTAGAAATGGAGGGACATTGCCTTTGGGGACTGTTTTTCCATCTGCCAAGCAGACAAGCATTCATTCAGTGTTGTTTTATTTTTACATTTTTCCACCAATTGTTATCAGCCTTGTCCTGGGGCAGCACACTGGGTTAGCTAACTACCAAATATGGGGGCATATTGTATGTTCAGGCAGCACATTGTTTTTGCCCTAACAATGCTGCAACAATGAATATGCTAACAGCTTCCTTTCTGGAAACAACAAAATAAAGTAGTTTGGATAAAAAAAGCAAATCTTGAGGATGGTTTTGTGAGTGCCCCACGCTCTGTGTGATAATCTGCCCTGTGGCTGAAAAAGCAATTTCTCAACCATTTCCCCCAGAAACATGTCTATTGTTTGTGTGTCTCCTGACCCTACTGTAGCTACAAGCACATTCATATCAATTTGTGTCACTTCATTACACTGTGGCCATCATTTAACACCATAACTGCTAAATCTTTTTTTTGTTCCCTTTGCCCAAGATTGAAGTGCTAACGACCACTCCCTGTTCTCATTAGAAAGCCTGCCCAGATACACTTTTCATCTGACTCTGTCACACTCTCCGACTGGACTGTCAGCTAAATGAAGACAGAGGAACCCACAAAAAGGCTGTGTTGCGTTGCAAAAAAACGTGGATTTGGGTTGTTTTCAGCTGGGATTTTCTCATCACATTTCTTTTCAAAAACTTTGTTTCCATATTTATGTTGGTGCATGCAAATGTGGAGGCATTTTGTGCTGTTCCAGACCCGGTGCATTAAAAATTAATATTCATATTAACTGTTTGATTCAGAAAAAAATTGATGAGATCTGGGGTGCTTTCACCTTTGACCCATTAAATGTGTTCTGTATTGTGGTTTGATACTTTGATACATTTTGTTTCTATTTGGTTACTGAACAACGATCTGCCTCCTTTCAGTGCAGATTCATGGTGATACATCCTGCTGGAAGCACTTGGCACCAGCCAGAAGAAATTTCTTAACTGTCTCAGCAGGGCCAGTCCAAGGCAAGCTTATACGGGGCCTTAAGCAGAATTTGATTAAAAACTATCAAATCATGCCTAATAATATTCTCAGTCTCTACAACTAAAACCTTTTAGAAATATGGTCTGTGTTTAAATTCAAGCTTTTTTGGGAGGCACCTGATGGTCCTTGCTTCTGCCTTGGGGCAGCTCTCATGTTGGAGGTTATGTAGTTAGGCCAAAGTTATGCATACCCTTGGCAGATTTAGGTTTAATGTGATTTTTTTATTTTTTTTTTATTTTACCAACAGGTAATATTACACTAACATTGCAGTGAATCCCATCCAGAGAGATGTCTTCTGAAGATTAGGGTGATGGCAAGGAGACCTTCTGACCTTAAAGAGAAAGATAAATTATGAAAATAGCAGTGGAATCATGCAAAAAGCTGGTCAACAATTATAAAATCTTGATGGTTTTAATGCTAAAAAAAAGCTTTTACACTAACTATTTGGAAAGCTTTAAATCTTTATTGACATGACATTTTTGTTAAACTGCAAATAGTTATTAAATTTATGTTTATAATTATTTTTTACTCCCTATTCTCTTTTTTATTGTCATTCAGGAGATGCTTTTAACAAACATGCTGAAAGAAAATCAGCATGACTCCAAAAACTATTGTTTGGTCTAACCCTAGGGTAAGGGTAAGGGTTAGGGTAAGGGTAGGGTTAGGTTTAGGGTTAGGGTAAGGGTATCTAATTTATCATGTTCAAAACATTCCAAATTAGATCAGAAAACTGTTAATTTTAATTTTAGAACTGACATGTCATTTTAAAATTTGTTTTTAGTTTATAATGCTAAAGACAAGAGACTCTTAAGATCTGAGGGTGCAACATTATAGGTGTTATATGTGCCAAGATGTTCTTTTATCTGCTATATTTAGAAAGCTATAGAGACTGCTTTGTCATGGACTCTTACTTTTAGTAATTCAATGAAAAAGGTGAAACTTATGTCATATTTATTTACAACACACACAGTGATATAGTTCCTTTTATTTGTGTTAATTCTGATAAATATGGCATACAGCTAATGAAAAACACAAAATTCAGATTCCCAGAAAATTTGAATATTACATAATACCTATAAAAAAATAACTTAATGGCTGCCTGTTGAAAAGTATGTATAGCATATACATTTAATACTTGATCAGGGCTCATTTTGCATGAATTACTGCATCAGTGCAGTGTGGCACAGAGGTGATCAGTCTTTATGGCTCTGCTGAGGTGTTCAGGAATCCCAGGTTGCTTTAATAGCAGCCCTCACCTCGTCTGCATTATTGGATATGGTGTCTCACCTTCCTATTGACGATACTCCATAAATTATCTAAGGAGTTTAGGTCAGGCAAGTTTCCTGACCATCCAAGCACACTTAAACCATGGTCTTTAAAGCAAGTATTGACACTTTTGGCAGTGTGGGCAGGAGGCAAATCCTGCTAGAAAATGAAATCAGGTTCTCCATAAAGCTTGTCAGCAGAGGAAAGTATGAATTGCTCTAAACTTCAAAACTTCATTTTAGACAGCTGCACTGACACTGGGCTTGATAAAACAGTGAACCAACAGTAGATGACATAACTCAAGCAACTGGATTATACACCTCTCCACTTTTTCATCCAAACAGTGGGACCCAGATTACCAAACAAAATCAAGGTAACTTTCATCTGAAAAAAGTACTTTTAACCACTAAGCAAAAACCCAGTCCAATTTTCTCCTTACCCAGGTAAGACAAGTGACGTTGTCTCAGCCCTTGTACACACGTGGTTGGATTATTATAAAAACGAATATCTCTGCCACGTCGTTTAAAAATAATAATATCGTTCACACAGGATTGGTTTCAGAAAAGTTTTCACCCACATGAACCTGCACAAATACACCCCTGAGCATTGTTTTTAAACATGGCAAACGTATGAAACCTATGTCGGCCAATCAGAATCCTCCAACACAACCATGACTTCCTGTTAGGAGTTAAACAGAAGGTTCATTTGTGTGGACAGATATATAGATTGAACTACTTTTAAATAGTGTATTAGACTATAAAGTTAATAAAACAATGTCGATTGGGAATCATGTCAAAGCAAGTATGTGGATATTTTGCCGCATTATTTGTCACAAACTGTAATGTGCAGGATCCCATATCTCCATTTTATGGAGTTTTTAAAATCTCAACTTTGGGTGTTTTTTTTAAAAAAAAAAAAAAATAAATAAAAATAAAAAAAGTTTTTAATGACATTAAACAGAGTTGTCATGTGGATGAATGGCCAAAACGCATAAAAATGTATTTATTTTCCCAGATATCCAGCTACGTGTGGACTAGGCCTCAGGCTGAGTAGTAGTTTAACACAAGGAATACAGTTGTAGCTCATGTCCTGGATATGTCTGTGTATGATGACTCTGAACGCCAGCTGCAGTTGTTGTGAATCTTCCATGAACTAATGAATGGGTTTTGCTAAACAATTTTCTCAAGGCTGCAACTTATCCCTATTTATTCCTTCCACTCAACTTCCCAGTGTAAACAGCATTCTGAAAAGTCAACTTCTTAATCAATGACTCTTGTGGCTTTTCCTGCTTGTGAAGTGTGTCAGGGACGATGTACTGAACTGTCAGATCATCGTCCCCATGACTGCATAAGCCATAACATGACCATAACATGTTTGTATTTAAAATTATTTTTAATGTTTCGTAATATTCTGTAAAACTGAAAAACAAAATTTTTGTTTTTACTAGCGTTTAACCACATTCATTCAAATTAACAGAAAGAAACACATCTCACTGTAATGAATCTATGCTCATATTCAAGAAATAAAAATGTGTGTTACAATGAGGGTTGTCTGCCAGATTGACAGACATTAAACATGCTTTTAATCAGGCCTGTATTTATTAATTCAAATATCATCTTATTGGACTTTATATATATATATATATATATATATATATATATATATATATATATATATATATATATATATATATATATAATTTTTTCAGACAGATAATACTGCTTATGTTGTCTCCTCTTATGTGCTTTTTTTTAATTATTTGGTGATTGCCATATATTGTTTCATGAAACCCACTCAGGAGGAACATTTGTGAAATGAACCTCCTACAGGCATTTTTAGACAAACAACAGTTTTACTGGAAGAACAATATGTAGAGGTGTTAAAATATTCAGCAGATCCATCAGATACTCTGTGCCTGGGTTATTACAATTTGAAATATGCATTTAAACCAACCAAGTCTAAATATTTGAATACAACGTTTTTGCATTTAATATCATTACATAACTAACAGCATGTTATTGGTGTTGGAAGGAATATATAGGAAATACTTTTTATTAGATGTTTATGCAAACTTTTAAACAAAGACGACACTTTCAGCCCTCTATTTTGCTTTGCTAGGGTTTGTAATGAATCACAATTCTGTGACCTCTGCCTTGAATCAATACAAAGCGCCATGCCAGCACTATCTTCGCCTTATTACAATACGGGTAGAGTCATTGGAAATGAGTTTCCAGCAAGCGTCTCTCTAGTTCTTTAAAAATGCATGGGATTAAGAGGGAATGGTGAGCTGTAGTATCAATCAAGCTCAACCAAGTGAGTTAAAAGGAGAGAGCAGATTGGAAAATTGACGCGTGACAGTTTGCATGTTATTGAACCCTTGCTGCTCGGGCATTTTCTTTCTCTTAATACAGAAATGGAGACAAACTTTCTGCACGCTCTATAAAAGCAATGATGCATTCGAGGAAATCATCACTGGATGGTAAGGTCATTTTCTGATGCGATCAGAGAAAACTTTTTAAGCTCAGTTTTCAGTTCAACTGTATGTTGAAATATATTGCAACACACGTAATGGAAATTTATGCCTTGCCCCAAAGACTTTGAAACATTACTGCAGGAGGATTTAAAATCCAGATAAATTTCTGGTTGTAAGTTTTCCAACAGTTTTTTTTCCTATGCTGTCAGTAAACTTCACTTGGCCAGTCAGAAGGCAGCACAGCTCCTCATGATAAAAGCCAAACCCCTGGTGGACTCATGTCAGTGATGTGAATTTGCTCAAATGGGCTTCCTGTGTTATCTGCAGCACCAGCTGACACCAAAAACATAAAACACAGTCATGTATCCTCTCTGCATCAGGCTCCGTATATGTGACAAAACAGAAATGAAAATGCCCCGCCACATCTTTAGCGATTGATAGATAAGGTCTATCAACATAGTGGGGACTATTTTCAAAATGTAATAAAGAAGGTGTGGAAACAGGGCAGTAATACAGATTCTAAATGGTTCTCAAAAGTTTTTTTTCCCCCCAAGATTCTCTCTTTTCCATAAAATGTCTTAAGCCTCTCTGTGTCTGTCATAACACAACAGTTTTTACATTGTGTACATCCACCTTCCTCTTCACTATCTTCAACCTGTGTCCTTTACCTAATCCCATCCAACCCTGCCAATGAACGGCTTCAAATCATCTCACCCCTCAGTGTATGAATCTTTAACTCCTTAATCAGTTCTTGTTCTGTCCCTAACTCAAAATGGCTGCTGTCACCACCAATTCTCAAAAAAATTGGGCATTAATGCTGACGTTAGGTCAAGCCTATCTCTAATTTCCATTTTCTATCTACCATCCTAGAAATGAAATCTCATCTCTTTAACAACGATCTGCTTAAAATCTTCCAATCTGGTTTTAGTTTATCACACCACCAAAAAGGCCCTCTTTGAAATGATCTCCTTCACTCGATTGACTCTGGATGTGTTTGACTTTCTCTATGATCTTACAGAAGCCTTTTCATTGCCGGCTTCTTATTGCAACTGGACCTTCTCTGTTTTACGGCAGCAATGCAAAAGCATGTCGAACAACCTTCAGGTTCTCTAAATTATACTGAGACTATTATCAAAATAACTGGGATTTTGGCAGTTTGAAGACTAAAATTATTTCATCAGTCTCTTTGCTGTCAGATAAATTTCATTTAAGAAATCTGATGTCATGTGGAGGCGCTGGGTGACTGGGTTGGTGGGGAGTGCGCACCATGTGCAGAGTTTGTAATAATAATAGATTCCAGAAAAGGAACTTATAATAGATTTGACCATATATATATTAATTAATACAAATGTTTGAGAGCAAATTTGATAGATTATTCCTCAATTGGATTCTCCATTAAACTTAGCCTCCACTTTTAAGGGCGGGTAAATATATCTTCTGCTCTCATTTATTCAGCTGGGATTCCACATGTGAATAATCTTGACATTTCTTTAAAGGTCAGAGCACCAAAGCCCTAACCAGCCTTTAAAGACTTTTTGCCTGCTGGTGTCCATCTGCCTGGCAGAAGAGAACTTGAAAACTTTGACAAAAATAAGGAATTAAAAAAAAAAAAAAAAAAAATTAAAAATCACTTCAGAGTGATGAGAGATGCTGTCACAATGCTTGTAAGCTTTAAAATACAAAACTGCTCAGAGTGTAAACATCACATTTGCGATGATGGTAAATAATGACATGCATAAAGAAAGAAGAAATGCATAAATTGGTAGAGTGATTGCAGTCTAGTTTATAGGAAGAAGAAATTTCCTTTTAAATGAACAGATGGATGGCTGGATGCATTCTGTGGAGAGACAGAGATGATTATTTATGATAACTGGAGCATTTTCTGCATCATTTTAATTAATAATACTTACTATAACATGGAAACTCTAATGTGATTTGTTGTTGTATGTTAATTAGGTTTATTTGTTATGAAGGACTCATGGCAAATAGTAAATATGGTGTCTTATTAATGCAACTCTTCATTCACAATAATGAGCATGAAATCATCCATATGCTGGTTGAGTGATCTTCTCTTTTCAAGTCTTTGTGATATAATGCCCTTTTGGTCTTGAACTGCGGGGTTCACCTTTGACTTCGTCTTCTACAGATGATTCTGTGCATGTAGCAGCAATGTTGCACAGGAGCTTTGAGGATGAGACTGTCACGATCCACAGGTGTTTGTGTTTTGGTTTTCCTTTGTGCTGGTATTTTGATCATTTCCTTGTAGTTTTTGTTCAAAAGATCTTGTCAATTAATTTCTCTCTGTTCATTATTGTCACTAAGGTGTTCCCATATCAGTTCATTCCTTTGTCTTTAAAACAAAGAACAGGACACAAGAATAAACTTTATTCTTGTGTTCTGTTATTTGTGCTTTTTATTTTTTTCGTTTAGATTATTGTCGGGCCTTTTCCCTTTTTGTTAACAGGTCCTTTGATTAGTCTCTCTCTCTCTCTCTCTCTCTCAGTTTTCCTGCTTGCATTCTGCCACAGCTCTTCCTGATTGACTGATTAATTAATCTGTTTCCTTTGTCATTTTCCCACACCTGCCTCAGTATTTAAACTCCTGGTCATTCATTGCTGGACTCTTCTGTTTCTCTACCTTCTTTCCATAACCTGCTATCCCTGCAGTTTCCCTTGTAAGTCCTCCTCCAATATATTGACAAATTAAGCAACATTTTAAATTCCAAAACCCTTTTTGGTGCTAAAGTATTGAATAAATAGACATATGAGTTCAACAACAAGGATATTTATTGTTTTTAATCTGTTATTTAGGTTATTCAACCATCAGATTGGTGCAGAGTGCTATTATACCTATTCAGCTTTCATGTGTTTTAGGAATCCCTGAACATTCATATATTCTTTGAAGAAATACTTCTTTAGAAATGTGGACTGTGGACGCCGACATTAGTGTTGGGGACACCTGTGCTTGCTGCAATATGTTTTGCATTGAGATGGTATTTTAGGCTTGAATAGTGTCAGTGATAGGCCAACTCCTTTTAACACAACAATAGCCTTTTTCAGCGTTCCCTTTTCTGAAGCAAAAACTAAAATTAACCCCAAGTGGGCCAAGAAAAGCAGTTTTGTCATCCATCACTGTTTGGAGATGATGCTTGTGTGTCAAATTTACAGGTGGCCGGAACCTTTGTATGTAAAAAATGCAACTGTGTTAATGTTTTTAACATATTTAAATCTATGTAATTAATTAATGCATTTTCATGGCTTTCATGGCTCTATGAAAGATATGTTATTTAAAGGCCTGTTTCCAGAAGCTAGTAAAAAAAGAAAAAATCCTCGACAATGCAATGTTTTCATTTTCTTTCTGTATGGTTATGCTCACAAAATATTGAAGATGCTTATAATTAAAAAAGGTAAAGTGAGTTCAGTGGCAGAACATATTGGACTAAATACCAGGATAATAATGTAGACTCCAAAACAAATTAAAGAGAAAAGTTCCAAAGCGGAAGACAGACAATCTAATTTATTTTCAATAATACGTGGATTAATTTAACCTTACCGACTTTTCAATTGCTCTCATGTTACATATAGTTTACCCTCTTTAAACCAAAATACCACAGTTTGTTGTTTGTTGAATAAAATAAATAAAACGTACCCTTAATCTCAGTCTGAACTTCACTGATTTCACAACCAACTTACTTAATACTTGATGAAATTCAGGTCTTTGTCCCCAAGTGTAAAACTGTAAACTGGCTATTTCGTGATTCTTTTTGAGTGATGGCTTCTTCATCTCTGAGTGGTCTTTCAGCCAATGTTGCTACAGGTCTCATTTTACTGTGGATAATGACCCTCTCTTTTTAGCAACCTCACGAGGTCTGTTTGTCCTGGGGTTAGCATACTGGCAAACAATTGTTTGAACGAATGAACCTGGTTCTCTCAGGCACCAGGAAATTATTACCTAGGATGAACCAGACATATAGAAGTCCACAGTTCTTTTCCTGATATCAAGTTTGATTTCTTTCATCCACATATGTGCCTCTAAATACCTGAAACATGCTCCATAGAAATCATAAAAACACAAATTTTTCTGTAATTATATATGACACATTAAAGTCTGTGGGGACTGTTCGCTGGCAGGATGTTTCTTGCCAGTGGGAAATATGAACACATACAAGTGTTCTCGAGTGTGTTAATGAGATAGGAGTGTGAATAATAGGTATGAAGAATGTAGAATTGACTCTAAAGACAGCAAATCATTTGTATTCCTCTGGTAAACCCAGAGCTTCCATCATAGTACTGCTGAACTCAACCTCTATCGGTTTTAGAGTGATTGCTTCTTTAAATCAACCAACAGCTGAGCGACCACCAGCAGTCAGACCATAAGTAGCAGGATCAGATGATTGACCACATGATGAAACCTCTTCCCCACCATTTTGATGGCCTGCCTTTACCCTTTGCACTGAGCCTGGGAACACGGTTTAGGACCTCATGGCTTGGAAAGAAACATTCAGGGTGAAGTGTCAAAAATTTTTAGGAATGTCTGGAAGCAGGGCTTAGTTGTTTCAGGGCATTTTTATTTCACTTTGAAGACAACAGAGAGAACTTTGTCCTGTAATATAATGGTAATGCCACTGCATCCCAGATATTCCCACTACTCATTAAACTAATCATCTCATTACTGTTATAACTTGTTTAAAAAAAAAAAAAAAAAAAAAAAAAAAAAGTATTTTCCAGCCGCCATGTCAAAAGCAGCCAGAGGCACTACAGTTTTAGTCTACTGGGACGCCCAAGCTGAGACCTAAGTAAATGTGAGAAAGTGAAAACATTTTGTAATGCCGATGAGGTTGGGGAATGGATGGCCTCAGTGCTGTAACATTTCTTTTAGCGTACTGTAAGAAAAAGAGAGAAATACCAGCAGAGCTTAACAGTGTCAACTCAAATCAATTTCACTCAGTTTTCTTTATCTCACAAATCAAATATTAATTTCAAAGGATTTCATTATCATAAAATCAAATAATAGCCTCTGCTTGGATGCAGAACAAGTTCCATTATGGATATAATCCACCATGACAGGTTGAAAGACAGTCTTATACAGCCAAGACAGCTATTCTAGTCTGTTTCTACCTTGTTTCCTCTTTGTGTGTTGATTATATTAAAGATGTGCATTCCAAGAAAACATTATTTAAATTAACATTTTAATATATATATGCTCCCCATCCCTTAAACACATTGTGCATGCAAAGATGCTTGACCTGAACATGACTTTACTCATACAATGTTTACCATTGTAACTCAAAATGATTCGTTGTAACATTTAACTGTTTTGCACATTGCCAGAGTTGCCAGATTTTGAGGAAAGCTTACATTGGGGGACACAGGAGTCGTCACTGTCAGGCTACTGTTTTTATACTATTTTTAAAACTATTTAAGAAAGAAATAGAAAGTAAGTCCAAATAAGCACATACTTTGCTATCAAAACTGTTGACCAGTCTGCATAGTCAAAGTTTCATAGTTTATTTTAGGAGCCAAGAATTTTAAGGTGCATATCTTTATTTGTTGTCCTCAGTATGAAAGTCCTCCTGGAATGCCTCAATGTGTTCTCTGAACACTGACTCTGCAGACACATACCACAGTGAGATGAACTACAAATGGAGAAAACATGTAACAAAAATAGACGTCCAAGTAGAGGCATTCCTGCTCCAAAGACAGTTCAACTACTCATTCAGGGGGTCACAAAAGAACCCTGAAAGGCATCTAAAGCTGCCTCAGCTGAGGTCAGTGTTCATGGTTCAATAATAAGAAAAAGACAGAGGATGAATATCAGACTTAAAGGGGGTATGATGTAAAATGGACTCTTTTGAGCTTTATATCATGTATCAAAAATCCTCTAACCCTAAACTCTGAGTTAAAACAGTACTACAAAGCAGAATGAACATCCACTGAAAGAGAAAGGGATTTGTAGTTTTTTTCCCCTTAATTAATAAAAAAATATGAAAAAGCTTTTTGCATTTACTCAGGTTGTTCTTTGCTTGATATCAAATTTTGTTGATCTAAAATATGTAACTGTGATAAAACAGTCGTAACAGAAGACATCTGTACAGGGACAAGCTCTTTTTCATCGTACTGTGTGTAAGTATCCTCTGCCAGGTGGCTAATTCAGTAGATCTGACAACAAAAACATGTCCCAAATGTCACACCTCGCAACCTTCATGAAACCAATGACTATATTTGCCAACCTGCAGAAGCATGTTTGCAAAACGAACTGAATGAAAAACATCCAGGTTGCTGATAACAGTAATTATTGCAAGCAGGTTAACAAAGGAAAATTTTCTTGTGCATCAGGTGAATAAACAGTGTGATCATTGTATTAAAAAAGAGAAGAGTTTGGAATGATTCAGTGTAAACAGAAAAAACAGGAAGAGCTGCAGCTCACGAGGTCATGCATTTATAATCTGTGTTCAGTATTTGAAATTTAGTAACATCTGAAATTCTGTTTAAATTCTATTCACTAACAATGTTTTGAATCAATTATGTAAGGAGAGAATGTCTGACATCAAGAGTGACAATACTCATCCCAGGTTTTTATTGAAATCTCTGCAGAAAGGCATCACATTGCATGGAATATCAGTTCCCCCACCCCTCCTACCCCTCGCTCTGTCACTTACTGGAGCATACACCTCCCACTGCTTTTAGATTAACCTTGTATTTCCTCTTTCACTGTTCGAGTCAAGCTTTCATATTATCCAGCCTTGCATGTCGATGACTCCGTCAACTGATAAATGTAATTCACAGCTTCCAGTCTTTCTAATTCAGCAATGCTGCTCATGCTACACCAAGTGAATAAATTAGATTCAACATCAGAGTCGTACAGAACGGGGAAAAAAAACTCAACAGAAGAGGTTTGTAAAATAAAGTTCGATGAGCTCCCATCTCATACTGGATCCCTTCACTCTGGTTCTGATTTCTAATTTGATAAATATTTGGGTTTTACTCAGTCGTTCATTATTCTTGCCTCTTTCGTTTTTTTTTTTAAGCTGTTATTTGTGACAGGTGGACTTTCTAAAGAACCTCTTAATGGGACAAAGCTGATGTTTTCTCAACATGACTCATGCTGCACGGAAATTGGTGCTTGTCTCCTACATAGAAAGCCCTCCGTCTGAAACACAGACAATTATGCCTGAATAGAAAGACTGGAATGAATCATCACACATCATAAATGCAGACAAATTAAAAGTAAAGCAATGTTCTCTTTAACCTTTCAGGCTAAAAGAAATATTGTGAGGTATGATAGGATGCCCATCACTGCCATCTTATATTCCAACAGTGAAATCAATCTCTTTAGTCCTGATAATTTATTCCAGGATGTGTTATGATATATTATTACTGTTTGGCATTGGTCTGAGTCCCTCAATTCTGATCTATGTAGCACATACTGCAGAGTGATGTAGTATAGCCTATTAAGGAGATTGATTTTCTTGTAAATGTCATCTAAAATTAAAAGCAATCCACTGGACTTTATGGCTGAAAGTTATTATCTCTTTCTTTAGTGGTTGTGTAACTTTAAGGCCGAGAATGATTAGTAACACTTAAGCATTAGTCGCAAACTATGAGAGGGTTTCACATTAAAAATTTCCCAATTCCTGCGGAGATGGAAGGACGGTTCTTTATACCCTGTCATTTGTTCAACTGGGTAAAGTCTTCTGTCACCGATAATTAGGCCTCAGAGAGCCGTATAAAGACCTGCAAAAGGGAATGATTGAACAGATTGCCAGGAACCCCTCAAAGCATTTGTGAAACACATGAGGGTTGTGTGTGTGTGCATGTGTGGTGTCTGTGTGAGAGAACAGATAGACAGACAAAAAAAAAAAAAGAAAAAAAAAAAAAAAAAAAGGCAGACATGCTCCAATATGATTCTGCTTTTCCTTCCCTGCCAACCTTCTGTCTGGTTTCCACTCTGATGAATATCCCACTGATAAAACAATTAGACTGAGAGACGTAACAGTGGTTTCAGAGGCCTTACTTATGCTTGGCACTAGCATGTTTTCCACTGCCTCACTGCATGTTTCTAAGAGATGGTCTTTAATCACAAAAACATGCAAAAGGTTTGGTAACCCTGTTTGTGGAAAGAGGGTGGAAAGTCAGCCTTTTTCCAAAGAGCATGAAGTTCAACATGACATAACCTTGTCATAATTAAGTGCAAGATGAAGAAAAGTAAGAAGTAGAATGAAAAATTATTTTAAAATCTGACTTCTCTTGTTTTTAGGGTAAGCTCTTGATTACAATCAACCTTGTAAAAACTTCAGTTGAGTTCTGTTAATGTTGCAATCAGCTGAAAATGCAACTGCTGTCATTTCATATTTCTGGAACTAAAACAGAGTGACTTGCAAAAGTATTCAAACCCAGTGAATTTTTCAATGTTTAATCATATGCTGACCAAAAACCGCAAAGCATTTTATTGGAACGTTATGGGATAGACCAAACCAAAGCTGTGAATATTTGTGGAAGTGGAAGGAAAAGATTTGGTTTTAACTTTTCCACATCTGAAAAGTGTGTCATGCATTTGCATTGCTTTATTTACATTGTTATTCTTTCATACTAGACAACTAATAGCTGTTCTGTCAACAGATTCTCTATCCTAAGTTCAGGATCTCTGCAGCTTCTCTATAGTTATCTTCGATAATGCTCTCCTTCTCTGACTAGTTTAGATGGATGGCCATGTCTTACGAGGTCTGCATTTCTACTGTACTTGTTACAATTTTGAGTGGAGCAGAAGTAGAGCATAGAGGAGACCCACTCCATTCCATTGAATCATTGAATACTGCAATTGAATCACGCATGCTCAAAACTGCTGGTGATCACACTCTGGATTACAGTATATGTAAATATAATTTTTCATGTTGCCTAATGTTTTTTTTTTTTCACCGCAACTGTTGAACTAAAACAAATCCCTGCATTTGAGTCACACACCCTCAGTCACTGATTCACCTCCTCCATTGTGTGTGTCTCTGACAACTGTCTTTTGGTTAAATTAAACAAAACTGATTTATGTAGTTTAGGTTCAGGCAATGTATTTACATAATAAATTGACATTATTAAATTATTTCATAAAGTTTATTTGTAATTCTAAATGTTTCAAGTATTTTTCATAACTTTTACCTTGTCAAAGTAGAAATTCCTTTCTTCTACATGACCAAATATGAAAATTAGGTGATGTCATCATCTAGCAACTTCTGGCGACTTTTAAAACAACCAATAGCTACTTTCCTTGCTGAGGAGTTGGCGACAGAGGAACTGGGAGAAGGTAGCCTGGCCATTGCCTTCCTGCGCTATTCCGCTCAATTAAAATCTCACCTACAGCTTAGTCTGGACTTTCTCCCACTGACCTGGATGCCTCCTGTAGAATTTCAACCGGGCCAATCAACGAACAGAAGGAGAAGTTGTAAACGACGACGTCGATTTTCTGCTCTGTTTTAGAATTGTAGTCAGCCTGCAGTTTTAGCAATGGCAGCGGTGGAAGTGAACAAAACTGTTCAGTCTGTGTTGGCAATGCCTCCAAATATTGAATCAGCATCAACCGTCTCATTCGGCTCAGCACTTCTCTCTTCGCAGTGGAGGATGGTTGTTTACAGCGCAAGCAATTTCGGGTAAGCTTCATAGCACTGAACTGGTGCTATGAAGCACCATTGAACTGGGTAAATGTTGCTAACATTTACCCAGTTGCTAAATGTTAGCAACTGGGTAAAATTTAAAACCTCAACAGAGTCCATGCCTCCAGGATGCAATTGTTTCTCAATAGCCGAGAAGCTTCTGTATGAAGCAAAGTGCTGTACAAGGGGCTGGTTTTTACCAGACTAGGGAGAAGGCAAATGAGCGTAATTTATCTGTCTCATTACTGTCACGACATAGTGCCAGTTTTAACAAATATGTAAAAAACACATTTTTTAATAAAAGTTACATACTGCAGCTTTGCATACTTTTTTTTTTATATTATTCCTCTACAAACTGATGTTGCTGTGGTTTAAGCACAAATAATTACAACTTACAAAATGTCTGCATTTTAGTGAGGAATTGTATTTAAACCCCCTACAGTTTCAGGATGATTGCTTGGGTCAGTGGAAACCTATCCTATCATTCTTGCAGAGCTGTGTACTTAGGCCCATTTCCTCTTAATGACAGTAGCTCGAGGCTCTTTCAGGCACACTGACTCCAGAGTGACAAAGGATATGATCCAAGACTCCCGTTGTTCTCGGGGACAGGTCTTATTTGTCTCAGGAAAGGGCATCAGAAATGGCCAATCCAATTGTGGTTCCAGACTTGTTTTCCCCACTGGATGTATGGCAAGCATTAAACTGCCATTAGCACTTGTGCCTGCTATCATAGCCATACTTTTTTATGCAGTTTTAACCTACATAAGAAATGCCATCAGGGAAATTTAAGTAACACCTGAGATGAGTGAAACTAAGGTATAAAGCCAGAGCTCTGTGGTCTTCATCACAACAGCAGCAAAGTGCATGAAAACAGGCTGCAGTGGGAGCACAACAGGAAACGATGAAAAAGTAATTTTCATCCTCGGCCCCCTTTGCCAGGAGTGCCACTGCAGCTCCGAGTGGCCCCTGGCACATTGATTCAGAGATGAAGGGGAGGCTCCGTAGCGGCGTGATCTTAAACGCGATGACACAGGACTCTGTGGCTGGCTCTTTGGACAGGTGCATGCTGGGTGATTTATGTGCACGTCCTCCTGCAGGTCCCCAGGAGCAAATATTGACGGTTTATTTCTCCGAGCTCAAGGCAACAGGGAGGCAGCAATTTCTTTATGTTTTCTTTTTTTCTTCTTAGACCTCAGATAAATTGAACCCCGCAAGATGCAAACGCACCTGACAGGCAGCGATTCCCCCCCCTCCCCAATTTACCCATCAGCCCCCACCCAACTTCAGAAAACAAGAGAGGGGAAAAAGCAACTTAATAGCAAACATTATTGATTTGTCATTTCTCTTCATGGACATCTATACACAACAGGGACATTTCAATTACACAGGTCCTTTAGCATTGCTTCTCAGTCAGAACAGACCACCTGCTGTCAAACAGTGATGAACCTTCTTAGACATTTCTGCATATAATTGGACTTACACACTTTCAGTGTCCTGCATCTAAATAAATTCATACTCATAGGAATACAAGTATCACAGGAAAAGCCCTGCAAAAGTTATTGCACCACAGAACCAATATGCTATGTTGAATTATAGTATTCTTTGCTAGGCTTAATCTATCAAAATAAGTCTAAAAGCATTAATTATGTACAACACATTAAGCAATGTGTCACAAATTTAAAGAAGCAAATAGATTTCTGTATGTTTCTCATGATGTGGATTTTTTTTCAGGATCAAATTAGACTTTAATTCAAATAGAAAGATTCTAACAAAGATCAACAGGATCTGATAATTAACATAACCAAAAAGTAAATTTGTTATTTTTCAATGAAAATGTATTCCCAAAAGCTGCTTTTACACTATTTCTTATCTTCTTTACAAATTGAAAAAGATGTTACGCAGGAAGTGACAAACACTGGACATAACATTAAGTTATGTCCAGTGTTTGAAGTGTACATTCGATTCTGATGCACTCCAAGTTTGAATAATCATTGCCATTGGAATCACCAGTGGAATTTAGTGTTTAACTTTGTCATGATGGGGTATATTACGTTTCCTGGGATTTCACTGTTTTGTTTTATTTAAATATATGTTTAAGAATCATCTATTTAGGAATGACATTTCAATGCTCTATAGGTGTCCCCTAGCCTGGCCATCACCTTCCTGCGCAATTCCACTAGATTCGAATCTCACTTCACAGCTCAGTCTGGGCTTTCTCCCATTGACTTGAATTCCTCTAGAAGAATTTCAACCAGGCCAATCAGTGAACAGAAGGAGAAGTTGTGAACGATGATGAATGATTTTTTGCGCTGTTTTAGAATTGTAGTCACCCTGTAGTTTTAGCAACGGCAGCGGTGGAAGTAAACAAAGCCGTTCAGTCTGTGTTGGCCATGCTTCCAGATATTTAATTAACATTAACAGCCATCTCATTCAGCTCGGCACTTCTGTCTTCACAGTGGGAGATGGCTGTTTACAGCTGTTGTCTCTGGTTCAGGAGTGGCCTGGCACAGGGAATGAGACATCTTAAGCCCATGTCTAGTATTTGTCTGTGTGTCTGGAATGGATTTTGCATGACAATCCTCTCAAAGCTGTGCTTCTCCCTGTTGCTGTTCCTACCAAACTTCTTCCTTCCACTCTATTTTCTCTTAATTTGCTTTGATACAGAACTCTGAACAACCAGCTTCTTCAGCAATGACCTTTTGTGACTTATCCTCCTTCTGAAGGGTGTCGATGATTGTCTTCTGGACATCTGTCAAGCCAGCAGTCTTCCTCATGATTATGAAGCCTACTGACCCAGAGTGAGAGACTGTTTAAAGGCTCAGGTAATCTTTGCTGGAGTTTTTAGTTAATTAATTGATTAGGGTGTGACACCTCGAGTTTCTAATAATCTTTTTCACAGTGTTCTAATTTTCTAAGACAGTGAATTTTGAGTTTTCATTATCTGTAAGCCTTACAGGAAAATTACAAGAAACAAAGCCTTGGAATATATCACTCTGTGTGATGATTCTCTATAATATGAGTTCTGAGATATAATATATCTGAGATGACTGGCAAGAAATTTTGCACTTTTATGAAATATTCTAATTTTTTAGATGCACTTGTAATGAACCACTAGAGGGACCTGGAAGCTCTGCCACAACACAGGAGTGAGTAAAGGTACAAAGTTTTTATTGAAGCCAGGACTGTTATAGTTCTCTCTGCACAGTTTGTCACCTGTGGCACTGGAAGAAGAGGGAGTGAATTAAACTGCTTGAAAACTCCAGAAGAAGGTGTGAATGTGCAGTTTCGGTAGCCTGCAGTTAAGTGAAGTGAGCAGGAGGACCGCAGTAATGACATCACAGTAGGTGTTAGTTTGACAGTTTGATGGGAGGGTCATGTGGTACAGCGACAGGCTGAAGAGAGATGAAATCCAATGCTCCTCTTTGATCTGTGCGTCAACTTTTTGTGAGCGGCATGGATACAGACTCCACAGTTACCCACAATCCAAAAGCAAAGTCGAGAGTCAGGCAATGGTCATACACAAGGAAGCAGAAACTGTAACACTCATCTGAAGAAGTGGGCCAGAGACATGATCGAAGTCCAAAAAGCGTAGATTGAGGTCCAGAAAATAGCTAAGTGAGAGCGATCTGACAAGCGCTGAGCAAGAGATGGGTAATCCAAAAACATGAGCGTGGGCAGGGAATGGGAGACAAACAACAGTTTAGGTAGCCTGCTAGAAAACTGCTCGCACAGCTTTCGATAATCTGGCAGGGAAGTGGAGACTAAGAGGTGCTTATATAGCAGGAAGCACAGGCGAAGACGGAGAGGAAATCAGCCACGAAACAGGTGAGCTGGATGAGACTGATTGCAGGAAAATGACAGGGGCATGATGTGAAAATGTGAATCATCGTAGTACTAGAATACTGACAGATATATAGATAAGATCTGTTAAATATTTATGGATATTTATCAACACAGATTGAATTGAGAAAAGAGGTTGTTGTGACTAGATCTTAAAAGGTCAAACACGAAAATTTTTAAGTGACCTGGATGAAAGAAATTCTGATGGGCGAAAAGTCAAATGTGATGAGTTTGTGTGTACTAAAAAAATAATGCAAACATCTGATTTTAATGTCTTTTGTAACTGACTTAAAGACAATACATAAATTATATGGGTTGATTTTGCATGCAGATTTTTCTGTAAATTTAGACAGTTTAAACAGATCACAATTCAAACTATACCCTTGATGTTTAATTCAGGGACCAAGATATACCGTACATTTAAGAATCCAACAAGTTTAACCTACCATGCTCAGTCCGGAGGGTCCTGTTCTCTCCTCTTTAATTTGCTGCTTACTTGGAAATGGACTGCACAGGTTTTTTCTCAGTAAAGTCCGCTCCTGGGGGAAATTGTGTTTAGTGTTATCGGTGGGAGATACACCAGCTCAGTCAGCTAGAACAAACAATTATTGTACAAAGGGCAGAGAAGGGACATCTAGATGAAACACCACCACCTGTTTACAGCATTGACCCCCCAAAAAAACAGAGTAATATAATGAGGATAATACATTATTGAATGGTGAAGATGGGGGAGGACTGCTCCGTGTTCAATAATGTGTATAAATATTTTACTTCCTTTAGTCTCTTTTCCAGCGGAGTGTGTGCTTGTACTTAAAAATCGGTTGTATTTTTGGATTTGTTTGAAGACAATCGGTGAGAGAAACTAAATAACTTAACACAGAAGTGTGCACCTCCTCTGGCTCTAAGAGCAAATTATTCCTGGCTTTCTTGCCATGGGAGGGGAGTGAGAAACAAACTGGGATGCAGCTGCAACAGTGAAGTTAAACCAGCTTTGTTTGTCTATTGTCTGAGAGACTGCATAAAACAAATGGGTCTTATTTAGTTATCCTGGTACCAATCTCAGCACAAATCACTTCAGCTACTCAAGAACATAAAATGCTTTATTTCCCAAGCATGACTGAATAAAATATGACAAATTAGACTTCAGTTTTACTTTTATCAGTAATACAACATGATTTTTTTTGTTGTTGTTGTTGTTGTTGTTGTTTGTTGCTCATCAGCGGGATTCTTTTCTTTCCCAGCTTTCATCTGAACCGAAATGCTCGAAATGCATGACCACCCTCATGGCGTATGTTGAAGGTTATTTCGGTTCAAAGTTGTTTTATTCCTCCATGCCGTTGCCAAGTGATGTTCAAGAGATAATCAGATATTTAGTTTTTATAAATATGTACCGAAGAATAGAAGTTGCCCTTATCATGCTTATCTCATAACTTTTTTTTTTTTTTTTTTTTTTTTTTTTTTTTTTTTTTGTCTTTGCAGATGAAGTTCAGCCAGGCTGCATTTCCATCAAGGCTAACCCAGCAAACCAAAGGAATAAAATATGCTTTTCATTGTTATTCTTCATTTTAGTCGAGGTTATTGTGTAGAAAACAATAAAAACTGCACAGCTCTGATATTTCTGTGGTTTCATCAAGTTTTTAGTAGAAGACTGTGATTTATAAGGTCTGTGATGGACTAACAGCCTGTCCAGGGTGTAACCTGTCTTTCACCAAATGATTGCTGGAGATAGGCAACAGGCCCCTCACGACCCTGCAAGAATAAGCAGATTTAGATGATGGATGGATGGATGGATTTACAAGGCTTACATTTCAAGGCCAAACTAACACAAAACATTTTGTGATCCTGGAAGCATTAACTAATTAAACTAATGAAACAATCTGGATTAAACTTTTCAAACATTTGGGAAACTTTGAACTGAATTAAAATAAGAATTTTAAAGATACAGTTGAAATCAGAAGTTTACATACACTATATAAAAAGATACATAAGCATTTTTTTCACACTGACATGAAATAATAAACATTTCCTATTTTAGGTCAATTAGGATTACCAAAAAATTTTTCTACTTGCTAAATGCCAGAATAATGAGAGAGAATTTTTTTTGAACTTATACTTATTACTTTCTTGAATGTCAAAAGTTTAAATACACTTGCTTAGTATTTGGTAACGTCACCCTTAAACTGTAGGACTTCCATAAGCTTCTCACAATAGTTTGCTGGAGTTCTGGCTCATTCCTCCTGACAGAACTGGTGGAACCGAGTCAAGTTAATAGGCCACCTTGCTCCCACATGTCTTTTCAGCTTTGCCCATAAATTTTCCGACAGGAATATATATATATATATATATATATATATATATATATATATATATATATATATATATATATATATATATATATATATGGAAAGAAGGACAGAAAGAAAGACAACAGCAAAAACAAGACAACACAGGGAACAGTTGTACACACACATACAATAATCTTCAAGGCCCAGTTTTATAGTGAACTTGGAACTCAAACAAAAAGCCTCAGTGATGACCTCTGATTTAAATCCCTTCTACTATTTCCCCTGTGGCCATTATTTCTTAACTAATTTGACTCCAAATCCAAAATCATTCTGGCCCCCAAACCCTCAGTACACAGGTCAGACAAACAAATATGAATGAAAACAACAACAAAAAAAACAAATAGACAAAAATAAACACAAGTAAAAAATTTAATAATTTCACATTTGCCAAGCACTTGCATTTGTAATTTTAAGTGCTCCATTAATAAATTCTTCTTTACTAGGTATTGATTCTCCATTTATGTCTGAATTCATGTTCAGAAAAATAAAGCTCCCTTTCAGTTTTCCAGGAAGACATACGTTTAAAGGAGGATGCTGACTTAACAGCTACATTCAGCCAGCTGCTGAGGGGAGATCACGCAAAGCAAAACACAACAGTGACAGATACCGTCTGTCCAACAGAGAACATACTGTGAGCACACACACACACATAATGTTTACCTGATTTTTGTACTTGTCTTTTACCACATCTTATCTTATTTACTTTAGAGGCTTCTTGGAAAATATAGCCTTTTTTTACTGTTTTCTATTTGAAAAGCAAAAGAAAAAGTCACCTTTTTGCACCCAAAAAGGAATATAGAGAAAGCTAATGTCAACACAAAGGTTTTCCTAGACTCCACAGTTAACAAAAGGTCAGGAGTGAGCCATTTTGCTTCCTTTGGTAATTAACATATTGAGAAAATTAGCAACAAAGTTACAGTGGGTCTCTAGAGTGTACACAGTGATGTTCAAATGCCAGGGCTTTCTTTCCATGAAGAATGGGAAATATTTTATATGCTGTACAATTCAACTAAAAAAAACTTATTGATCTGTTTGAACTGAAAAAAAAACCCAAACTTAAATAGCCTGGTTTCATAAATGTGCATACCTTTAAAGTAATACTTTGTGGAAGCAACTTTTAATACAATTTCAGTATTCAGTCTTCTTTGGGCGGAGTCTATCCTCCTCATCCCATATCTTACAACTGACTGTACATTTCTGTATATATTAACATGAATATTTTTGTACAGAGCTTTGAAACATTTGGTGTGCATCAGCACTATATAAATAAACTGAATTGAATTGAAAACTCAGCAGTCAGCCTTGTTATTTTAGCAGTTTTAAGAATATGCACATTGTGGGACATTTATGGGGAACTCCTTTCACAATGATGCACAATGCCACTTTGATTTGGGGCTGGAGTTTGCATGCTTGATTAAGCCACTTGTTCAGTTGCCCATATTACAGCATTTACAGATGATGAACTCTGCTTCATTCATGCAATCAAAACTAATTTATCACCCAGCTAAACAGTAAGCACTGATTGGAGGAAAGTGATACAGGTGACTGATTTAGATCTGTTGTATTTTAATAACGGCAACATTAGTTCACTGATCATGAAATAAATGTGAACATGGCAGCAAAGTAGAAAAAGTTATGTTGTTTTGGAGTTTATTGAACCTTAACAGTTTAGGTCGATAACATCTTTATTTGTAGACAGTAAAAAAAAAAAAAAAAAAAAAAAAAAAAAAAATACAATAAAGATTTGAGTTCTACTCAACAGACACTGGTGCATTTAACAAAATAAAAGCAAACAATATTAAAACAAAATTACAATTGATTATTTAAAAGGAAGTGACATTGCCAGCAGTTTCTAAGTGAGTTTAATCTGTTAGTCTTGCATTTTGGGCCTGATGGAAGGAGAAGGACATTAGTCCTAAATTGTTGTTAGGGACCTTCTAAAGTAAAATAGAAAATAAATATCCCTGATTGTCCCACCGGGGGGAAATTCAGGTGTAACAGCAGCAAAGTGACAGACAATCAAAGCGTGTAGATTTATACAAAAATGAAAACATAAAATATATTTAAAAAGTAAAAGTGACAGTAAAATTGATGAATAATAAGGAATATTAATCACACAACTGTTGACTGGAAAAAACTTTTTCATTCTATGTGTCATCACAAAGAACTAAACTGTGTTCTGAACAAATACACAAGTGCCTTTATGCTTTGGGTGAGAGATATTCAGAGATCTTTTTAACTAAATAAGGTTGTTTTCACAACAGTAACTGAACACAGATCAGTGTAGACTTTAAATTGTGTGTTACAACTTTTACAAACTATTTATTTTTATTCCTGACAGCAATAGTAGAAAACATAGTTAAGTTACATTCATTAAAAAATCCATTCCGATGAGGCTTGTTTATCAGATTAAAACTACCTTTAGAAAAGAACGACCTTTAAAGAGGGTATTAAACATACTTTTCATTAAGTCCACATTTCTATGTTAAAAATGTTTTTTATTGGTCTCGTAATATTCTAACCTTAAATGTTGTTTTTTCATTGGCTTTAAGTGAAAAATCATAAATAACAGAAAAAAGGGCTGAAAGCGAAACCGAGCGTAAACATGCCAGCTGAGTCTGTAATTAATCTAAATAGTGTGTTTCACTTAGTAAACTGAGTTACTGAAATAAATGCAATTTAAATAATAATTCAATGAAACTCAATGTGTCTATGTATTTAAATCTTATAGTTTATTTTGCTATTAGACACTGTCTCTTCAGACATACCTGGCATGTTTCGACATTATCACATTCGTGATGTGTCACAACTGCAGCTGTGACA
The DNA here is from genome assembly GCA_014839685.1 of Anableps anableps. Lineage (NCBI taxonomy): Eukaryota > Metazoa > Chordata > Actinopteri > Cyprinodontiformes > Anablepidae > Anableps > Anableps anableps. The sequence continues at coordinate 23,295,842 of CM026072.1, read as the reverse complement.
CCTCTGACAAAGACAGAATAGAAAATATTGAGTGTCTAATATTAAAAATTTCAAATGTGTAATAACACAAATATTGATTGTCTAATAACAAAAGAAGCTATAAGACAACAATAATAATCAAATGTATTAAATATGACTATATGTAAATGGTGGCACATATATAAACTGTAGCTGCGAAGTATTCATGGTACTGCACTTTTTCCACATTTTGTTCTGCACAGCCTAATTCCAAAATGGATTAAATCAGTTTTCCCTAAAAAAAACTGCACACACAGCACCCCATAATGACAATGTAAAAAACCTTTTTTTTTAAAAATCATCCATATATGGTAATTACTTCCTTTGAAGATTAAGAGAAGCATTTCTACAAACACCTTTTTGTTGTCCAAAAGTCCTTTCAGAATTACTTAACTGCTTTACAAAATGTAAACTCCAGTTGTTAATTTGTCATATTTCATACCTTTAACCATTTTAGGTTTTATGGTTTGAAATCAGATCTCCATCCATCCTCCATGCTTACCCTTGCAGGGTCGCGAGGGGGGCTGGTGCCTATCTCCAGCGGTCATCGGGCGAGAGGCGAGGTCCACCCTGGACAGGTCGCCAGTCCATCGCAGGTCAACACAGAGACAGACAGGACAAACAACCATGCACTCACTCCCAAGAAGAATTTAGAGAGACCAATTAACATAACAGTCATGTTTTTGGACTGTGTGAGGAAACTGGAGTACCCGGAGAGAACCTACACATGCACAGGGAGAACATGCAAACTCCATGCAGAAAGACCCCAGACCAAGAGTCGAACCCAGGACCTTCTTGCTGCAAGGCAACAATGCTACCCTGAAATCAGGGACACGGATAATCAGACATCTGCTCTTTAAACAAGCTAAAACAAACATTTGTCTTATACCTAAATGAAGTTTAGGAAGGTTGATGACACACAGATCACAGACTCAAAAATATTCTGCCTCATTTTTTAAATTACAAATAAGATACAAGTCTTCACCATTTCTCATTCGCTTATTTAAACTTTTGCTTAGAAACTCCAAGTGATGTTATCAGAATAAAAACTGCAAAGTGACGACAAAACCTTGCATTCATGGTCAAATTCTATTTGTTTTCTTTTTCTTTGGTTTGAGGCACAAGATAGACTTCCAGCAAGTCGAAGGAAACTGAAATCAATATGACTTCTTACACGCTTCAAAGCAGAGTTATTTAAATATTAAATTGCTCCATGTCAAATGAAAAAAAATGTGATGAATAACGCGGGAAGAGTTTTTAGCAGCTGATGCAAAAGATAAAAGGAAATGCATGACCACAGACAGAGAAACACCAACCTTTAAAGAGAGAGAGAGACAGACGGAGAGGGGACAGGGAGGGGGGGGGAACAGAGAGGGTTTGGGAAAACATAAACATGATAAACACTAATTAGCTACTCTAATTGAAGTGCACTCTTAAAGTAATTACTAGGCAGAGGAAGCAGTATTTATGCTCATAAATAATCTTGACAGCACAGGGAGCTTCTGAAAGAGAGAATGTTCCTTTTTCATCTTTTGGATCTGGAAAAGCAGGGCCTCCCTCATTCTAAATATCCATCAGTCACAGACATTTTCAGTTTAACTACTAATGGTTTGTATGACAGTTCATTTGTAAAAATGTAAGTATTATGAACTGGTGCCCTGTGTTAACCCTGCTTCCTCCAAAGCTTGTCTTGACATGATTAACATCTTAATATTTCAACATGCATCAAGATTTATTTTGAAATATTAATAATTATAAGGACAAATGATAATTTAAATTAAAAAAAAGAATACCTAACCTTAGCAATGGCTTTAATTTTTTCTGGCTCATTTCTTTATTAAGGTTTTGATCATCCTACTCAGCTGCACTTTCCTTGGATCGGAGTACGCCATTTCTGATAACTGCACAGTATTTTTATGGTATAATCTTGTCCTTACTCTACATCATTATTATCATTATTATTATTATTATTATTATTATTATTATTATTATCATTATTATTTTCGGTTTTTTATATATATTTTAAACACTTTTTGATATTTGTGTGAACCTACTTACCTCAATGCTGCTGTTACATCTGAATTTCTCCATTGTGGGACAATAAAGGATATTTCCATTCTATTCTAGATATTTAAGTTTGATCTCAGATGTTATCGAGTCCAGAAGACATTTTTAAATTATTAGCATTTGAGTCACTAGCTGAGCTAAACTCTCAGTGCATGTTGTTAGTCTGCTGTCTGTAACTTCATTGTTGGCCGAACACTTTCGGCACCTAAAACAGTATCTGGATGTCCACTTATTTTGTTGATCTAACTAATTAAGATTTTAAATAACTAAATGCCAGTGCGGGGGAGAACGGTGCAGAGAGCAGCAGAAACACGAAACACTAGTCACTAAAATACTGTGTGTTAAGAGCTGAATCATGAACGAGTCGTTTCAAAACCGAGCGTAAACATGCCAGCTGAGACGCAGCCAACCACGACTCGGGAAAACATCATTAGCAAGACCAAGACAGTAGCTGTATGTGTTGAGTCAGCCATGTTGGAGCAGCATAATCAGGATGCAAGAACTCTGGTTGGGGAAAAGAATATCTGTCTTTGTCAAGATAAAATGTATAGGGGAGAGTGCAGTATTGGACTGGGACATACTGGCACAACCCTAACATGAAAAAACATGGATTGGTTTCAGGGACAAAAAGCGTCTTGAACCAGACATATCTAGTTTTAGGTTTCCAGAACATTCTCTACATTTTAGATGTTTGGCCAAATAATGTCTTGGGTTGTATACAGATTCTCTGAAGAACTAATGTCACAGATATGGAAATATATTTAAAAACACAATCAGCTTTTGCATTAGTCCTTTCACCTGAGTGTATACAGTACTGTTATCTTCAGTGCTGTGCATGGATGAACTTTTTTGTGCAGTTTTTTTTACATGACAAACATGAACTGAAAATAGCTCTCCCTGAAGTGATTAACTGTTCAGGACCAACTTTAGCTTCTTTTTGCAGAAAAGAGGGGTGACATTTCCTTAAAAGAACTTGGCAAATGCTCTGTTTTGTGTGTGTGGGTGTGTGCTTGTGTTGGTGGACAATTCAGGCTCCTGCACACACACACACACAGTTTTTTTTAATTTTATTTTGTGAAGACTGGTTAATAAAGAAATGTGCAGTGTACCATTCACTTTAAACTTAACTATAACCTCTTCCTCTTCACTTTAAATGTCCAGATTGTTGAAAGCACAGTTTAATCCATTACATCACTTTTAACTTTGCTCTTTGATCATCGCAGAGTGGAGTGTTGCTGAAATAACACCACAGACATCTCATTAAATTATGTGTGAGAGTTTTGTCAGCTAACATGTTGAAACAAAATATGGATTTTATCAGAAAGGAACACCAGCCTTGTAGCATTTTAAGGTTGTAAAATAAAAATCATTGTCCAATTGGTACATTTTCTATCGATTTTTCATACTCAGTTTGCCTTCTCACAAGTAAAACATAAAAGCACGTGAAAGAGAAGAGCTTTAATAAAGTTTGACCTCATTGAACTACATTTTATTTGAGGAAAAAGAACATGCTTAAACAGATCTACATAAGCTGCAAAAGGCCAGGTTATAAACGCTGGGTGATGAGATGATACGCTGACGCAGGATGTCATAATTTATAAATCATTTCATAAAAACACAAATGAATAAGTCATTTAATATTTTAACTGGTTCAGAATGTTAAGGTACTGAACTACAAACATGAACTAATTCATTTTTAAAAACACGAGACTGCTCCTTTAAGAATTCAACCTAAATTAGCTTGTTTGTTGCAAATCTTTTTAACTGTCCAGGAGCGCTTTAGCTCAAACTAATTTGTCACAGGTAGAGGTACTGATTGCATTTTACTTTTGTATTTATTCTAAATGAAATTCCAAGAAAAGAAAGATACTGCTTCATAATTTTGCAAATGACAACACAAATCCTCCATACAAACCCAAAAGTCTGGTTTATGTTTAACCTTAACCACAATCAAAAAAAAAAAAATAAAAAAAAAAAAAATAGAGAAACTGTAATGACTTTGTTGGGAAAACATTATTTTCTAGTGTACCTATATGGGAAGCCCTTCTTGGCTGTGTCAGGAGACAAATAACCTAAATTGTTGCCCAGTTCGATTTGTTGGATGACATATTATAGCAACTGGAACCTAATTATTGCTCATGCCTCAAGGCCGAGGAGTGTGGTTGCCTTTTACTCAGAGCAGATGTGGACAGCTTCTCACTGCTGCATCTTGTTAATGTTATTTATTTGTATTATGTTAATAAAATGAAACACTGGACCAATGGTTCAGTGGGCCAGAAATCAGGGGGAATGTGTTTGACAACATATTTCCATCTTCCTCTTATGAACCCAGTCATTTACAGCATGTAATGATGTACTTTTAGCCTCCAGGATGTAAAACAAATCTTGTTGTTGCTATCCTCTACCTTTAACGTATGGTATATTTAGTTCAATATAGTTTAGTTTTTTGTTGCAAGTTTGTCTTGTGAGAAGAAACAAGAAAGCATCACAGAACAGAAAGGCAAACGCATCTGTATGTTTTATACGTTTGTAATAGGTTATACTGACAGCTTCTATCAGCACAAACAGATACAATGAAGTGGTTTTATATTCACATTGTCCTGTTTGGACAGAAATTACTGTTGTCAAATAAAGAGACCAACAAGTGGGGGAAATAACAGATCGGTCAAGGAGCTGCACAGTCTTTTCCTCGCATGTATCTTCTTATTAAGGCAACCAGCCCACCAAGACTCTTGTGCAACATATTATTTTGTTTAACTCTTGTAAAAGAGAGATGTAGATTTTATCTATAAATTGACTTAAAAGTCAGCATAATGGCAGATCTGTATATTATGTGGGCCAAATATTTCAAAACAAGAATTCATTGCTTTCTCAATCTGCAGGGAAGAATGAAGCAGTGCAAACTCAAGCTCCAAAAATCATTGAAATTTGGCACCATCTGAGTACCAAAAACACAAGTGTCAGACGTAAGCACAAATATACTGGAAGTTGAGAGCCTCTGATTCACAGTTAAAATGTAATAAGGTACTTTCTTCTGTGTTCATTCCATCCATGCACATTTAGAAGGTTTGTGAGTTGAGAAGACAGAAAGAACCTGACCTGAGCAAAACCCAACAAGAAATCTGTTCACAAAATCAAATAATTTTGTCCACGTTCTGTCTTGCAAACTCTTGTCAGGCCTTACTGAGAGCGGATCGTGTGCAGTGTCTTTCTGTTTGCACAGACAGCACTTTCACCATCAACAATAACAGCGGTCTGCTGTAGGCCTCGTGATAATAGTTTAGGATTTTCCAAGATGTTTATCGTCTCGTGATCTGTTTTCAGGATGGACTGCTTTGGCTCACCATCATGGTGGAATATGAATGAACTTCCTTTGCTTAACTTTCACTGTGGAATGGCTGATTTAAATTTATTTTCAAACCTCTCTATATCTCTTAAAATGTTCTTTAAGTCTTCTTTGTCCTACTCTCTACAAATTGCCATTTAGCATTTACTTTAATTCGCTAAATCAACTAAAAAAAGTTTAATTAGTTCCATTAAGATCAATAGTTCAGATAAAATGCATTTTGCACTACAAATGAGTACATCAAGCAGTTACGTTAACGTAAAATGCAGATTAGCTTAACTCAAAGAAGAGTTTGAATTGAATGAAATTCTCACGTCCTGTTAATCTTTGACAGTTCAGTAAGTTAACAACATTGAGTCAATTATACCGTATACTTACACTGAAGTTAATCTGAAAGTTTGAGGCAGCCATTGGAAGTGTTTTTCTGAGTTAAAACAGCAAGTGTTACAGTGTATTTGTTTTAAACACTAAAAACACAAAAAAAAAAATTATTAGTTGCTATAGCTGCTTCAATTAGTTGTTTTAATTCTTAAATCTGATTCATCTTAAACATTTGTCAATTCAATTTAGAGATAGTTAAGTTGAATAACATTTCAGAATTGACTCAGTGTGAAGTTTCAGTTTTTTCTTTTTTGTGTATTTTAGAGGTTATCAATTAAAAAATATGTGCTATCACAATAGGTTAATAAAACCCTTCCCAAACTGACTCAGAAATACACAGACATAATTAAAATGTAAAATTTCAATTTATAGTGTATGAAACTTTATTTAAAATTGCTGTGTGTTTATTTCTAATGTAATGGAAACAGAGATGAAAAAAAAAAGGAGAAAGGAAAGGAAGAAAGGTGGGGAAAAGGTTTAAAGGGAAAAAAGGAGAGAGGAGCAAAGGAGAGAAAGAAGCACAGAAAAAACACCTCAGAAGTCCTCCTCCAGACCTGCGGAAAGGAAACAAAAACAAAACCGAGAAACCACGACATCTATATTTTACATGATGTTTTAAAAATGTATTTTGTTTTGTTTTAAGTCAGCTAGATTACTTGAATCTCTAACAGCTACTAAAATATCAACATACAGACCCATTCAATAAATTCGAATATTATTGAAAAGTTCATTTATTTTAGTAGCTCCGTCACCAAGTGAAACATATTACATAGATTAGACAAAGACTGATGTTTTAACACCTTTATTTCACTTCATTTTGATGGTTTTCTGCTAACGGCTGATGAAAACATGGCATTTAAAATCAGAATATTACAGACCAATAAAAAACTATTTTTAAAAACAAAAATGCAGGTTTACCGAAAAGTATGTTTAATACCAGGTACTTTTAATCTGACAAATGAGACTCACGTAAATTCTAACTTATTCAATATGACTGTGGTGTATTAATTTTTTTCACATAACTGTAACTATGTTTGGACTGGGAACATAATTTCCTAAAGGTTGTCTTCTACGTTTTTTTTTGTTTTTGTTTTTTTTTTACCTTTAGGTGACTTCACTTATAAGAGAACATCCCAGTTTGCAATGTTTGCATTTCAGTGCCAAGGAAAATGCTCCCTGGAATTTTATTGGCATGAGCATCCAATGTACAAAGCTACATGGATATAAAGATGATGTAGAGTTTCTTGAGCTAACATAAAAAGGTCCAGGGCAGGACCTTGCTTGATATTCATGAAACACAGACAGCTATCTAAGCTTTTTCTGTAGTGAAACTAAAACAAAAAAAAGCCAAAAAGAGACTTGCATTGAAGGAAAACTTTCATCTCATTTTTAGAAAAGCAGACTTGAAATGATACGTCAAATGAAAGCCATCGTTATCATTTTTAGCAGAACTGAAATTGTGAAATCAAAATGAAATGTGAAGTGAACTTTGCTTCTCTTTTTTTTCCTTACCTCATTTACAGCTACATTAGCATGCCAGACTGAAGAGTCCTCTTGAACCCAGAATAAAGCAATTAGAAACCTCTCTACTGTGTCTCAAAGAGAGCTGTGTAGTGACAGTGAGTCATCCAAAGCATTTCTGGCTCTTCTTCTTTTCTCTGCATTGTCTTTATGTTAATTGACACTTGACAAAGTACAGTAACATGGTCTTCATAAGTTCTTGGAAGACTCTGCCTGTCTTGACATACTTACAAATGAACTGCTTGTCAAGTTGACAAAAAGCTGCAGATTTCTGTTTAACAGATTTACATTCCCTGGCTCTGTTTGGCCCTTCTCTCTCTTGTGAACAACCAAATTAAATTGTCTAATTTGAATTGTTCTCATGGCTGTAGCAAATAGCATGATGGCTCCTCTGAGGGTTAGCCTCTGGGAAATAGCCTTTTATAAATTTGTCACTTCTGAGCTGGCAAAAACTGTTTTCGCTCCGTGTCAAAATTGTGGATAAGTGGGTTGGTTGGAAGATTGTGCCATGCAGAAGAGTTCTGTAAGTCAGAGATGAAACTTTGAAAACATTCCAGACCGTGTGTATTTGCTCTTTTTTTTTTTTTTTTTTTAAATCTAAAACAAAATAAATGTTCTGTTCTTTAATTGTATTTAAGGAACTCTTTGCTATACTACATATCTTATGTGTTTTTAATTTGCTCAACTAAACAAAAAGTATCAAGAATAAATAATCTTGGCTAATCATTGTGGCATTAAACAGTATCTGATGTCTGAAGAGGAACTGGATCTGCATCAGAAACAGGTTGGAATGCAAACTTTCCTCTCATCCTCAAAGCATTCCTTTTCAGCGTAAAAACACTTGAACTCCTTGGTTTCACGTAACAATGACAGATTGTTAGATATTTGTCTTCCATCTGGACTTTCAATGAAGCTTGGCATAAGAAAGTGAGATGATGTTTATATCAGTAGCAGAAATGTGGGTCCTATTGAATTTATTATGTGGAGGGTTTTTTCAGTGTATTAACAATACTATCATTGTTCTTAAGTCAGATATTACCCAAAGCTTCATACATTCAACTGACAATTTTGTAGAGATGGCCATAAATTAGAGGAGGAGGTCTGGTGTTTTTTTGTTTTTTACGCTGCTGCTCCTTTAACCCTGTTTACTTTTCCTTTCTCGAGTACTCCTTGAGAAGTATTTCTGTATTAGTTATGTGTGTCTGCTCTGTCTTCTCAATCCCGGGTCAGATCTGGCAGATTGTCGCTCATACTGAGCTGGGCTCTGCTGCTGGGTTCTTTTTGTTAAAAGGGAGTTGTTCCTCCCCATCGCTGCCACGTGCTTGCTCAAGAGGAGGGATTGCTCCACAGCTAGTGCATATATTCAATCAGCTTGGTTTTCTTAGACAAAAACTTTGTCTAATCGAGTTTCCCTTTGAGACCATGTTAACTGTTCCACAGCAAAACCAAATCCAGTTGAATTGCAGTTACCTAAAAATACAGCTCATTCCCTATGAGCTGCTAAACTAATCAATCCTACAGCAGCATTTTCAGGAATAAGGTAGATATGTTGGAGAAATTTTTGTACTTTTTTTTTTTTTTTTCTTTAACATGAAATATTTTCTTCAACTATATCACCTATTTCTTTAAATTAAATATTTGCTCAGCAATACAAGTTCACAGTATTTTTCATAACTGTGTCAAGGAAACCTCAGTTAGACTGAACTTAGCATGTGTTCCCAGTATGCAGACTTTAACAGGGCGCATTTTTTAAGTTTCACCATCTGACAACTTAACAGAGTGGGAAAAAGAAAAGAGATTATGCCTTTACTTCAGTAATAGAATTCTTTTGGTCCCTTTTCATCTTAATGCCATTTGCTTTTTCAGTCAAAGAAAATGCATTCAAAGCAATGAGTTAAAAATTCACTGAAATGAGCAAAGAAAAAAAAAAAATGCTTTTAATCAATTCAACCCATGGATGAAAAGGCAGTTCTAAGTGCTGCGTGTCTGTGTTTGAGGGAAAAAAACATTATGAAACCTTCTCATATTTATCGCTTTTATTCTCCTCTCATTATAACATTTAAGTCACCTGCCTCTTTTGTGATTCATAGGAAACAACACCTGTGCATCTGCTCTGCATCTATTTTGCACAGGTTTAATATTTATCATGTAGGGGCCTTTTTCATGATGTCTGTATCAGTGTGAGATAACCATTTCGGTGTCAGCTGATGCGCATCCAGGTTTTATTCACACTGCTGTTTGAGGCATCTGTCCATGACTGTGTAGTCAGTGTGAAACCTAAATACCATCTCAACACAGCACTTTGGAGGTGTATAAAATGGTAAATCTACTGTCTAACAAGCAATTATGTTGTTTTTCAGTCAGCTTCTTGTCTGATTTATCTGTGACGCTTTTTTCTTGAATGGGTGATTCATCTCCCATAGATGCCACGTTTATGTAATGTTCCGATGTTTGTGTGGCACACAGCCAGCCTCAGATGGATTTATTGAACCCACCTAGACTTTTGGAGAATTTAAAAAATGATTTCACATACAAGTGAACACCAGAAATTTGTTTTAAATTCTAGCTTTATTTTTAAAAAAGTGTTAAAAAATATGAGCTTTAATGTTGATTAGCAAAGATATTTACTAAAGTACATTCACTTTTATTGGCTGGGATTAGAAGATAAGCATCTGGAAAAAGTAGTTAATTTATATAGACATGTTTTATAAACATTTGCAGTCTGGATTGGAAAAGTTATATAGCAAAATGAGTTTTATTAGGAGGAACAATACTTTCCAATGATGATTTCTCATAATATCCAACAGACAAGAACATAATCTGCAAGTTTTTCAGATCTATATAGAATTTATTTATTACTTAATATTAGTAGTAGTTTTAATAATTATAATTGGACATAATTGTTTTTCTTTTTGTAACTTACACTCAGAAACCTCTTGGTTGCTACTCTGATTACTGCTCTGCTTGCCTGTCAGTTTATGTGGACGGGCATAGTTTAGTAGGTTTCCAGCTGTGTGTTGGCTTTAATACTCTCCACAACTGTATCTCTGACCTGTCTGCTCTTTTACGCTTTACTTCAAGATGCTGTTTGCTAGCCAATGTTCTCTAACAAACTTCTGAGGCTGTCAAAAAAACAGCTGGATTTATACTGGGACTAAATTACAAGTGGGACTATTTACTAATTAGGAGATTTTCAAAGGCAACTAGTTGCACTGGATTTTATTTGAGTGATTCAGGGAAAGGAGAACTGAAAACAAATGATGCCACAATTTTCAGATTTGAATTTGAACTGAGATTGATGGTTACAATGCAAATAAATGTGGAAAAAGTCAATGCGAATGTGAATTAATGATTAATGATGAATGAATTTATGCCTATTGTGTTCATTAACCATATTCTTACCATGATGAGGAGTATGGGAATAAAGCATCTCCTTTGCTTTGTCTAAAGGATGTGACATCATGCACAGATATGGCCTGCAGACAAAAAAATATTCCAACAATTTCCCAATACCAACTGAAGAGCCTATGAGCCAAAAACAAAAAACCCCAAAACAAAACAAAAAAAAGTGAATAACGTGAATCCTTACCTTAAACATAGATCTAAGCAGCTAAATGTATATATAAAAAAGAGCATGAATAAGAAGCATAAATTATGTCATGATAAGCTATTCCAGGACATGTCAACTTGTAACATGAAATGACGCTTAGATTTATGTGCTACATCCCATTAAAGCTAAGTGTGATATATATTTTTTATCAATAGTAAAAATAATAAATAAAAATGTCTGCATGTTAGGGAATGTGTTGGCATTAAACAGGTGTAATCTTAGTAAGAAAAAGAAATCATCACAAACAAGAACCGTTGGACATATTCTCAGTTATCAATGTAAAACATGCCCACATGTTTTTTATCAGTACAAATGATTCAACCTGTCACACACCAGTAGCTCTTAACTAAACTCTTCCCTGTGCACAGACTGATTTTGGACTTACAGCTTACTCTTCTTATCAAAGGATGTTGCAGGTCCCACCAGTCATGTTGGCCACATGAGGAGCATGTGATTGAACTCTCCTGGGTGCATGCAAGGTGTGACAGCCATGGAGTGCCAGGGTCTGGAGGCCACCCTGCAGCTCTAAGACAAGCAGGGTCAGCAGGTTAATGAAAACATCAAACAGCTTCCTGAAGAAGCCAGTTCAACAAAGAGCTGCTGGGATGATCAAGGCTCCCTCAGGACTAGCTTTGAAAAAAATAAATGATCCAACATACAATAATCTTTGATTTAAATCCAGACAAACGGGACATTTTCTGGGTATGGAGAAAAGCACATTTAATCTCCCCATGCTAAATGGAAATCAGCCAAATGAAATTAACCTCTGCTTCAAATAGAAAGACTTTCATTTTAACTCCGTTTGGTGGCTTTTCCATTCAAATGCTATTGTCTTAGCTCCATTTTTCATTTCTTTTCACATTTCTCAGTTCATTATGTTCACAACCTTTTTTCCAGAATGGGCACTTTCAGAAAGTTTAACTGGAAATAAAAAGCCTCCATTTCGCATGTGCTGTTTTAATTGTGGTGGTAAAATGTCATCTTAGCAGTTAGTTTGCATCAAAAAAGACATTTATGTGACTGAGGTGACACTTTCTCTCCTCAGACTGAGTGAACACAAGTTGATATGGTCATCTGCCTGTAAAGTGCATTTTCAGTAACAGCTTTGATGTGAACTGCTGTATGTGTTCTATGATGATGTTTGCTGTGCAGGAAAAGAGGCAGTTTAAGAGCAAATCTGCTTAAAGGAAGCCATAATTGATTTTTTTCCCCCACTTCTGTGTTCTACATTATGGCTGTTTTATTGTCATTGTTTGTACAGCTCTTGCAAATTCTTTACAGGTGCATACATTTCATATTTATGGATATTTCTCAATTGAGCAACTTTTGTCAGGTTGTCCTCATTTTAATGAAACATGTCTTCCAAAACAATTTAAAGCTGCAATATGCAACTTTGTAAAAATATATGGTTTTTACATATTTGTTAAAACTGTCACCATGTTGTGAGAGTATAATATGAGACAGATAATCTGTGAAAAAGTCGAGCTCATCTGCCTTCTCTCAGTGCTTCCAGTGCTAACTGCAGAAATACACCACCAGTCAACCAATCAGAGCCAGGAGGAGGGTCTTGGCACTATCAATCATGCTTGTGTAGGTGCTGCTCACACCCTTCCTCTTGTTCTCTGCTATGCTGCAGCTTCTTCCGACAGCACATCCTCCCACTAATGCTAATTAATGCTAAGGCTAGTTAGCATGGCCACCAATGACGATGGATAGACAATTTTCCTGCAACGTTAAGTTGTTTCTCCACAATTAACACATTGAGCCTGCGTACACGAGGATGATTGATAGCACTAACATCTTCCTCCTGGCTCTGACTGGGTGTTTCTGACAGGGAGGGGTGTATTTCTGCAGACTA